>JARHVA010002658.1:2087500-2417500 GCA_037957365.1 Torreya grandis
AGTTTCAAACTACCTATAACATTGTGTTTTATTACACTATGTAAAGATTTTGAATCAAGACAAAAAATATCTATAAATTCCATATCATTTAAAGAAAGGAGTCATTATTAAAATGTCCATCATCATTCTACCTAAGGGTTTCAAGTATAAAAATACATTTAACTAAACCTTGAGAAGTGTAGTCATTTAAAGATAGTTGAAACCTTCGGCTATAAGGACATAGAGGGAGGAAGCTAAAGGAAAATTGATGTATATGTGATCAAGGGTCTTAATAAAGAGATAAATTTAACAATTTAGCCTTCAATATTACATAGTCAAAATATTGAAAACAAATAAAATATAAACTAAGCTCAGTTCTTTATCATATTTCAATGATTGAAAATACATCTTGCACACACTATAACAACATATCACTACACAATCTCAAATGAGATTCATTTACAATAGATCCTCTGATATTTGCCTTTTAAAGTATATTATTTTTAAGTAAAGTTGTCTCTCAAATCCTCAATATGATATATCCTCAAGCTTGCTCATTTTTTGGCTCAATCATAGGGGCATGTTTATATAGGCACAAGAACCATCTAATTACAATAATGCTTAGAAAACCCACTAACATCATTAAATATATATAATACATCACTATGCACCACAAACATTAATTTTAATTATAATTATAATTAACCTTAACACAACATACTACATCACAAATTAATATTAAATGAAACCCTAACAACCTTTCATGATTCAAGGAATTAAATACAAAGGGTTAGGAACTAAAATATCTCTTTACCCATAACACATCAAAAAAACATATGTGCATACAACTATTTGAATGAAATTCACAATCTCTCAAGGCTAAGTGATATAACTTCAAAACCAAAGGATGCACCAAAGATTTATTGAGTAGTGATCCTTATATTTTCACATATGTGCATTAACATCCAACATAAGTTGTCACAAGCTTGCACACTATAAATCACAATACTTTAACCTCAATTATCTATGAAGAATGAAAAAATACCTTAAAAATGAACCTGTATAAATATTCACAAGATGATTTAAATTAGAACCAAAATTATATGCACCATCAAAGTTATGCAAAATGTTACAAAGAACTAGCATATCTTAAAGGTAGTGTAAAACACCATATAAACTTTCACACAACTTAGGACTTGTAAAAAATGCTTATTTTTGACTAAATTTTAGACTAAGTGTTTTGGTTGATGTGGGATTACAAGTGAACCCATATGTTTATGCATCATACACCCTAGGTAACAAAAGAAACATGAGATCTTTCTCAAGTTCCTTCTAAGAGCTCTGCTAATGGTATTCTTTTTTTTTAGCTTTTGATGTCCTAATCCATGTTGCATCTTCAATTCCTTATCCTTTCCATTTTAATATATATTTATTATAATTTATTTTGTGTATGCTTACTAACACTAGAATTAATCACCCTTTCGACTTCCTCATGTAATTTCTTATGCATGTGTGCTCTCTAATCAACTTACTCAAAATATGTGTCTGTATTTTCACTAGTATACCCTTTTTGATATGGATACAAATCTACCACATTAAAAATGGGTGATACATCTATCCCTTTTGGTGACTCTATCTCATATGCATTTATCACAAACTTTTTCAATACTCTGTGTGGCCTAATCTTCTTCCACTTTAACTTATCATAAGTTTCCTTGGGAAATATTTGTTTTCTAAAGTGCGTTAAAAATATATATCCCACCTAGCATTCCAATTCTCTTCTCTTGTTATTCTTGTGTTGTTTTTACTATACACTACTTCTCTCCAAATTTACATGCACTTCTTGATGTAAATTAAGTATATACTCAACAAAAAATTATGCTTCTATATTTTTCCTTCACTCATATCTAATGTTATGTAATTATGAAAAACCTCTTGGACTTGACCCATAAATAATTTTAAATGGTGTTCTCTCCAATACTCCTAACTAAATTTTTATAATAAAAATCAACCTGTACCAAAATTAAATCCCACATTCTTGTCTTTCCTTCAATCAAACATTTCAAAAGATTTACCAAAATTCTATTGACTGCCTCTGTCTATCCATATGTTTGAATATGATACTTGAACTCAAATATAGATTTATATTCAACTTATTTCATATAATTTCCGACATAAAGTTCCAACAAATTTCACATCCATGTCTGATATTATGTTGTGCGTAAATTTATGTAGTTACACTTCCCTTAAAAATAGTTGATCGATGTGTGTCACATCACTATTCTTATTATAAGAAATGAAATGTGCATATTTGAAAATATGTCCAAAATAGAAATATGGAATCATGTCCTCTTTATGTCTTATAAAATCCTAAAACAAAATCCATGTTTTTGTCCTCTCATGGTTTCTATGGAATGGGAAATGGTTGATGTAACCCGATGTTTTGACTTTTCACTTTCACCAAATGGAAAAATCTACATTCCTACAAATAATTACACACATTCATTATCATATTTTTGTAATTATAATTTTCAGCCAGCTACACATAGGTTTTGTCATAACCAAATGACTTGCTAAACTCCCCCTATGCTTCTCCTTGATCAAATTCTCTTGAATTGAACCTCCAGGTACACAATTACACTCCTCAAAACAATAATCATACTTGCATTAAATAATCCACTCATGGTTTTCTATCTCCACTTACATGATTTCCATGCATCTCTAAAATCTTCACCTTTCTCATACACCTCCTTTGTAGAATCAAATCCTATGACTTCTACTCGCATCTCCTTTAAAAAAATAACTCTTTTAATCAGTGTATTTACAACTTTGTTTGACTACCACTTGTATGTTTCAAAAAATGAGTAACTCTAAATAAACTCAACCAACTTCATATGTTTTTAATTCAACTTTCCCTAAATGTTTATATATTTTAGTGTTTGATGGTATGTATACAATATAAAATATTTAGGCAGAAAATCATGCCTCCACTTATTAAGGGATGTCACTATGGAATAGAACCCCTGATCATACATAATATTTATTCTTTATGCCATTTAGTTTGTCATTGAATTAAGCTATAGTACTACCATTTTCACTCATCACTTCTATTATTTTTATGCCACTCACATTGTAATCTACCTAAATAACCTTAATGAAATATAGCAATGTCAATACTAGCTATTTAATTACATTCTTATTCAATTGTTATAAAGTATTTTCCACTTTTATGCTCCATATAAATTATTTTTCTATCATTTCACATCACATAGGTGATTATTGTGTATATTATTGATGAACTTCCTATAAAAACTTACAATGCCATGAAATCTTTGTGCTTTAAATGTGATCCTAGGTGATGACCACTCAATTATTACTCATGCCTTGTATGGATCCATACTCAAACTTTATCATGATATTAAAAACCCCAAGTATACTAACTCCTTCATGAAGCTATCATTTTTCAAATTTACTAAAAACTTTTCATCTCACAACTATCGCATCACTTCTCTCAAATTCACTAAGTGTTCTTCCTCTATTCTCCTCAAAATAATATGTCATAAAAATACACTATGACAAACTTACTCAAAAATTATTCCATCATTTCATTCATGAGTCACATGAATGTACTTGGTGTGCTACTTAATTCAAATGGCATGACTAACCATTCTTAAAATTATTCATGCATTTGAATAAGGCTTCCACTCATCACCTTCATTTATGTATATTTGGTTATATCTAATCTTCAAGTCAATCTTTGTGAAGTATTATTTTTCACTTAATAAATTAATCAAATCATCCATGTGTGAAAATGGAAATCTATGCTTAATAGTAATATTATTGATAGCTCTAGAATCAGTGTAAATCCTCCATTCACCACTTTTATTAGGTGCTAACACTATTATAATTACACATGGGCTCAAGCTTTTTCTTATCAACCCTTTATATAGCATCTCCTGAACTTGTCTTTGAAACTTTGAATTCTCATTAGGTGTCAACCTATATGCCACTTTTTTTGGTAAACTCAAAATTAAAATCAAAGACATTCAATGACTTATATTCCTCACCATTGGAAACCAATATCGTAGATCATTACAAAAAATATTTACAAATTCATTCAGTGTCTCCTTCATTTTGCATGGATGTATTTCTTCTACTACTTCACAAGTGCCTACAATGTACACATTCTTTGAGATCAATGCATAACATGTGTTTTCCTTATTCACCTCTTTCAATAATTCCTTTCCTAAAATCATCAAAATATTTTAACCTTATCCACTTATTTTCACTTATTCTTTGAAGGATTTAAAATGTGTGTCATTCAATCTTTCACTTGCATAGAGTTATTTATGTATCCATCATGTTGCACCTTCTATAAAATCTACCAAGGCCTTCCCAGTAATACATGGAAAACATCTATGGGAATTATATCATATATAACTTCATCATTATAGGCATTAATATGAAAACTTACTAAATATTTCTCATTCACTAGAACCTAATGTCCCTTCAGCAACCAAGATACCTTATAGGTATTTGGATGTGCACTCCTCTTCAAACCAATATTATCAACCATCTCTTGTGATTTTTTATTTGATATCAATAATTTGTGATTGATTAGATTTTAGTAAAAGAGATTAGTATAATTAATTTTCACAATTGTCACTTTAAACAAATAGGATTGTTAATCAAAAATATTCTTCCCTTATTACATATAACCTTTGGATACTACCCCGAATTGATATAATTAACTAAGTGAAGAGGTTCAACAACCCTCATCACCAAATTTTCCATTTTTCAACATTTGAAATCTATATTACATGTTTCATTCATTAAAATATCACCATTTAACATATACACCTAGTAAGGAGAACTGTATGTAGTTTGAATACCCTCTTGAAAGTATTGGATATGTAGGCAATTCTCAACCATTTATTAAAGTGTGGATGAGGTCAGCTCAACCCACCATTCTTCTCTCTTTTTAAGCCTAAACCTAGTTTTAAAAGTGGACTTGTGTTTTCAAAGATAAGAATACAAATTTCTCGATACAACACACATAGTGAGCCCTAATATCACACATATAGATGTTTTACAATTAGGTGCAATGACTTATGTTAAAATAGAGAGGCACAATATACTTAGAGGAATCCATCAAAAGATAGACATTAATGTCTAGCACAATTCCATATACCAAAAAATTATTCTAAGCATATCTAAATACCTAGATCTATATCTAAGTAACTCCTAATCTAGTTGTCATCCTTTTTTTACTATTTTCATTCAATCTCAGACCTGCACTAAATAATAAACATGTTAAGTATATTAATCCCTTAATACTTTTCATTATTATAAAGTGTAATTTTTTAATCATATTTTTCATTTTACATTCAAATTCTTGTAATAATTTGATGTAGAGCTATTGGGGAGAAGACACATAACCACCACCATTATCTTTAGTTTCCATAACTAATCTCATTCATGGCTTAGGCTTGTTCTTGATTGTCCTTGTCCCAATCTATATTTTCACTTTTGATGAGGTCTTAATAGTTAATTTTAATATGTAATTATGTCTTATAATATTAAAATCACTTCAACTATGGTCATAACCTCTCTTAAATGATTTACAACTCATACTCTATCTTAATCTATTCATGTTCTTCTCAAATTGCGCTTCCATCTCTTACTAGTTTTCACTAGATAACATCCCCTTAGATTTCAAGGGTAAAAACTTTTTTTATGCTTAAATGACTTTAAAAATTTTCTCTAGATAGTCTTTAGTGATATTATCACACTTGGATCAGTCCCTATCAAGGCCCAGTCACACTATTCCACTCCCTTTGTACCACAAGATCACAATGCTCTACCTATGCTTATAGCCCTATTTCAAGATTTTCCTTTGGCTTGTCAAAATACATGAACTATTTTATAATTTTATACCATATATATCTTTCCCCTATCCATATACTCCTTCCTACAAATTTTCATAGTCTAATTGTGCCTGTAGACCCCTTATCCATCATTAGCCCTGTTTCACCTTTAGCTATAGGTATTTGTACTTGTCTATATGTTATCACTCCAAAACCACCTAAATATCCTCACACATGATTTTTTGAAAAAAACTAAAAATATTTTTAATTTTCCAATGGTGTAATCTCTCTAAAACCTCAAAACCCTAACCTAGGGTTTCCTAGCTCTCTACATAGGCTGAGAGCTTATAAAAATGCATATCTTGGGTTACATAATGTTTCAAAGGGCCAAATCACTTCCATAAGTTATATTTAATCCCATTAAAAATTTAAAATCATCTATATTCTTTGTTCCATCCTTAATTTTCTCAAAAAAACAAATATATATTCACCTATTTATTCTTTGATGAATGTGCATGATTTTAAATAGACCAATCTCCTTTTCCATGTAACCCTGATCCACCTAGAACATTCTTGGTGTTATTTCATACTAATATAATCTATAAATCACCTCTCAAAACCTATATACCAATTTCCATATTCCAGTCTCAACTTTTATATCTCAGCTTCATTGCTTATTACACTACAAATAAGGTAGGTTGTGTATATAGGGTTTTTACATTCAAAACTCACCCAAATAGATTCAAAACCCTACCTAGGATATAACATGAATTTCCTCAATGTTTATACATCATATAACTCACATTAATTTAATTCCATTCATCTTCATTGGTGCTTGCATTCTCTTTATGTTTAGACTGTGTACACAGGGTAAGTCTATGTAAGACTGTATTGTCTTTCCTGAGTTGATTGTGGGTTAACACCACAAAAATAATATAATTTTAATTAAAAAATTATATATCCACATAATTATTATACACAAATAACCTTTATGTTTGAGTATTCTTTAAACAAAGTCACCTTAGTATAGGGTTTATGTTGTATGCAACAGGGTCTGCCAACATCAACATGGTGTTTTTTTTACCAGTTTAAAGACTTTCCATATATTTAGAGTTATAATTTCCAAATTATTGTTTAATACCATCTTATATAACCATATACAACAATTACCATTTTTTTAAGACTTATAAAGAGATCTTAGTTACATAATACTGAGACAATGCATTCTCAAACAAGGTCTCTTTCTTAGAACTGGGCATGGTCATTTTGTCAAACATTTGAACTCAAAAACTAAATATTATATTTCCATAAAAATTTAATTATAGGTAAACCACTTTATCAACATGTTCTATAATCCATCTTATAATAATTTATGCAAAGACTCCATCTTACCATGCTACAAGGAATTTTGATCAAAAACAGGGTCTGTGGGCTAAGTTGGTGTAATCTCTGAGTTATATTTTTTTTATCATTTATCAATAATATTAATATTTTAGTGAGTTATATACTTATTTCACACTGATACCTGACCAACCAACTCATTAACCTTGTATAAAAGATTCCATTCTTCATTCATTTGGCTACAACAATCAGCCTATCCAACAACTTGCAATACAACACGCATATCCACCTAAATATGACCTCAAGGGTCCATAAATATACATATAAACATAAAATAGATCATTATTATTCAAATTAAATGAATATAAAAAACCTTTTCTATCTTTATTCATTCTATCATTTCTTCATTACAACATACAGTCCATGGATGGACTTGTCATCTTTCTGATGAGGGTTTTTTTCGCATTTTCTCATTCTCTAACCCTCCTAATCCTATCTTGGAGATATTTTATCTATAACACCCAAAAAATCATGTAAAATATTCCATATTCACCAAATTATATGTTGGTTATCCAAACTGGTTACAAAACTAGCTCCTTACTTCATAACCCAATGTATGGGTGAGGTGACCATTCCAATAAAACATGACTTCCACCTTTGGCATTAACATATAGATTTATAATGGCCCTTTACATGACAATTTTTGGACTCATAAACCCCAATTTTTCACCTAAACACTTGTATACATTTATTTGGCCTTCTTGACTCATTTTAAAGACTTGAATTTTCAAACTACTAGTTTTGGAGGGAAAACTCCAAATACTAGCAATACTCATTCATAGGACTCTAAAGGACTCCAAATGACCTTAAATATATGAAATGGACCTTGAAAGGTCTCTTTACATACACTAATTCCAAACTTGACCCCCTTTTGACTCCTTATTGACCAAATCACAAAATTTGTTGTTTCCTAGCTTGATGTTCCTACATCATAATGCCATATTTTATACAACCTAAGTCAATCCTTAGGTTTATCTTGTTTAGGTTCACATAATCAAAATAAGATAAAATGTCAGGGAAACCCCCAGAACAACAAACATGCTCCTATCCCCCCTTAGTCAGGATCTTGCTCTATGAATTAGAACACATGTGATTACTTCTTGTATTAGCAACTAAACACGGAATTATACCAGAATCAATAAGTAACTAGAAATATGAAACAACACATGAATTAAGAGATAATACACAATTGTATTATATACATAGAAGAATATACAATAAGGAAGATGCCACTTCTTCCTCCACCTCAAAGGTTCGCCACACCTCAAGACCTTCTTCCCTCTCTCTCTCGGTCCCAACAATCAACTCCAATACAAAATTGATGTTCACCTCTCCAACCAGTCAGTAACACGCTGCCAGTTCACCAAGTACACAACCGTACTCCAAGTAGATCTCCTACTCTCTGCTGCTACCTGCAAATCACTAGACCTTACTCACCATGTAGACATCTCTACACCCCTGAAGAACCCTTGTCCTTGCCTCACCAAGTCCTTATGATTCTTCAACCAGTACTCCAGTGGATCAGCTCCTTGACCTTGCAGACCTTACAACTCTCCCTGATCATACACACTCAGCACCCTTTGGAACTAGGAGGAGCTACACTAGCTCTCTCTAAAAGCTCTATGGCTTTCTAGCACACATTTACAATACAATCATGAGTCCATATATAGATCTCATCCAAACAATAATTTAGACAATAATACAATAATTAAATCTGTAGCTCTCAGTCTAAGAATAGCTCTAAACATGCAAACACTTGGTTCGTCAACCAACTGCCCGTAACATACTCGCAACTCGAACCACAGGTGACCGACGTCGGTCCCTGGCTGCCTGGGGGTGCCGACGCCGGCCGATCCATGACCGACGTCGGTTGCCTTCCTGTCTCCCTCCTACGGTCATCGGTTGCCCTGACCGACGCCGGTGTCTATGACACTTCGCAACACTTCCTTCAACCTCCATAACTTCTCCTGTTTGCATCCTGGTGAAGCTTTTAGCTCCACAACCTAACAATCTCCCACTTGGAGATAAATAGCTGCACCTGTATCTGTAGCCCGTCTAATTTGTTTCTTGGTTTGTATCCCTCTTCAAGATGAATCCTGAAGACCACCCACCACACAACCTGTGATGCTATACCTGTCATTCAAGTAACCTACCACATCCAAACCTACACATCCATGTAGTAAAGAACTTGACCCTGCATAACAAGAATCCTTGCTGCTAGTCCCATTGAACTGCCCTCCAGTACTCCTTCCCCAAATTGGCTCCATACTTTCCAACAACCCCCACTAAATTGGGAAAAACTTAGATCTACAATAGATCTCATGTGATTTCGAACCCTGTTTCAAGCTAAGCTTGAACTGTCCAGCCATTGCTGTGCTTACCGATTCTGCATCCTGCGTAATAAACCTCGCCAACACCGTCTTCACATCAGCTCCCACTGAAGATAAAATCTCCATGTCTCTTATGCCAAAGAATTTCGCTGCTCCAAATTCTTCATGACACACCTCTGAACTAACCTTACCTTGTAGCTCAGCAAATCCCTGTATGTACAAAACCTGCTAGCAAACCATCCACATACAGTAACTGGATAATGTCGCGACTCATCATCCACCTGGTAAGAATAAAAAAAACAACACAATAGTTACACTGACATTGACTGAAGCCATGCTTAGTCATCCACCTATCAAAACCTGTACTACTGTCCTGCAGCTTCTTCAAGACCATATGCCTTGGCCTTCTGTCTCATGTATCCATCCACTCTCTTCTTTAGAACGGGAATCCATCTCTCTCAGTGCTTTCTTCCAACTGACAACTCTACCAACAAATACCTATTTGGTTCTTCTCCAAGGACTCACTCCTCATCCATGCCAAGCTCCCACTGTATCTGGACTCTACCTGCATTGCTTCTTCACATCCTCCTGGTTCTTGACCATCAGTAAGCAATATAAAGAAGGTGAACAATGAATATGAGGTTCACTTACCCTTTTGACCTCCACATGAGTGTTTGAGACTTGTTGTCTGCCCAATATCCATTCCAGTGACCGATCTCAGCCATCTCCCAGTCTGCTCCCGACCGATGTCGGTTCCCTACACTGACCCTGACTACCGACATCATTTCCATGGCTGACACCGGTGTCCTTTCTGCCGACATCGGTTCCCTCATGACCGACATCGGTCTTCCTGTTGCCAATGTCGGTTACTGTGTGACCAACGTCGGTACCTGTGTCCGCCTGTAAGTGACAACTCTTTACCCGCGAGCTCTCCATGGATCAAAGTCCTAATCAAATCAACCTTGCTCTGCTCAGAATAAATCAGTTCTCTCATCTGATCTCTGTCCGTCATCTCCTCCATGAACACCAAGGCTTTCCAGTTCTTTAGCTTGTCAAAAACGTCTGTCTTCCGCTTCAGAACTTGCATTCTCCTTCTACATATGTGACTAAGCCTATGAAGCCACATCTCTACAACAGAAGGTGAATCAGCAATATAAGTAGATAGATAAAGGACACCTACTTTCTTACCACCATCTAATTCAAGTTTATCCGCTGTGAGAGTTACAGGATATCTCCCATCACCCAAATTTCTTGAAGAAATTAGACTCATCTTTAAGACTGGTACCTGCATGACTTCCTTCAACCACTGTGTGTCATCCATCTGCAATTTCAGCTTCACTTCCCCTTTGTCAATAATCTGACAAGGCTCTCCAGCTCCTAAACGGGGGGCTGCATGGAAAGAGGCAACATAATCTGTTATCCAAGATTCAACTTCATCCAAGAAACCTCCCAAAGCATCTTGTGCAACAACACCTGTAACATTTGCATCTTCAGTTCTTTCATGCTGATCTGCTACCAACCAACAATATCTTTTTCTTTGCTCTTTCTTTCCATCAATCAGACCATTCGTGCTATTCAGTTTCTCCATTCGTAGCTTACTTCCTTCTGCCATTGCTATACTCCCACTCAATCAGAAACCCCTGTGAGCAACCTATAATCAACAAACACTACCAGATCTGAAACCACCTGTTAGTAACCCAACCTGATGCTCTGATACCATGTGTCAGGGAAACCCCCAGAACAACAAACATGCTCCTATCCCCCCTTAGTCAGGATCTTGCTCTACCAATTAGAACACATGTGATTACTTCTTGTATTAGCAACTAAACACAGAATTATACCAGAATCAATAAGTAACTAGAAATATGAAACAACACAGGAATTAAGAGATAATACACAATTGTATTATATACATAGAAGAATATACAATAAGGAAGATGCCACTTCGTCCTCCACCTCAAAGGTTCGCCACACCTCAAGACCTTCTTCCCTCTCTCTCTCGGTCCCAACAATAAACTCCAATATAGAATTGATGTTCACCTCTCCAACCAGTCAGTAACACGCTGCCAGTTCACCAAGTACACAACCGTACTCCAAGTAGATCTCCTGCTCTCTGCTGCTACCTACAAATCACTAGACCTTACTCACCATGTAGACATCTCTACACCCTTGAAGAACCCTTGTCCTTGCCTCACCAAGTCCTTATGATTCTTCAACCATTACTCCAGTGGATCAGCTCCTTGACCTTGCAGACCTTGCAACTCTCCCTGATCATACACACTCAGCACCCTTTGGAACTAGGAGGAGCTACACTAGCTCTCTCTAAAAGCTCTATGGCTTTCTAGCACACATTTACAATACAATCATGAGTCCATATATAGATCTCATCCAAACAATAATTTAGACAATAATACAATAATTAAATCCGCAGCTCTCAGTCTAAGAATAGCTCTAAACATGCAAACACTTGGTTCGTCAACCAACTGCCCGTAACATACTCGCAGCTCGAACCATAGGTGACCGACGTCGGTCCCTGGCTGCCTGGGGGTGCCGACGCCGGCCGATCCATGACCGACGTCAGTTGCCTTCCTGTCTCCCTCCTACCATCGTCAGTTTCCCTGACCGATGCCGGTGTCTGTGACACTTCGCAACACTTCCTGCAACCTCCATAACTTCTCCTGTTTGCATCTTGGTGAAGCTTTTAGCTCCACAACCTAACAATCTCCCACTTGGAGATAAACAGTTGCACCTGTATCTGTAGCTCGTCTAATTTTTTTTCTGGTTTGTATCCCTCTTCAAGATGAATCCTGAAGACCACCCACCACACAACCTATGATGCTATACCTGTCATTCAAGTAACCTGCCACATCTGAACCTACACATCCATGTAGTAAAGAACTTGACCCTGCATAACAAGAATCCCTGCTGCTAGTCCCACTGAACTGCCCTCCAGTACTCCTTCCCTGAATTGGCTCCATACTTTTCGACAACCCCCACTAAATTGGGAAAAACTCAGATCTACAATAGATCTCATGTGATTTCAAACCCTATTTCAAGCTAAGCTTGAACTGTCCAGCCATTGGTGTGCTTACTGATTCTGCATCTTGCGTAATAAACCTCGCCAACACCATCTTCACATCAGCTCCCACTGAAGATAAAATCTCCATGTCTCTTATGCCAAAGAATTTTGCTGCTCCAAATTTTTCATGACACACCTCTGAACTAACCTTACCTTTTAGCTCAGCAAATCCCTGTATGTACAAAACCTGCTAGCAAACCATCCACATACAGTAACTGGATAATGTCACGACTCATCATCCACCTGGTAAGAATAAAAAAAACAACACAATAGTTACACTGACATTGACTGAAGCCATGCTTAGTCATCCACTTGTCAAAACATGTACTACTGTCCTGCAGCTTCTTCAAGACCATATGCCTTGGCCTTCTGTCTCATGTATCCATCCACTCTCTTCTTTAGAACGGGAATCCATCTCTCTCAGTGCTTTCTTCCAGCTGACAACTCTACCAACAAATACCTATTTGGTTCTTCTCCAAGGACTCACTCCTCATCCATGCCAAGCTCCCACTGTATCTGGACTCTACCTGCATTGCTTCTTCACATCCTCCTGGTTCTTGACCATCAGTAAGCAATATAAAGAAGGTGAACAACGAATATGAGGTTCACTTACCCTTCTAACCTCCACATGAGCGTTTGAGACTTGTTGTCTGCCCAATATCCGTTCCAGTGACCGATCTCGGCCATCTCCCAGTCTGCTCCCGACCGATGTCAGTTCCCTGCACTGACCCTGACTACCGACGTCATTTCCATGGCTGACGCCGGTGTCCTTTCTACCGACGTCGGTTCCCTCATGACCGACGTCGATCTTCCTATTGCCAACGTCGGTTACTGTGTGACCGACGCCGGTACCTGTGTCCGTCTGTAAGTGACAACTCTTTACCTGTGAGCTCTCCATGGATCAAAGTCCTAATCAAATCAACCTTACTCTGCTCAGAATAAATCAGTTCTCTCATCTGATCTCTGTCTGTCATCTCCTCCATGAACACCAAGGCTTTTCAGTTCTTTAGCTTGTCAAAAGCGTCTGTCTTTTGCTTCAGAACCTGCATTCTCCTTCTACATATGTGACTAAGCCTATGAAGCCACATCTCTGCAACAGAAGGTGAATCAGCAATATAAGTAGATAGATAAAGGACACCTACTTTCTTACCACCATCTAATTCAAGTGTATCCGCTGTGAGAGTTACAGAATATCTCCCATCACCCAAATTTCCTAAAGAAATTAGACTCATCTTCAAGACTGGTACCTGCATGACTTCCTTCAACCACTGTGTGTCATCCATCTGCAATTTCAGCTTCACTTCCCCTTTGTCAATAATCTGACAAGGCTCTCCAGCTCCTAAACTTGGGGCTGCATGGAAAGAGGCAACATAATCTGTTATCCAAGATTCAACTTCATCCAAGAAACCTCCCAAAGCATCCTGTGCAACAAAACCTGCAACATCTGCATCTTCAGTTCTTTCATGCTGATCTGCTACCAACCAACAATATCTTTTTCTCTGCTCTTTCTTTCCATCAATCAGACCATTCGTGTTATTCAGTTTCTCCATTCGTAGCTTACTTCCTTCTGCCATTGCTATACTCCCACTCAATCAGAAACCCCTGTGAGCAACCTGTAATCAACAAACACTACCAGATCTAAAACCACCTATTAGTAACCCAACCTGATGCTCTGATACCACGTGTCAGGGAAACCCCCAGAACAACAAACATGCTCCTATCCCCCCTTAGTCAGGATCTTGCTCTACCAATTAGAACACATGTGATTACTTCTTGTATTAGCAACTAAACACGGAATTATACTAGAATCAATAAGTAACTAGAAATATGAAACAACACAGGAATTAAGAGACAATACACAATTGTATTATATACATAGAAGAATATACAATAAGGAAGATGCCACTTCTTCCTCCACCTCAAAGGTTCGCCACACCTCAAGACCTTCTTCCCTCTCTCTCTCGGTCCCAACAATCAACTCCAATACAAAATTGATGTTCACCTCTCCAACCAGTCAATAATAGGCTGCCAGTTCACCAAGTACACAACCGTACTCCAAGTAGATCTCCTACTCTCTGCTGCTACCTGCAAATCACTAGACCTTACTCACCATGTAGACATCTCTACACCCCTGAAGAACCCTTGTCCTTGCCTCACCAAGTCCTTATGATTCTTCAACCAGTACTCCAGTGGATCAGCTCCTTGACCTTGCAGACCTTGCAACTCTCCCTGATCATACACACTCAGCACCCTTTGGAACTAGGAGGAGCTACACTAGCTCTCTCTAAAAGCTCTATGGCTTTCTAGCACACATTTACAATACAATCATGAGTCCATATATAGATCTCATCCAAACAATAATTTAGACAATAATACAATAATTAAATCCGCAGCTCTCAGTCTAAGAATAGCTCTAAACATGCAAACACTTGGTTCGTCAACCAACTGCCCATAACATACTCGCAGCTCGAACCACAGGTGACCGACATCGGTCCCTGGCTGCCTGGGGGTGCCGATGCTGGCCGATCCATGACCGACGTCGGTTACCTTCCTGTCTCCCTCCTGCCGTCGTCGGTTGCCCTGACCGACGCCAGTGTCTGTGACACTTTGCAACACTTCCTGCAACCTCCATAACTTCTCCTGTTTGCATCCTGGTGAAGCTTTTAGCTCCACAACCTAACATAAAACATAATATTTTGTCATTTTTTTGATGAAATAATTATAATGTGTATGCATGATAGTAGAACATGTTTCACAAATAATCTTGGAGATTAAAATGGGCGTTATGGAAGTTAAGAAGGGACTTTTTAAATGTTGGTTAGTGGGTGTGGCTTATTAAAATAATATCCCTAGAAATCTATAAATTTGATAGTTGAGAATTGAATGTCAAGAAAATCTTGAAATTTTAGTTGTTAAGTTCCATTGCCTTATAACCAAGTGGAATTTGGGAGTAGAGAAGATATGTTAGGGTTAGAACACTTGGCTATTCAAGACCTTGCTCTATTATTTTATAAGGATTCAAAAATCTTATATTTTTCATTAATTTTATGTTAAGTCAATTTTAATTCATTAAATATTTGAGGGAATTGCTTTTATTTTATGTTATTGTAAGAATTGTGGTGGAGTAATAGATAAAGGAGTACAAGTGGTTGCTTTAAATGGTATTTTTATTTGAAATTTGGTGCATTTCTATGTTAATAAAATTTCTTATGATATTTTTTTCATTAATTATTATCAAATTTGAGTTATGTTATTTTTTACAAATGAATGAGTAAATAATAAATGATTATTTCATGTTTTATTAACTAACAATCATTTGAACCCCTATTATTTAATTAGTAATTGATAAAACATTTTTCAAAATTATGAGGATTGTGAATTTATTTTTTCTAATGTTATTTAACTAAACAATGTTTGCAACTTGAGATAGTGCTCACTTTTGTAAATTTGAGCCTCTATTATGTTTATGAAATTTTGGTTTAATTTTCAATAAATATCCAAAGTTTTAAAACAAATTGTAATTTGTAAGAATTATGTGTTTTCCTTCTAAAATTATAATCCTAAACCATTAAATTATTGTGAACATAAAAGAATTTAATTTTTAATATAAATTAATGAAGACTACCTTTTCTTATTTCTTTAAAGAAATCTATTTAATTGTAAATATTTATATTTAGCTACTAGTTATAAGAAAAATATTGTTATTAACATAGAGTCAATTGTGTCTTTTATGAGGTTAAGGTAACCCATATGTTGATCTTCTCTTTTAGAGGGCATAAAATAAGAAGGTTGTAATAACATAGATTTATGAGCAATATTATATTTTAAAATAGAATATGGTCCATAAATTTAGAAGCTCAAAATAGAGCTATATTCGTAGTTAGGTACTAAGTTAATATATCCTGGAGGTTTGATTATGTGTTTGGTTTTATTTCATTAGTCATTTTTTGGTATGTTGTCAAGCTCAATTATTTCATAATCCTTTCTCCATTAGTTTTTTGTTGCCCTAATTTGTATCCAAATGATGGCTAGGGTGGTCTAAGGTCACTTATGGTTGGGCTCATTAAGACTGGTGAGGCAGCATTATCTTCATTAAATTGTGTGCAATGATTGGATTAATTTCTTCCTATTCTAAGTTATTTTAGTTGATAAAATTGAATTGAAATTGTTCTAACTGAATGTGATGTTGTTTGTCATAATTTTATTTAATACAAAATGATGTAACATGACATGTATATTGATTTCTAAATTGATTATAGTTAGTCATTAGATTATTTTAGTAACAAGGAATTACTAAATTAATATAAAGTTAATATTTGATTGTGATTAGTTATTTGGAATAAATAGTTGTAATGTTGATTTAAATATTGTAACATTTTGAGCAGTGTTTTGCTCATGTCTTTGACTATGTTTATAAAGCATTGGTATATTGATTGAGAAAAGAATTGGATATTTGATTATATATTCATTAGTTTTTTAATCAGATATCAATTATGTTTTAATTATGGTTTGATTCATTATTTATTAGAAGATAAGTAAAAGAGACATAATCATAGCTATGTCAAAGTACTTTTCTAAATTTATTTAATCACAAGCTTATTTAAGCTAGGTAATAGTATTCATTGGATGTGTTTATTTTTGGTTATCTATTGTAATGGATGAAGTTGAAAGTTATATTTATATGATCTTTTCTAATTTCTATAGATTGTGAATCTTATTAATTACATTGATGAATGTATGGAAGTATGGACACTTGATTAATGTATGGATTGTAACCTCTCAATTGGTTAAATAAATTATTTATAACTAAATCGATAAATTAATGGATTAATTTTAGTTTAATGTCTTATTACAAGTTGTATAACTTGATGATTATGGAATAAATTGTATATAAAAATTATTACCTAAGTAATTAATATGAACTTATCTACTTAAGATAATACTTCCATATCACTTAATAAGTACTTATATAGGGTTGTATGGGTAGTTTCTAAATCAATTCATTAAAATTAAATAGCATTAAGATTTAGTTAATATAATGTTATAATTAAGTTAAATTGATAATAATGTATGTCATTTGAAAGTTATTGAAAACATGGATATTCCTAACTAAGCATCTTGTGATTGAGGAGCAAACGCTCTATGTTTAGAATAGATCATTAAATATATTAAAAGTTTATTATCCTTAATTGATAAGAATGAGATTGTGAAATTATATTTTCATAAAAAGATTTTATCCTGGAATTAATACTTAACCAAGTATACTTCTTAAGTAAGTGGAATACTTGAACTAAGACCACATACTATATTAAATGAAAATATTAGATCTATCCTAAGACATTAATGATCCTTAGGCAAGCTAATCTTGAACTTGTACCCTACTTGTAAAAGGTAAGATGTTCCTAAGTAAAACTTAAGCATGGTTGTTGAAACATCCCTTGAATCTTATGTACCTTTAGTATTTGAGATGTTAAACTCCATACGTTAGTTGACTATGTTTTGTAGAGGTGTTCAAATACTTTGCATTACTTTTAGAAATAATCCTTTTCTTGTGATCTTTGTCTATTGGTTGTGATTCTGGTGAATCATACTTAATCAATCTTAGTATGATGATTCTTATGTTAAATCTAAACTTTCTCTACTTTTTTTGTTGGAATATGTTAATACTACCCTTGAGGTACTAGCTATTTTGCAGCATGTACAGGCACTCAAGTAACGTCACAAGTCACTAATGACTCCATTAGGATGGCCACATCACAATACATGGATAGAGGTGAGTGGGTATGACCACACTAACCCAATTATATATGATTATTGGATGGTTAAGACCTTACTTATTAAAGAAGTTATTGATGGGTTTTGCACTTAGTCTAGTTCTTGTGTTGGTTGTAACATAGTTATGGATATCATTGCATTTTTTATGCTAAAATCGAAGTGAATTATTTTTTTATTTGTTTGATTATGTGTAAAAAAATGTGGTCGTGAAATCTTGGTATCCCCTTAAAAATTATATCCATGTAAAATAACTAACCAACAAGTTAAAAGTCACACTAGAAGGAAGGCATCACACTAGATACTCTACTTAGACTAACTCTACGATATGGTTTAACTTTACATTTAATAAAAATTTCATTTGTATTTGAACAAGGTGAATTTATTGGTTAGATTACTATTAAATATGATATATTCATTTATCTAGATAGAATTAAATTAATTTTTGATATATCACTTCTAAACTGTAAAAAGGAGTTGAGATATTTTTTTGGTAATATCAATTTTCTAAGATAATTTATTTCGGGATTTGTATAGATTTTGACACTTCTAAGTTTGATGCTAAAATAGGATGAAAAAATATAATGTAAAAAATAGGTGAAGCAAGGATTTTAGAAGATCAAAAAAATAATCATCATTATGTTACTATAGAATAATCCAAACTACGAGTTGGTTTTCAACTCATAATATTTTATTTCAAAACATTTGTTTCCTAGTGTGTTGACATAGAATTACCTCAGATAAGTTGAATCGCCCATAGTATTCATAATAACCCATTTGAAATATATATATTAAAGTTATTCTTCTATTAAAAAACAATATTATGCCTTGGTGAAAATAATTAAAAATTTAAGACTTAAATTTTGAAGATTAATATTCATGTAATTATTTAAAAAATTATGATTAAATATTTATTAAATCAGATATAATTAGGATAAAATAGATGAAAATGAGTGTCCATAATTTAATAATTTTATTTATAAATCAAGCCAACAAATATAATTTGAAGGTAAGGATTATGCCAAATGATTGTAGATTAGAAATTTGTTAAAAAGTTAGAGGAAAAGGTTTACAAATACCAAGACATGATGTTTACAAATAAAATTGAGGACATAAAAAGTGAATGGTTTACAAAAATAATTATATTCCTTATCCAAATTAGTTTCTCTCATAACTCAAATTTACTCAGCAAAATTATTTGAAATTAGAATCAACACACTATTCAATATCTAATGGAATATTGTATAGGTAGAACTATGAAAGATTATATTTTAGAAGGCTAGATAAATTACAAACACAATTGGTCATGTGTAACTTCACAAATTATTTTTAAGTGTCCATTCCTCATGGGATATTACAACACAAAATATTCTTAAAACAAACTATTATTGGCCCACCATTTTTAAGAATACTCATAAACATGTGAGGACATGCCACACATGTTAGATATTAATTAGAAGAGAGAATAATGTCACAATTCCCCTCCAATAGGTAATATAAAGGAAACCATTTTGTATAATGAGGACTAAACTTTATAGGATTAATAAATCCCAACTCATCACTCAATTATAAATTTGCTTTAGTTGTCACAATTTTTTATTTTAGGTAGATTGAAGCTAAATCCATAAAGTATATAAAAATTTCATTGAGGCTGGTGGTATCCATTAGTGATGGTTATAAGGGAGATATTTTACTCATACTTTATCCCAGACTGGTTCATATCTCTAGTCAAAAGTGTCTCAATTCATCTAACATTTACCTATAATCTAAAAAACAAAGTATAGAACAATAGATGAGGTAATAAATTCTTAGAGGAGAACATTTTTACAAGATTTGGTATTCCTATGTTATTGTTCTATGATAATGAACCCTCCTTAAATTCATCATAATTCAAAAAATGGACATATGATCATGAAATTATATTGAAGTTTTCATCCAACTAATACCTGCAAGGAAATAAGGTAGCAGAATTAACAAATAAGAACCAAATTGATGTGATAAAGAATACCATAGAAAAGAATCCCAAAGGATGGCATGTTTTATTGAATTTTTTCTTGTGGGTAGATAGGACAAGATTTTATAATTCATTAAGACATATCCATACATGTTAGTATATGGAAAGTACCAATCTTTTCATTCGATCAACTTCTCCCTACATATCAATTTAGACAAGAATATGAAAGGGAAATAGAGGTAGTGTAAGATAAGCTAGATGACATTCTTAAGATGGAGGAAATGAGGGAGAAAAAAAATTATAATTTTAGTAGACATTAAGATGTTATAAATATATGTTTTGATAATAGAGCCACCAATAAAGCTTTCATAATTAAAGACCTGGTGTTGATGTGGGACAAAGCCCATGAGAAAAGGGACAACATGATAAGTTTCAACCCCTATGGTTTGGAGCGATATCATATTTCAAAAATTATAGGATAAAATACATTCAAATTGAAAACCTTGGGATGAATCTTATAAATTCCAATAAATGGAAGGCACCTGAAAAATTATTTTCAAACCACTCCAACTAAACACCTTTAAATACACCCCAAATAGTCTCTTGATGTTTTGTTGTTGTTTTTTCCCTACTCCTTTATATGTTTTAGGATATTTTTTTATGTCTTATTTTAGGTCTCCCTTTCAATAAGTGGTTTTCCCTCCATATTTAGTTAATAAATTGATCCTATAAAATCAACTGCTAAATGACCTTAGATAAGAAATGAAAACTCACACCTTGAAACATTTTAATGTAGTTTTAGAAATAATAATTAAGGTCAAACACTTGATTTAAAATTGATCAAAATTATACAAATAAGAATGGGAAAATATTAGGTAAGTGTTATGAAAATTCTTTCATTCCAGTAAATCCCATATCAAAAATTAAAAATTAAAAAAATAATAATAATAACCAAGTTAAGTAATCCAACTAGAAAAGGAAAATCTAAAGGAGTAATATAAAATTTTCAAAGCAATTCAAAACTTCTTGAAAGGATATTTATTAGTTCATATACATTTTTAAAAATCATATAAAGAGGTGATTCAAGTAAACTATATCAATGTTATATATGCTAATTGGTAGTAGAGAAATGCCTAGAATGAATCAAATATATTTTTGTCGGGGCTATGGATACTTAGTTGGCAGTGGATAAATTCCTAAGTAAATAGATAATATATCTATTTAATAAAACAAATAGACCTATATTATTTAAAGATAAAACTTATACCTACAACCAAAATGAAAAGGTCTCTAAATTTTGATGAAAACTTGAAAGTTGTGCCTTTAAAAGATATATCTCTTCAATATCACCCTTTTAATAAATAATTTGATAATAAATAACATTTACTTAAACTTTTATTTATTTCTTCATTTGTTATTTTTAATCCATTCTAATTTGAGTTCAAAATCACATATCCTAAATTCTAGAAATACTCATGAGTATTTCCCAATGAATCATCATTTATTGTCACCAAATAACCCAAATTATTTTCAAAAAACTTAGGATCTTTGATTTCAATCTATCAAAATGTTGATAACCATGGTATAATTTAAAATATAAAAACCAATAATAAACCCATTTTTAAATAACTCTAAGACTACTTTTCTTAAAAATTCAAGTTCCATTTTTTTCCAAAATCCCCATGTTTTCCAAGTAAACAAATAAAATAATGGGGACTCATTTTAAAATTTGAAGGATCTCAGGTTTTGAGTTTACATTTTTTAGTCGTGATTTTTTTTCATCATGTTTGATGGACTTATACTTTAAATTTACATTTTTTATATTATTCTTACATTTTCTTGTATATATCCTAGATCTCAGATGATGATTGATACTCAATGTACACTTGGGTCATGTTCTTATTATCCTTTATGAGATGGGAGCAAACCATGTGGAAACATCTCACCTCATTATTAGTCTCGATAGGGATAAATCTTTCCTTTAATTTGATTTAACTTATTATTAAACTCTGCTCTCTCGACGAATTAAGTTGCATTATTTTATATGTTTGGAAATATGCGACCTTTTTACATAGATAAGTTGTAAGTTTGTTAATTCATTATATAGAATAATATTATTTTCTACACATGGATTGGTTAAAAGGTTTCTATGTTATTTCCACCTTCTCGACAATCAAGGCAATCGAATCATACTCTAAATGGAAGTCATAATAATTTCACTTTAATACTCTCAGTGGCCAGGATACAATTTCAATCCCTTCACGTGATGTCAGAAGGTAATCATGATAATATTCTAGCCCAACCACATGGTTAAAACATGAATGTTGGCACTAATTGAAACCACTAAGTATCTCACCAAAAATAAATGTCTAAAATTTTATCCTCTCCCTTTTCCTCCTCCTCCTCAAACTTAATGATAGACATTTCTTGATCAACCTCCAACTTAGCCTGCTAAGGAGGATATCTTTGTAAAGGCTTTTACAAATTTTAAGATGGTAAGGCCATTGTTTTTATTTTTATTTTCAGATTTATACTTGTCCTTGTGGTAGACAAGAAGCTGCTCGATCGCCACCAGTTGTATAGATGTAAATATTGCCCATTTTCCTCGACTTGAGTGCCTTCAACAAGAAGAAGCTTCATGTTGTTTTTGTATATACACAGTTGTCTCCTCATCCAGTGGGTGTCTTTTGGTCTTCTAAGGTTGTGCTCAGATTCAAATAGACATTTGTATTACCTATGTGATCTTATGTCTAAGTACTGGTAGAGATGATAAAAATCTTAACCATGATCTTCACCTGGAATAAGGGATTTCTAAATGTTCTTTGTGTCATCTTATTTTTTGTTATTGTGTCTTAAAAATTGAATGTTTAATTTGAATGTGCAATTTTTTAGAATGAATTAAGAGTGTTACGGGAATTAGAATTAAACTTGAATATGGGAGGAAAATGCAATCTAGGAGTAAAATGAGGAGCAGATAAGGGGCACCCAGATAGGTCTATTTTTTGTCTTAATATTTTGTGGTATTTTTTTTTGTTGTATCTAATCAATAATGACTTTTATTTCATATCTTTTCACTACCTATAGGAAAATATCAGTCAAAATTTTATATTTTTTTTTGTTTGGCTGAAAGTTAGTGCTTGCCTAATTGGGCATTACCAAAAAAGCATCCCTCTATTATGTTGACCTGTACAGACCTTATATGATATAATTGAAAATTGGTACAAAATAAATATGTGAATTTCTTTAATTATTGGACCATGTTTCCCTAAGGTATTTTTTCTAAATATCATGAGCTATGTGCATGATCCTATATTTGCATATATGATTGTTAGGGCTCTATGTGCGACAAAAATCCATTGCCCTTTGTGTCATGAAGGCTCCTCTATCTCTGTGTGTGATAAAAATCCACTGCCCATTGTGTCATGAAGGCTGATGTATTTTGTAAGCTTGCAACACCCTTTAGGAAATTTAGGATATTATGTTTCCAATTAGAAACTACTAAATAATGAGCTCCTTCCCTGAGATCGGTATTAAATAAAACTTAATGTAAATCCTCAAAGATAATAAGTTTTAATTCCTGTATCTATGCTTTAATGGGACTTAAAGTAGTCATTTGTATTTAGTTTTACCATCAAAATTTTACCTAGTATGATGATATGTTTGTTGCTATAGTAAATTAAAGTAGTGACTATTACTAAAATGATAAATTACAATGAAGGGTTAGCTGCAACATAATATTAAAATTTTGAATGTGAGAGAATTTTAAATCAGGGCATTTTAAGAAAAGGTTCAGCTTATCTTCTTAATTTTTATATATTTAATTTGTATGATTTCATACAACTTTTCATTTTGATAAGAATCATGGATCTTGGCTTTGAAAATGACAATAATAACCACAACACGACTAGGATGTTGCCTATTCTGTGCATATTTTATAAAATCTCTAAATTCAAAAAACAATATTTACAATCCAGGTTGTAATTTAGACTTTTAAATTTTCTAGGATATAAGGGCATAAATTCTCACAAATTAAAAATAATTGAAATAACATTTAAATGGGAACACATCAAAAACATAATTGCTAAAAATAGTCATAAACATTACTAGTTTTTCAATTTCAGTTGTTAGGGGTTGGCTTCCAAGGGAAGTCAACTGACATTTCTTGGGGTGTTTGTGGCTTGCAATAATTAGCCTTTCCAAAACAAAAATTTTGTAATGGAATAAAAAACTACTTATGTCCATTATAGAGTAACTATTTCACATTTATTCATCATAAATTGGTCTTTTGCTCTATTTCTATGAGATGTCCATTGACCTAGACTTTTGTTCAATTAATCCATTATTGGGTGTTCCACATAATTTTTGTTGTATTTGATATTACAACTGAAATACATCACCTTGTGAAAGTAAAATTATGCATCACTTATAAAAGTTGTTGTCATATCTAAACATTGTTTCATTTTTTAACTCTAGAGTCTCGAATGGTCACTAATCTTGGTTTTCTTCTTTTTGTTTCATGGAATGGCTTCTCATTTGGAATGTTATTTAAATTAAATGTTTCAAAAACATAATTTCATTGAATTTATGGTGCTTGATGAGTTATTTACATATATTTTACTAACCTCTAAATATAACCATCAAATATAATCTTTGCTTCCCATCAAGACTTGGCATTTTGCGCCAGATCTTATGTAGAGTAAGCCTTGCTTATGAAAAGATATTCAAATTTCATGTAAGAAGAATTATTTTGAACATTTTTTCCCATCCCATTAACTTTGAACATGTGAGAACCTTTGGGTCACATTTTTGGTGTTACCCTTCCTTCCCAGGATGTCATGAAGATGTCACATGTTTAATTTAATACGATAAACACCAAAACATTTTTTATTTGGTTTCTCATATTAATTTTTTATGTATCATTGATTTAATCCTTTGATTGATTAATGTGTTTTTTGGTGAAAATAAAAATTATTAAAATGAAATGATCTAGAATTAACTGTTTCAAATTATAAGAGTTATATGAATTAAATGAATATTTAAAGTTAAACTTTAGATTTTTTTTTGAGTAATTATTTTGAATTACATAAAAAAAAATGGAATCTAAGGTAAAAATTAGAATTGATACAAAAATATATGAATTGTTTTATTAAATTCCTTTACTCAAAAATGCTAATATGAAAATCTATCATAGTATTCATACCAGATGTGTAGATGAGTAAATTATAATTATTTATATTATTTACTTAAAAATTTTAAAGACATATATTATCTTGATGAAGAAAAAGATCAAACCTAGAGAATCAGGTATTCATACTTGTATAGGGAAACAACAAAACCAAAGGTATTTCCCTACATAGAATTGATTCAATATGTTTTTTTCATTTTTATAATATAAAGGAAGGAATAATATTTTCACCAAGTGGTAGATTTATTTCCAATACCACAAGGTTTTCCATTTATAAAATTGTAAGATTGTTATAACATGTTCTTATTTATTCAAAATAATAGATGTCTAATTAATAGGCAAGGCATAAAATATATGATGTTTTGAAGAAATGGAGTGAGAATCCCAATTCTTGGAGGACTAAATAAGACGTCCTACTTTTTGTGGGTTTTTAAGGTCCCATCAAGGATTTAATGGTTTTTTTAAACATGTTATTTTGAAGAAGCCAAATAGACTACGTTTATGTTTTTTGGATACCATTGTTCCACATCCAATTTAAGGAAGGAAACCTTGTGAATTGGTGAGTTAATTTCATTAAATATACTTAAATCATTTAAATAATGTAAGGAATAGAAAAAATTTAATATGACATCATAATTGATTGATTGCTTGTGTTATACATTGTCATTCAGTGTGAGCCTATTCAATCCTCGATCCCCTCTAGATAAAAATCTTATTCAAATTGTGTGTTGTATTATTTATAACCATTTGCATTACCTCAATTATTCCAAAATTTATAATGAATTTGTCCATATAATTCATGAATCCATCCACAACTCCAAGTGCCATTATATTATTTCCACTATGAGAGAGACTATTTTAAGATATGGAAATCAATCTATTTTCAAAACAATGTAGTACTCAAGATGAAAGGATCTTTCTAACCTTCTCATATATTTTCCATGTTTGTACATAAATGTCTTGTTATCATGGAAAATTCTTATCATTTTTCTATTGATGTTGCTTTGATTTTAAAATAAAATAACAAGGAAATGATCCCAAAAGTGCCTATGTAACTTGGTGAATAAATATTCCAACATTTTATTATGTGGAATATTGGATGAGAGGAATTAGTACTAGGTGATTTTATAGAAGTAGAATTGTAGTAATGGGATCCACTCAATAAAGTGGAAAGGTGTCTAAATTCCATCTGACATAGGACCAAAATAATATATAAACACCAAACTCATCCTAAACATGATATATTATGGATGTAGCATATAGTCAAGAAGCCATTATAAAAATGGTTAAGGTTAGAAAGGATATCCATTTAATGACACTAATAGAAATGGAAATTTAGAGGTTGAAGGAAATTTAATATGTTCACTCTCTTAGTGTTAGTAATGAATAAACAAGTTCCTATTTTAGGGATCACCAAGATATGAATATCGTGTCATTTAATTTTTTTAAGTTTTCTAAATGGTTACCCATGATTTAATTACTAGTAAATTTATTATTGCTAATAATCCCTTGGCTGATAATTTATTGAAATAAGTCCAAGTGTCAAATATTTTTTCCTAAATAAATAATTGATTTAGTTGATGATGTTTCTTCCCCTACTCCATTTTATTTTAACCATATTGCTCATTTGAGACACCCCATTTCCTTATTTATAAAACAATTGATTTGGTTTCATCTATTATTCCCCATTCATTTAGTCCAACATATGATGTTTTTCCCTATTCATTTAGCTTATTTCTAGAGTTAGCCCAATTGGTTACTACTTCTAAGGATCTATTTAGATATTTTATAAATATTCAATCCCAATTTGATGATGTTGAAGGCCTCCTAATGGCCTATCAAGATGATATTGAGGCTTATCTCTAATCCTAATCCTCCCATGGCCATAATAGAAACTAAATATGTTTTTTTAATTTTGAGACCTAAAATAATCTTAGTGTATATTATCTAAGCAAAATATAAAATACATGATCATTGTTTGGGTGTTGCCCTTGGGCAATGATAAACCTAAGGTAAATGAGATTTTTAATAAGATTATAAGTGATCCTTGGAATAAAGAAAGTGTATACCATATCGTATTCAACATAACTAGGAAAACACTATCTCCTCATAAACTCTTTGGGTGCAAGCTCATATACCTCTTTCAACCCATTAATCCTTCTCACACTATCTCTCAATTGCTCCATGATTCTACCCAAAATATCTTTGTAAAAATTTACTTTGTATGTTTTAAAGGTTATCTATGTATTTTTAGGCCTTTTAAAATGTTTTCATAGTGTTGTTTGTATGTGATCATATTTGCATTATCTTTGAAAAAATCTTCTAGGTTAGTGATTTCTAAATATGTTTTGGTGTATAGGTTGCCCATGATAATAATTGTATGTACATATAAATAATAAATTTAGACTAATTTTAAAATATATTCCCTCCCCATTATTTTTTATTTATTTTTTTAAAATATATATATCTAAAACTCTACCCATTCATTTCCATCCCAATTTTTCTAATTTATCATAAATTTAATTAAATTTAAAAAATAATAATAATAAGCATTACCTAGTCAATTATATTTTTGTTTTTCTATTCTTAAATGTAAAAAAAAAAAAGGACAACCCACATGTGCCTCAATTATAAATTTAGTTAAAAAAATCTAGTAATGGCATGAAACCATTGATGAGGAGGAATTGATTGAGATGATGAATTGGTGAAATGTTTACATGGGTTTCAATCCAAACCTTTGATAATGAATGAAAAAGTGGTGAAATCAAAATCATTGCTCATATATATTAGGTTTTTAAATACAAACTATTTAAATCAAAAACATTTCAATCAAAATTATTTTCAATTGAAATCCCTAAAATTTTAATGTGTGGTTTGGATCAAAACCCTTTCAATCCAAAAGGTTTTTAAATCAAAACACTTAAAACAATTTTGTGTGCACCCAAAAATATAGTATATGTGAAGTTGCTTAGTGGTAAACACTCTTGTGCTCTTCACCCATTTGAAAAATATTAATTTAAGCCTTAGTTGTTCACCTAATTCATACATATTACTTACTACATCAACAACATATTTAATAATTACCTAATATATATGTCTTCTTAGAGTTAGTTCTTTTATTCATTGATTAGAACTATTAGCTTTTATAACCTGAACCAATATAATTCAAGAATATTGATTATATACTTAATTATTACCAATTACGGTTGTAAATACAAAATCATTTAATCTTAAAGCCTCAATCATATGTATTTTAAGAATTAACCAAGGTTAATTGAATTTATTTGTTACATTAATCATTTTAACATTTTCATTGAATTTATTCGATACATTAGACATTTTTATATTTTTCATCTTCTTGAGTGTTAGAAATGTACTATTTGAAACTTATCTAAGTCTAATTAACATTTTTAATATGTAAATGTTATTACCACTTACCAAAGGTATAAATAATTATTATTAATCTTTTATAAATGTTGAATTGATTCTTAACTAATACAACTTGCCAATAATAATCAAAGACATAACTTTCAATTAAAAAAAAATTAAATACTAAATCTAATCAAAAAATTATATATGTTTTATTTTAATTGAAAGTATTTTCTTACTAATTTAATACAAGAGTATACATAATAAAAACTATATCTGGAATAAATTGTTTGTGTTCTTTCTCTTTCTAAATTTTTGATTTTGTCTTCTATACTCTTCTTAATGGATAAATGGATCAAATGCATTGCCAATAATAATCAGAGACATAAATTTCATGAAATAATTTTTTTTGAAATACTTAACCTTATAAAAAAAACTCAGTTATGTTTTTTATCATTGAAAAGCATTTTCTATTAATTCAATACGAGAATTTACATTGTAAAAAATTATATCTAGAATAAATTGCCTTACATTCCATTCTTGGTTTCAAATGTTTCGAGCTTATCTTCTAATATATAATATTAATTTAATCCCAAGTTTAGGATTTTTTTTTTTCTTGTAGTATCAGGTGAATAGTCATTGTATAATATGAAATGAACAACCATATTGTTGCTATAAATTTGTACCTATTATTCATTTTGATTATATGAATACAATTTTTGTTTGCCCCAAATTAATTATTAAATTTATTCACTCCATTATTACCCTAACATTGGTATCATAGCACAAGATATTCTTAGCTTTTTCTCTCATACTCCTTCCTAATTTCTTGCCATATAACCTGAACAGAAATTGTTACATAATTAAAAAAAGGTGGAGTTTTAAATATTTTTATAATTGCATTTGTTTAAAGCATAGGAGTGACAAATCTATGCATTTTTTTTATGGGTGTTTCAGTTTGAATGACATAGCTAGGTGTATATTCTCTTCACACTTTTCATTTCCATTATTGGATTGAGGTGTTGTTATTGTAGACTTGTGGACACTGTAAATAAAAAATTTAATGAGAAGACTTATTGAAACACAACAAGTGAGAATCTCTGAGGTGTTTCACCTACATGTTGGAGGTCTATTTAATATTTTTAAGCTTTTACCATTTGGTCTCTCCCTACACTACCACTTCCTCATTCTCAAAGTTTGTACCTTCTATTTAAATGCATGCGTAAGTTTTTAAAAAATGATTTTTTTATTTTTTTGAAAAAATATAGTTCTTTTTGGAGAATATTCCCAGATTAAATAAGGGATATCAATTTTTGATAAATTAAAATAATAAATAAGTCAATTTTATGGTGTTTTTAAAATCAAAACATATTGTGTAAACCATTTCAAATTTTAAAAACTAAAATATATTATGAAAACCAATAATCATATCATTTGAAATTAATGATGCATATGGTTCATGTTTATGAGTAATGTCATCGTGATCGAACTACTACATCTATCGCCTAATATAATTATAATAAAAACATTTGAGGAATTGTCCCTATAAATTTCCAAGGATAAATAAGGATAAAACTTTATTATACTTTCATTTTCCCTCAGTTACCCATTCGTGTCTATTGTTAGACATAAAACCTAAAAGCATAAAATTTTGAGTGTATAGGGTTATTACATCAATCTATAAGGAATTATTGATAAACAAATGTCATAGATATAATAAATAATTTTCACATCATACCTAAGTTACACATAACATTCTATTCTCACATTATTTAATGTTTCTTTCACATAGTATCAGGTATATATAATAGATGAGATTTTTCCATGTATCATTGGGTATTTAGGAAAGGCAAGATTATCGATAGATTTAGTATACTAGTCTAGATGTAAATATAAAATGAAAACTTTTGGATCTATAAGGAACCAATCCATATTCCTTCATAACAAAAATGCATTCTATAAAAACAATTATTGGCACAACACTAACTAGGAAGGACACCTAGTTATAACTATCCAAACAAGTGGAGAACATTCTCATATTCAATGATTTTTAGTTCAAAATTTGTGGTAGGGATGCACAATGAGCTAAACCAAAAGAAATAAAGGAATCAAAAGCCTACAATCTCAAGAATTTTAAAGCATATGCCTTTATAAGGGCCTCAATTGATGGAGAATTTTTTTCATATATAAAGGAACAACACTCCATGGGAAGCACTATATAATTTGAAAGACTCATATTATTCTCATTAAATTTTGGATTTTATACAATTATAATTTAAATTATTCAACCTTGAGCTGAAAATGGTGATGTAATGATTATAGCCTCAGAAATATGTGTTATCAAGCATGACATTAACACCACTATTTTAAAAATTGATATATAAATATGGTTACATTCATAAAAGATATTATTCCCACATATTCAACCTATTTGTAGTATTTACAAGCAAGAAATCAGTTAAAGAATCTCATTTTTATCAATTGGTTAAAAATATGGTCGAAAGATAAAAGGCCTGTGGAATAAATATTGACACCACAAGTGAAATTATTGTTTTGCCCATGAAAATGGAAATTATTTTGAGTTTTATTCTTCTAATAAGGCCTCTTCTTCAAAAAATAAAGGAAATAATAAAGGCAAAGAGAAAAATAAAGGAAGTGGAAGTAAAATTGGTAAAAATAGTGGTCTAACATTAGGAAAAGTGAAATAATCAATAAACTTTGTTTTAAAAATGTAGTGGAAAAAAATAGAGTCATGAGGCTCATGAATGAAAAACATTGTGGAACAAAATTGAGGCCTATTACAAACAAAAATAAGAAAATTAATACAATAAAGTCTCAAGATTAGACTTAGCTCAGTTCACAAGTGAATGTGCGATTTTTATTTCATATGAAATCAATAATGGCTCTATCAATTCAACATGGGGTAATGCTTGGGTCCTAGATGTTATGCCACACAACATATTACTTTTTTAAGGGACTTATTTGAGGAGTTTCATGAATAAATATGGGTTATAATGTATTTATTACAAATAATAAGTCTACAACCTAAAGGAAAAGGAAAATTTTGACTCAACTTAATAGGGCTTCAAGATTTCACTCTTCAAAATGTTCTCTACCTTCCTCAATTGAAACACAACTTTTTATCTTTGGTGATCATTTTAAAAAAATGCCACTCCATTTTGATGGAAAATGGAAAATTCACCATCAAAACAAAATGTGAAAATACAAAATTCTTAAATAGATTTGAGAAAGCAAAATTGATAAAACTCAAAGGCAAGTGATCAATTTCTAGAAATTCTTCTCATATCATTGAATATGGAATGAAACCAAGTCTATCATGGCATATAATAATTGGGCATACCAACTATGATAGCATTCACACAATGAAAAATAATGGTGTTATAGGTTTACCTACACTTCCTTCAAAAATTGAAAAGTGTGAACCTTATATTTTGGCCAAACAAGGGTAAATTTTAGTGATGAATATTCATTAATTCAAGAATATTCCATTTTTTGAAATTTAGTTTTAGATATTTTGCAGGGCCACTACATAGGTTCAAGTCACCTAAAAATTTAGAATGTAAGTTATTTTCTAGGTTGTCTCACTAAATGTTTACAATAATTTTGTGGGTAACCATCTAATTCACCTTATAAATATAGTAAATATAACTCCATGGGTAACCATGAAATTATAATTTCACCAAAGGCAACCTCCCAATGATATCAAATAATCAATCATTCACCAATAGCTACACCATATTATCAACCATCTAGCACCATATCATAAATAGGGAAACTGAATGGCTACATCATCCCTGTATCGACTAGTTGCAATTTCACCACCATCGATTGAATAGTTGCAATGGCTACATTTGTATATGAGTGCCTAGTTGCATCCACTTTGTAACTAAATAGTTGCATCCATGTTGTAACTAAACAGTTACATCCTGGCTATCTTTAACCAGTGGTATCTCTCTAGAAATCATTCGGTTGTATCATGTTAAAATCATTCATTTGTATCACTCATCATAGCATATGGTGGTAATGATGAAAGGATAGGCTAATTATTAAGAAAATCAAGCATATTATTTTATTTTAGAGACCTAATAAAAAAACCCACGTAACCACCATGCACTCAAAATATAGGTACTTATTAATATTTTATTAATTTGTATTAAATTTATTTTTAACTGTCAATAATAATATCATAACCCTTTACATGCATAAATACCCACTGATAATGATTGTATTTCACAAGAAAGAATTAATCACAATAACATGTCACTACCTAAAGATTTTATTAATGATGAAATGCCACCATTTGAAGATGCTCATATGGTTTTCAATGATAATGGTGATAAAATTCAACTGCCAGAAGATATTTCTAGTTCTCATCAAAAGCCAACTCAAATTAAAAATTCCACTCATATTTCTTTTCAAAGGAAGAGAAGTAGATGGACAATTATAATTATTTTAAGGTCAACTAGATAGAAAAATGTCCCTTTATTGAACCCATAGATCTTAAAAATGGTAATGATACTCCAACATAATGCAAATGTACAATATGTAGTTAGAAACTAGGAAAGGAATACAAAATGCAACCTAATTTGGACATAATTGAGAAACATTATGGAAAAAAACGTGTCAGTGAAGCACACAGATAGACAGACAACAAGAACACATAGATAGAAAAATGTAAAAGAATGCATGCATGTAAGATATTCATGTGAGTATGAAAATGATCATAAATGTCAAAAATATCTTATTGAGAAAGGGGAGACAATCAAATCTCAATTTATAAAAGTTATGCAATCCAATATAAAGGTCAAATATATACATTTCTCTATTGTATACCACATTTTAAAAATGGGTAGACCTATTTATAATTTTTTAGATTATAATATTTTATTTTAACATAATGAATTTATTAATATTTCAAAATCACATTGGTCAGATAGCAATGCTTGGAAAATGGAAAAATGTCTATCAATGGTTAATAAGGAAGATTTAAAATAAAAAGTTCAAAATTCATTGTTTATCTCACTATCCATTGATGAGGTCACAACAATTAAAAACACATCATGGATTTACATGCTTATTTATACTTTTGATAACTATTCAAGGAAACCTCATATATTAGTCATTCATAAAATGGTAGAAATTTGCAATGCTAAAAACCTTCACAAATTGGTTGTATCTAATTTGAGAGATAAAGCTGGGATGGATGATTATGTAATAGCTACCAAGTTGGTGTGTATTGGGGTTGACGATACATCATTAATGCAAGGGAATATAAATGGTATTTGTGTTTGACTTTAAACAATAGTTACCCCATATATTATTATGATGCATTGCATGAATCATAGAATCAATCTTGCATATAAAATTATTAGCACCTTTGGTAATGTCATAAAAGTGGAAGAGCTCGTTCATGACTTGCATGCTTTTATGTCAAGCAGTCCAAAGATATTTTTGGAATTCTAAAAAATTGTAATACAAGTGACTGATGGTAAAAAACTATTGAAATATGTTGATAAGATGGATTTATATGTATGAACCAACATGTAGAATTTTTGAAGAATATCCATCGTTAGTAAGTTTTATGTATAAATATCGTAAGAAAGTTGACAAGGTAAAAGATTTATTGTACCATTTTAAATATTCAAAAACATTACTGACATTATTTTTAATTCTCTCAATGTTGAAATTAATTAATTTTTTAATAAAACATGCTCATGAGATGTCCATATATATTATTAACTTCATATGGTTGAGAAAATGAGTATGTCAATCTCTAGATATATTATACAAGTCAAATGAAAACTTTCAGGGACCTATTTTTAAGAGTTAGTAAATTTTAATACATTTGAGAACCCTAAAAACTATTTAAAATTATATATCAATGATCATCTGTGTCATTATTAATTCCAAGGAGATACCAATGCACACTTTTTACAGAAGATTTGATTTTGTGGGAGTTGAAACTAAAAAATTGCATGTAACATGTCTTCTATACGATACTATTTTATGTGAAAAGAGGATGAAATTGGGAATAATTTCATAAAAATTATTGTATGATATCAAATATCATTTTTAAATAGATAATTTGTTGGAGGTGATGGTAGTTGTGAATCCCGTATTTTGGAATAGTGATAATGGTCAACAGTTGATGAGCAATTTAGTTCAAAAATACATAGGTTATCTTATTAAGCATTTCAATAAATTTTTAGAGGTCAATGGAGTTGAAATTAAAAGTATTTTTTTTTAATATTTGCTTATGTCTCAGTCAGTACATTTTAGAGTTACAATGATTGATCAATATCGGTGTCTAAGCGAACCAATAGAAAATAGTGCAATTACACAACTATGGAAAAAACTTTATCCTAGTAGCATCCTGTAAGAAAATATTAGTGAATATTTTTGATTGTATGATATTTTTCAAATAAATATTTTGGGCTTAGTGGAAGTAGTAGTATTTAGTTCATTAATTTTCATTAAGTCAAAACTTCAAAACAAATTGGATAAAAATCTAGAGACTTATTTGAGGTTATATGTTCTATGTTATGTTGTGGACATGTTTCCTTATGAAAAAGTTTTGGAAACATGGAGTTCTCTTATTAAAAGAAGAGGTGTTAGTAATAAATAGATCAATAGATAAGATGTAAATATTGACACTTAATATGGCACTGACATGTTAGATGCAAATGTCACTTATGATGAGTAAGTTTTTGAAGGATTGTTTCAGCTACTTGAGTTTTAGTTTTATATTTATTACAAATATCATTTTAAAAAATCTAATTTCATATCTTTTTTTCTATTGTAAAAAATTTGAAATATTTAATTCATAAAAATTTTTGATAGCATTGTGATTTTATTAATAGATGTTTCCCAGACCTTAATCCATTGTCCATGCAACTTTCCCTTTTATGTCATTGGTTCATCAAATGGGTCAAAATTTATTTGTATTTTTTAAGATGGTATTGTTAAATATAAATTTTATTACTTTTGAAAAAACATAAATTTGATATTTTAACACAATATTAATAGCTTATACCTTAAATAATATCTTAAAATTATTAATACTATTGAAGTCAAATACCATGACAACAGAAGTCTACAAGCTTATTGAACAAGAAAATCTAGTTGAGAAGAAAAAAGCTTTATTGAACACCTACATCATTAGAGTTTCATATCAATACTTTTAAATTAATCAAGATTCAAGTTTAGAATAACAACCCAAGAAATACTTCCATCATTGAATTAGATTAAATCATCAAGGAAAAAAATTAATCAAAACTGAGTTCAACTCAAAACCAAACATTTTACTCAATTGATGTCAAAGAGATCAATAAACTTTCCTTTGACCAAAGAATCAAACCATAATTATTTCCTGGACTCCACATCTTTAATAATTTAATACAAGCATAACATGTTGACTTCCCAAAAAAATGGACTCATAACTAAATTGAATGATCAAATGGATAGCAAAAGCTTTTTCATTATCTACAACCATGATTGGTGCTAAATATAATGTTATCAACAACTAAGAAATGTAGTTAAGATTGTAAACAACAAAAAAAAATTCATTATCATAATTTAATAAGATGAAATCACATCACATTCAAATTGATGCTTAGCCCAAATCCATAGCAAAAATTATTTGCATTCAACTCAACCATGAATACAATGAAAATGTCACCATGTTGTTTGAACTACATCAACAAAAATATACAACAATAATATATTCAATTCAAAACATGTAAGATTTAAAAGGAACCCTTACTCAGTAAAATAAGAATATTTAAAACATAATAAATTGTTGTTTGAAAATTAAAACTTAACATAGTCATTTAAAATTGTTGTTTAAAACATAACATTATCTTTTGAAAAATAATAAATGGTTTGAAACATCATAAAATATCATTTTTTTGAAAATACCCATCATCCACTTGTTCACTATTATCTTTTGAAATCTCTACCTCCCCTTCCTCTATGTCATCCTTTAATATTCATGCCCTTAGTGTTAGTTTTTTTTATCATAATTAAGGCAATCAGAAAATGCAACACAATGAACAATGAACATAACAAGATACCCTATATTGAATGATAAGAATAGCAATCTGATTTACAATGGCCAAATCTAAGGCCTATAGGTATGGCTTCACTTCTTGAAGCATAATGAATAATATCACACTTGATAAATCTGATTTTCTCTTGAAATAACTTGATCTGCTCCTTTGAAGTCTGCTCTACCTTATGAATTATGCTTGTGATTGAATATATTCAAATGTATGTCTTGAATAATGAGGAATCATTATATATACAAGTGAGAGGAAAGAGATGCATCTCTTCAATCTCCCTGTCGGCTTCCACCAAAAATCATGTCTTAAAAAAATACAAGAAATTGAGCTGGAAGTGGGAGCCTGATGTTGCTCCTCCAACATCAACACTCCCTCTCAGCTAGGGAGGATACTTCCAGCTGCATAAGACATATCACCTCATCATGATGTCAACCACAATGGCTAAAAAAATTTATAGTATGTACAAGTGTTCATCACTTACATGACATCCACCATGGCACTCCTAAAGGGTGGAATCAAGGGATTTCACCTTGAACTTCTCTCACAGAGAAGAACTCGTTATCAATGGATTTCACCTCGAACTTCTCTCATAGAGAAGAACTCGATATCAAGGGATTTCACCTCAAAATTCTCTCACAAATAAGAATTTTTTATCAAGGGATCACTGATACTAAGACTCTTTCTTAGTTAAGGTTGTATTCTCTACTATACCAAGCTTATCTTGAAAGTACACAAACTTATCTTGCAGAGAGGCTTGGTGAGAATGTTTATCGTCTGCTCATCAGTGTTGATATACCTGAACTCTATAGCTTTCCTCAATACCATATGTCTAATATAATGGTATTTGATCTCAACATGATTGGTTCTATCATGAAACACTAGATTGACAAAAATCTTCACACAACTCTAGTTATCATAATGAATGATGGTAGGCTCCATTAATTGTCCAAACAATCTTGCAAGGAGCTTACGAAGCCATACTGCTTCCTGAGCTACCATACAAGTTGCAATATACTTTGCCTCTACTATACTCAATGTTATAGATGATTGCTTCCTGCTACACCAAGAAATCATAGAAGATCCCAAACTGAAGCAACATCTAGAGGTGTTCTTCTGATCATTGACACACCCTACCCAATCATGCAGTTTCAAGTCTACACTAGAATAATATCTCAAGCCATACCCAACTGTGCCATGTAAGTATCTTAAGATATGCTTCACTACAACTAGATGTATTTACCTTAGTTCACACATGAACTGACTAAGTACACTCACTGCATAGCAAATATCTGGTCTAGTATTAACTAAATACATCAATGATCTAATCATTTGTCTATACATGCTAGGATCCACCAGATCTAAACTAGCTACAACCTCTTTTAACTTCAACAAATTTGTCTCCATTGGTGTAGACATTGGTTTGCAATCCATCATACCAAATCTCTTCAAGATGTCAATAGTATACTTCCATTCACTTAGAATGATCTCATCTAGTTTCTGCCATACTTTTAAATGAAGGAAGTAATGTAAGAGACCAAGATCCTTCATTTCAAATTTTGAAGCTAACTCTTTCTTACATTTGAAAATGAGGTGATCTTCTCTGGTAATAAGTAGATCATCAACATAGAGAACCAAGATTAATGCTTCACCATTAATTACCTTGAAGTATAGGTTTGAATCAGCATCATTCTTGGAGAAATCCAAGCTCATCAAGTGTCAATCAATTATTTCATACCAAGCATGAGGAGCCTACTTAAGGCCATACAAAGCCTTCTTCAGTTTGCAAACATGAGACTCCTTCCCATGAACCTCAAATCCATCAGGTTGCTCAATATATACCTCTTCCTCAATTACACCATTTAAAAATGTTGTCTTCACATCCATTTAGTGTATTTTCCATCCTTTAAATGATGCAATAGAAATGATGGTTCTGATGGATGTATAATGAGAAACTAGAGCAAAGGTTTCCTCATAATCTACTTCCTCTTTCTGAAAGAATCCTCTAGCCACAAACCTAGCCTTATACATCTCAATGCTTCCATCAGTTGCATGCTTGATCTTGAAGAGCCACTTAGAAGAAATAAAAAAATTTCCTTTAGGTCTAGGTACGATATCCTAAACATCATTCTTGAAGATGGATTGATACTCTTCAGCCATAGCATCTCTCCATACTTGCTAACAGTAGCTTCCTCAACACTAGAAGGCTCAGACTCAATAATTTGACTCATTAATAACACATAATCTAAGAACTTATGAGGTCTCTTGCTTTCTCTAAGAGATCTTCAAGGAGCTACATATTTTCCTGCCTCTTGCATGTTTTCTTCAATCCACTGAGGCCTTTTTCATACTACAATAATGTCACTAGATCCATCATTTGGTTCTGAAGGCTCAACTGGATCATCATCTTCTTTTGAATCAAAAGCCTCCCTCTGAATCGCAGGAGTATGGTCAACTTCCATATCCTGAGGAGACTCTTGGTTTTCATTATCTATCTCCATATGAATGCTCTTAGATCTTTTGAATGCAACATCCTCTTCAAATGTAACATCCCTATTGATCTCAATCAACTTTGGACATAGAATGTAAATTCTATAGGATTTTGAAGTTTCATTATAGCCTAAAAATATTCCCTTCTTTCCAGAAGGATTCAACTTTATCCTTTTATCTTTTGGTATATGAACATACACTAGACAACCAAAGATCCTCAATTTACTTACTTTTGGCTTCACCCCTGTGAATGCTTCTTCAGGATTCATGTTCTCTAAAATGTGGTGAGGGATTCTATTCTAAACATAAATAGTTGTCTTAGATGCTTCAGCCCAAAAGAAGGTTTGTAAATCTTGGTCACGAATCATAGCTTTGGTAGCTTCTAAAATAGATATGTTCTTCCTTTTTGTAACACCATTTTGTTGAGGGTTGTAAGGGACATAGAACTCCCTCTTAATCCCTGCTTCAATGAAAAAGTTATGAAATCCTTCAGAGGCGTATTCCCCTCTGTTGTCAGATCTCGTAACTTTGATCCTTTTCCTAAATAAGTTCTCTACCTAAGATTTAAACTCTTTGAACCTCTCAAGTACTTCTTTGGATTCTTTAGATTTCAAGAAATAAATCCAAGTCTTTCTAGAGTGATCATCAATAAAAATAATGTAATACAAGAAACCACTCAAAGAAGCAACAGACATTGGACCACATAAATCAAAATGAATGATATCTAGAATACATTTAGATCTACTTTCTATACTATAAAATGGACTTTTAGTATTCTTACCCATGGCACAACCTTTGCAGGTACCTTCATGCTCTTGGTTGAATTTTGGAAGACTTGTGACCATCTTCTCCATGATAGGTAGAGCCTGAAAGTGTAGGTGAGCCAATCTTCGATGCCAAAGATCACACAAGCTTGAAGAATCATGTACTAATGCCTAAAGTGGATAAGTGATTATCTTATAGAGGCTCTCATGTCTAACTCTAATTACTCGAGCAATTTTGAAGTTGGAATTCTTCATCCACACAAGAACTTTGCCTATGGAGAAGGCAACTTGGTATCCCTTGCCTTTCAAGGCTAAAATGAAAACCAAATTTCATTTGATGCCTGGAACATAGAAAACATTACTTAACCTTAGAGTAATGCCAAAATTCAAGTGGAGAGTAAAGATCCCAATCCCTTTCACTGAATAGATAGCATCATCTCCAATGATAACTTTTTCACTAGAATTTCTCTCCATCAAGTTTGATAAATGCCTCCTTAAAACCAGTGATGTGTCGAGATGCAACACTATCAATTAGCCAAGTGTTGGTGTCGGTAGGTACATTGCTTAAGAATGCCAAATAGAACAAATATTCACATGATTCCTTCTAAGGAAAGGCATCATTAACATCTACAATGGTGGCTTGTTTCTTAGGCCTGGAAGGACTATGCTTGGCAATGTGACCATACTTGTCACACTTAAAGCATTGGATTTTGGAGAGGTCCCTCTTCTTCCTAAAAGCAGGAGCACCATCAGTTCCATTATCTATATTCCTCTTAAAGAATTATTTTTTCCCTTTCTTGCTTTTCTTCTTAGATGATTAAGAGGTAAGGACATGAATGTCTTCATTGGTAGAGCTTTGACCAATTCCTCTAGTGGCCAATCTAGACTCCTATTGAATGCAATCTACCCTCAATATATCAAACTTGGGAAGTTTCAATCTTGCACTGATTCCTTGAATGTAGGATTCCCATGATGAAGGAAGGCCATTGAGAGCAAGCATGGTCAAGTCTTTGTCATCAACTACATGACCAATTGTAGAGAGTTGATTTCTTAATTCCAAAATATTCATAAAGTAAGCAATAACCATTTCTCCTTTCATCATTTTCACATGATGTAGTTGTTGCTTCAGTGTAAGAGCCTGGCTAGTGTTATTGATTTCGTACATCTCTTCCAAGGTTTTAAACATGTCCCTTGCCATCTTCAACTTGGATACAATTGGAACAATATGATCTTTAATGGAGTCAACCAATATCTTCTTCACCTTGATGTCTTTCTTTTTCAACTATAACTTCTCTTCTTCCTTCGATGGTTTGGGAACTTTGGTTTCCACAAACTTGGCGAAGTCATTTTCTTTGAAGGTGAGCATGATTCTAAACCTCCATGATGTGAATTTGGATGCTCATTTGATTCTATCCTCAATTTTAAGACCATTTACCATCTTGACTAAAATAGGGATAGACAAGAGATATAAAGAACAATAGAGTATTGCTGTAATGACAAATTTGATCATGATCTTCTTCAAACCCGCTATGATACCATGTTAGTTTTTATGATCAAAATTAAGGTAATCAAAAAATGTAACTCAATGATCAATGAACACAATAAGATACCCTATATTGAATGATAATAACATCAATATGCTTTACAATGGCCAAATCTAAGGCCTACAGGTATGGCTTCACTTCTTAAGCACAATGAATAAGATCACACTTGATAAATCTGATTTGCTCTTGAAATAACTTGATCTACTCCTTAGAAGTCTGCTCTTCCTTGTGAATTATGCTTGTGATTGAATATATTTGAATGTATGTCTTGAAAAATGAGGAATCATTATATATACAAGTGAGAGGAAAGAGATGCATCTCTTCAATCTCCCTATCAGCCTCCACCAAAAATCATGTCTTAAAAAAATACAAGTTAGGCTGGAAGTGGGAGCCTGACGCTGCTCCTCCAATATCAACACTTAGAATACCTCTGTAATAGAATTAATATTAGCAAGATTTTATCTTTCCTTATTTGTTTCATCTCCTATTGAAATAAAACTTGGATCTACATCTATTTTTTGCTTCAATAAAATCTCAGGGTCTATGTCATGCTCCTTAATTATTTTCTTGAGTGTGTTGTTTTGTTTATTTAATAGAACAAGCTTTTACTTGAATGTAATGGCAACAATTAAACTTTTTTGTGCATTTTTCAAATGCACATTGAGGACCATACTTCATTTTTCAAATTTTCATATTGTAGGGGTATATATTATACTTAGTTAGGGGTATATTATATATTGTGGGTATAATAGCAATGGAATGTAATAGTAGTGAATAGTAAGGAATAGTAATAATAATCTCACATGCATAGAATAAAAGAGTGGAAAAGATTAGAATAGTATAAATAGAGGGACATAGGCCATTATCATACATCCAAGAAAAATATATATCAAATAAAGCATTGTTCTGATAAGGAGGTAGCCTCCTCAAAATGTCAAGTGATTGTGGATTTATTTTTTCCCTCCAAAAAGGAATATTGTATTTATGTCAATATAGTTAGTATTTCATTTATATGAGTGTGTAGGTTCTTAACATTTGGTATCAAAGCTATTTTTAGGGCCATTTTCATCTTTTTTTATTTTATTAAGAGGTTGTGCAAGTAAATATTTTTAGTTCTATGCACCATATGCTCTCACCTTGCCTTAATAGGATCTTGGTGATCAGAAAGTGGGTATAAAATAAGGTTTGAGTTTTTGTATGAGATGTATCAGATAATAAGTTGTTTAATATTTTGAGTTGTGAGATTCTTCTATCTAGAGAGGTTTTATAAAGGTGTGCAAGAAATTTTAGTTTACGGAGTACAAGATTTTGTAGACATAGAGGTATTGTAGTAAGTGTTTTTGTTACAGGTATATTTTGGAGCTTCATGGAGCAAGTTTGAGAAGTGCAGATTTTCAATTTTTGCCCTCAAAGAACCTGACTATTTTTATTTAAACTTCTTATAAATAGCAATGAATCATATCAAACTATTTATAGGTTTTGTGTACCTCATTTCCATCTTTCTAGAACATTTTAAATTTTTTATTTTTGTTTAGTATTTTGAAATTTATCATGGTTTTAGTGACTGACCCTATTGTAAAAAAAATTATCAGGGATCCTTCCATTTTATCTAGAGCAATGCATTCATTAAATAATATGCATGTTATTTTGGATAGAATTTAGCTTCACTTCCATATAACCACACAATATGATTCATAAATTAATGCATGGTTAGATTGGGATCATAACTATAGAAAATGGTATGTGGATTTATTTTCTATAGCTAAAGAATATGAAGTAGAAATAACTACATGACTAGAATTGGAGGACATTTTTAGAGCATGGAATGAAGATCTCCTGTTCTTGGATGCTGGTGATTTATTTGGTCTTCTATTCATCAAGTCTTCCATACATATAGTAAAATCTTATTTTCTTATTCCTTCTAATGATTCCCATAATTCAATGAGTTCTTTAGTGGGGTTAGCCACTTCAACAAAAATGTATTTCAATATTAATGCTAAGAGGGATGGCATGTATTATCAGATAGTTTATCAAACAAACTATTTTGAGCACCCTTACTCTCACTTTGAATCGATGATCATCATGCTTCAAATTACACTTCAATATTTATATATAGTTCTCATGTTCACCATGCTGATGTATATGTCCACTTCCCAACATAGAAGAAAGAAGTGGAAGCAGAAAATGACACATGGACGTGCCTCTATCTGATCTTGTACATATTTTTCATATATAATTCTTTACATATTTTGAAGATGAAACATGTCAAGGAGGATGGAATGTAATGTAATTAGATAGGGGTATATATTGTATATTGGGGGTATATTAGTAGTGGAATGTAATAGTAGTGAATAATAATGAATAGTAAGGAATAGTAATAATAATCTCACATACATAAAATAGAAGAGTGGGATAAATTAGAATAGTATAAATAGATGAACATAGGCCATTGTAATATATCCAAGCAAAATATATATATCAATTAGAGCATTGTTCTGATAAGGAAATAACCCCTTCGAAGTGGCAAGTGATTGTGGATTTATTCCTTCTGGATTTATTCCTTCCCTTCAAAAAAAATATTGTATTTATGTCAATATTATTATTATTATTTCATTTATATGAGTGTGTAGGTTCTTAACAACCTACAATTAAAAATGAAATATAATTAGATAAAAATTACAATAACTAGAATATATTTACTACAAATTATGATAACTTACCAAAACTTTTTCCTTCTCTACATTTTCAATCATGACAAGGTTTATGTCTTTTGCCCATTTATTAAAGTATGCTTGGGCTTTCATATTTAAATTCTCAAACTTTTTTAATATAATACTAAAAATATTATCGATCTAATCATTAGAAAGCCTAGATTTATCTTGATTGAATAAAGTGTCAATCTTTTTGGGTTCATGTTGAACTAATGAAAATAAATTAACTCTCTGGGAGTAGTGATAACAGGCATTTATTTCTTTGATCAATAATTTTATAGCATTCAACTCATCTATAACGCCCTCTTTAATATTTGAAATTACACTTTTGATGATAAATTATTCAATGGAAAAGTAGTAATGTCATCTTCTGACAACTCCATATGGTCTGTAGTTGGTGGGTTAGGGATTGAAGGGATACAAGGTGCATCCTAAGAAGGTACATTTGGAACCTAAATAAAATCATAGGGATTAAAATCACTAGGAGTGAGGTCCCCACTTTAAATCCCCAAATATTCCTCATCAAGATCAATATGTTATAAAAATGTTAATCTCTATGTGTTAGACACACCACTGAGAGAAAAATTAGGGAAGTCAAAATCAAAAAATTATAGTGTTCATCTACTTTGTGTTATAAATGAAATATTTTTCCCCTTATGTGAATTTAGTTTAGTGTTGATGGTGGTGGTATACTTTTCCTCATAGATTGAGGGTGCCCTGTAGAAAGGAAAAATATTTAAAAAGAGTAAATTAAAAAACAAAACTTAACGCTAATTTGAAATTTAACATTTATTACATGTAGTTAGACAGACTATGTCCTCCAATATACATGTCTGATTTGGAGTCAGAGTGTTAGTTTCAACTGTAAGAGGCAATCCTCCAATCAATAAAATCTCTAATTTAAGAAATAACAATTCAAAAACTAAAAGTTGGAAAGTAATAAATATTGAACAAGTGGTTGATAAGACTGTGGCACTTGAAATTTAGGGGTTTGTTGAGTTACTTTAAGTTTAAGGTCAACGTATTTAGAGTCAAATACAAAAATTATAGAAATTAATAAAATAATATAAAAAATCAATTTTCATAATGTATCATTTTGTCATTAAATTTTGAAAGTATGAAAACCTGCATGTGGAGATAATTTGGAAGAAGGCCTCAGACATTTTAAAATTATAAACAAATGAAATGATGATTTTTTACACTTAGAGTCTCTAGAATTATTAAGGGTATAATGTCCTTTTAAAGCAGCTTGTCTTCAAGTGCTAAATACATGAATTTTTAACTATAATAAGCAAAGAAATATTATCTTTAAATTTGTAAGAATTTATAAAGTAAACCACTCAAGTGATTAATTTGAATGATAAACTATTGTCCTTCTCATCAACATATAAATAATTTGTTCTCTTTTTTGTATGAAGCACAGTTAGAATTGATGTTTTTTGTAGGTCATACAAGGCCTCATAGCATAAGGCTAGAATAAAATTGGAATAGAAAATTGTAGAACTCTGATTTCAACAAGCATAATTTAATTATAATCTAATACTAGTGGAAATAAATGTACACCAATCATATTTTAAACCTAAAAAATTATGAAGAATGTAAATAACAGTGCAAAATGGAATGTCTCCTGGTCTTCCCTATAAGACTATTCTTGTAAGTAAAAATTGAATAAAAACTTTCAAAAATGGGTCCAATATTTTTTCAACTTGGAGCTCCCTTTTAATATGACTATCTACAATGAAATCAAAAAATATAAAATTAGTGAAAAGTGATGACAAATTACAAAATGTTGAATTTTAAATTTGAAAAATAATGATATAAATACTAGTTGGACTGATCTGTAAGTTGTAGGTAGACTCAAAATATTTCTTGTCATTTTCAATCAACATCACTTTTATGGTGATAAATTTGCCATTGTGGTGTGGAAGTCATGTCAAATTATGGATATCTAAAGGAGAAGTACCAAGGAAAATTAATTTGGAGTTGACGCTAACATTAAACCTTATCTCATTATTGTCATAATAAGACATTAGATATTTTAGCAAACTTTCATTAGTTTCATATTGTGGCATGTAAACAAGGCCTCTAAAATTACGCTTGGGAATATAATCATTAAATTTGTCTGATAGCTACAGTAGTTTCAAAATATCAAGGTATATCAAATTCTTGAAAACATATTTTCATGTAGAATCCATGTCATCGTTGTAGCCTATCATTGTTGTAGGTGAATTGTTGTGTAAAAAATGAGAGAGAATAATTAGAAAAATATTGTTCAAGGGTATAAAAATGATGGAAAATGAGATATTTATAAGTAGTGTTAAAACCACCTTCAGGAAACCAAGGCAGTGAGTTGTATATCAAATTAAATAGCCTATGAATAGATTGGATTCACTATCCAGTTGATTGGTCAGGTATGCAATCAATTACATCATGCAACTGACCAATAATAATTAGTGGCCAACTACATTATATAACCGAATATTAAATATTATCAATCAGTTGTTTAATGCAATTGAATGATAACCTTTGTCAATTGATTGCATAATATAAGTGAACAATAACCTTTTCTAGTTAGTTGCATACTACAATCATATTGTATCCTTTATTGGTTGGTTGCATAATGCAACTGATCGGTGATATATGTTATTCAATTACATTATGTATTAAAATTATTGTATGAAAAAAAAAAAAAACTTTATTTTTCCTATCCATTTCACCTCTCCTCCTAATGGATTTGCCAACACACCTAAAAATTCACCATGCCTATGAAACAGTTATTTAAAGATTTGCCAATGAAATCTAAAGGGATTTATGATAAGGGTTCCTAAATTTTACACTGGGTCAAACATGAAAGAGAACTATTTCAAAAGTTATAAATAAAATTATATATGTTGGTGGTCATAATTACATCACATTTTTCATTTATCACTATAGTAGAATGACTTGGATATGTTTTTTGAAACAAAAATAAGAAGCATTTAAAAAATTTCAAAGGTTTTGAACAATGATTTAAAATGAATAAAAATCATGTATTTGAACACTAGGGATTGACAATGGTGGTGAATTCACATCAAAGGTGTTTAAATCCTATCTCAAGAAAAAATGGATCAAATACCATCTCAAATTCCCTTACACTCAACAAAATGGATTAGTTGAGAGGATGAACATAACCATGATGAACATGCTTTGATAAATGTTGTATTTTATAGGGGTAAATATACATTTTTGGGTAGTAGCAATACAAAAAATCATGTATCTCTGTAACAGGTCACCATCTACAGCACTTCAAATTAAGATTATGTATGTAAAGGGAAATGCAACTAGTTTATAAATCAATACTAGTTTGGAGAAGATAAATTCTGCTTACACTTTTGATTATCGATACATTAGATTTCAGGGTCATGACCAAGATGGATTCACTAGAACTAGCCAATGGATCTCTTACCATAATAATATCACTAGGGAAGGTTCTTAAGCCTCTAATCAAGAGAAACTATGTAATAACCCTAACTAGGTCATATGTTTTCATATTCACTAATGTAAGTAAATGACAAAATCAAAGTAAATTTTAATCTATTGCTCACCAAAGCTTATGGCACAAAGTGGGGGTAATAAACATGAAAATTAAACATGCATAGAAGACAAATACTCATGTCAATGTATACATAATTCTAATGCATGGGAGAGAAGTACAAATACATATCTATCTACTCTTACAAAGGAGGAACAAAGTTAGGAATACTTACCTTTGAATACAAACCCATTGAGCCTCAACCTCTCCCTTGGCCAAGGTGTTTTACAAGAGGTTATTTTGGTATGTACGGATGACAAGGATAAATTATCTCTAAACTACACAACTTATCTATACATCCAAAAGAATTTTCCACAAGATAAGATCTGTATCTCCAAAGAAAGTATGAAACCCTAATTTATGTTCCTCAAGTAGAATGGTGGATAAGTAGATGCATAATATATATATCTCTTCTTATTGTTTCTCCTTAATAAATGATAAAATGAATGTTTTTATATAGTTGGATCTAACCACAATCCTTTCTAAAATTTTCGCCAACAAGGTCGACCCATTCGACTTTGTATCATTATTAACAAAAACAAATTAGGTCCTAGTCTAGGTCAGCCAAGAGTTAACCTAGACCCTAAATGAGTTTTGTCAATTAGAGTATAAGGTTTATGGGTTTGACAGTGTATCATAAATATTTGAAAAATATTTTAGGCTAGGGAAGGGCTAATGAAGGTAGAAAATGAATAGAGGGTGAAAAAGAGGAGGCAAATCTTAGGAGAATGTTTTTAAGAGATAGTTGTGTATATATCAAGTGGTAGTAAGGGACAATAATCTTAAAAAGCACAAATAGTCTACCCACCCCTTTCCCAATTCACCCCTTAAGGTGTGCACTCAGAGAGATTGAGACTCGATGGGTTCTTGCAAGAGAGAAAGCATCAATAATTGATAAAGTTTGAAAATATTATGTGTATTTATATGCCCCACTCAAAGCTCATCATGTGTCATGTAGGTGTAGAATGGTATGGTGATTCGAGAAAAGAACATAGCAACACACAATGCTGAAGCTAAATAAATTCTAGTAAATAAAAAATAAGATAAATGAAAACACATAATTGAAAAACACATACTTTTACTTACCTTAGTGTTGTAAAATATGAAATGTGAAGGTGTCCAATGTAAGAAACATTTGGGTGAACCTATAGAACTTAATATAAAAATAGTGAAAAAATCAAAAAAAATGCAACATAGACATATAATAGGTGAAAATATTCTCTATGATGTCAGGATTCTAGAACATTTTACAGTTTGGAAAAAGAGCTAGTAGAAATGAAGATATGATCAAAAGATAGAATCTTATTGTAAATATTTAAATAGTAGATAAATTTTGATTGGTAAATATAAATAGGGTGAAAAATAATGCATTTATTATTTTTACTATTCTAAGAAAATAGAGCTCTGAGAGACCTAGTTGGATATCAGAGAGCCATCATAGTGAAGAGACGATAGTTGAAATGGGGAGGATACATAGTGGTTACAGTGAGTGCAGCGTAGGTAAGCAATGAGAAATTTCAAATTCTTGAGTATTTTTATTTCAAATTAAGTTAAAAAGAGAAAATTCACTATTAATAAAAATCTAGGCACCAAAATGAACCCTAAAAAATTTAGGTAAACTAAGGGTAAAATGAGGTATTGGGTAGGAAAAAGTCAAGCCAATAAATGCCCAAAGCATATATGGTAAATAAGAAAAAATTCATCATTATGGATGAATGGAATCAACTTGGTTGACTTAGTCTGTAAGGAAAATTAGAATGGTAAGGCCAACTATGTAGCAGTGGGCCAATTTGGTATGTTAAAATGAGATGTCCATGCATTGTTGGGACTACTAATAGGAGGGACACTAGTGATCACTAGAATACCATATGATTTGGAGGAGAGGCGAGCACTAGCCCAGTAGGTGATGTACTCAAAAAATATATACCTAAGATTTAGGGTTAGTCTATTTGATGTGTATATCCTTGATATTGTTGACATATAGAAGGTCATGATCAAACTTGTGATAGCATGAGTGTTGTGTCACAAGTCAGATGATAAGATACCACTATATGTGATAGCCTTGCATTAGTCTATTTTAGATCAGGGAACATTGTATAACTTTGGGGCTATCATCTGGTTCTAACTCATGCATGATATGTATGGGATGATATCTAAAGTGCAAAAGACCATGGGGCCTATTTTTTTATTGAGTGGTTGGATATATGAGAGGTTTCTTATGTATTGACCAACTGGGTTACCCCATGTGGTTAATGATAGTTTACCTTAGGTGACATGGTGGAGATAAGACCATGTAGCTTGGGTCATGCCCCATGTACTAATATTGTATAATATCACACAAGGATATATCATGTGGCATCCCTACACACACATTACTACTGTATGTCTTAGTTGGTCTATCATTGTGATAGGTATGGTATGGGTGTAGATCATGGGCCACTATACCTCATGGGTAGAGTTGTATTTGGTGACATGCTTGTCAAGGTAGGTCAAACTCCCACACCTAATGGCCACTCTAGTAGTGCCTAATTATTTAGCATGGCATAATAGAGAGTTAAGGGGGAGAGGAGGAGGAGGAGTACCAGTGGAGATGCCCATGATGAGGCTATGGTGTGTTAGACCATGGACTGGTCGAGCATGACAATAGGTATTTGAGGGAGGGGATGACATGGATGTGGATGTAGGGATATAATAGGCACCACATCAGGAGCCAAAGCAAGCACCATATTAATAGCAACCATCTCAGCCACAGCATAAATGGAGGCATCTTCGGTGAGAGTGATCACAAGTGAGGGAAATAGTATAGGATGACCCAGTAGTAATTCTAAGACATAGCTAGTCTATAGAGACACCTCATAAGAGAGGTTATTGGCATAAATGAGTGGTGACTCTAGGATTTGAATTGTCACAGAGGCAATCCATGAAGGAGGCACTCAAGGGATGATCAGATGGAGAGACCATGCTTGGTGGGTGAGAAAATGGGGAGATGATGGTTGGTGATAGTAAAACTAGTGATAAATATTATGATTTGATTTAAATTTTTGATATAAAATGCTAGTTATATGTAGTTATAGTAGATAAATAGATTTTGAGATATATATGTGATCAAATATATATTTGGTTTTGGTTTTACAAATCTAGTGGTAGGGGAGGTTAGATGGAGAGCTCTAATTATGGCTACACATCATAACATTTTAGATGGGGTGTTGATACCATATGACCCCACCACTCTAAATGTTCTTATGATACCATATGCCCTAGCCTAGGCAAGCTAGTTTAGACTGGCGGGGGAGGTTGTGAGGTAGTTTTAGACATGTGGGTATGGATTGTATCCATTGGTAGGTGTGGGAGAGGGAGAGGCATAGGCCTATCAAACATTGGCTGAAGAGAGAGATGTATATATGGCTACCATGGTCTATCTTGGATAGGTACAAGTCCAGGTGATCAACTTATAGGGACATGTAGTAGGGTTGATATCTTGAACTACCTCATTACAACATACCATTTAGAGGGTGAAATCCTAGGCATCTATGGGCAGTATGGCTAGGCCATAGGATAGGCATGATAGAGCCCAACCATAGAGATGGAGCTATGTATTTTGTATTTTATATGTTTTATTATATAAAACACATGATATATATAGATATTGATTTTGACTGTTGGATTTGAACTCATGAGTTGTATTTGGTTGTGGATGTTGATGCATGGATATATTTATTTCTAGCACATGTATTTAGCATTTGTCGTATATGCTATGGGAAATATATTTGGGGTGTTTTCTTTTCTAGCATTATGTGATACACATGCATGGTTAAAAAAAGAAAAAGGCAAAAAATGTTTTGGAAAAGTATAAGTAATCAAAACAAATGTAATACACAATATATCATGATGGGAAATGTGTAATAAAAAAATAAGACTAAATATAATAAACCAAAGATTGTAAAAAGGATAACAAAATGTTTTTAAGTCATGAAAAATATTTGCATCAAATTAAAACAAGTAAAATCACACTATATCACGTTGGGAAGTATGAAAATAATGTAATAAAATGAAAGGCATAAAAAACACCAAATATTATAAAAATAAATTAATTAAGTCAATCATTCATTCTAAATCATGTTGTGAAGTATAAAAGAGAAACAAAATTGAAAAAATGAACTTAAATTGATCGCATTAATTCAAGCTAGAAAGTATGAAAAATTTAATAAAAATGGTTGTATTCTTAAATGAAATAATGAAATAAGAATATAAAAGTGAAATATCAATGAAGTAAGCATAAAGCATACTATATCAAGATGGGAATCATGTCAATGATGTGTAACTAATGATCAACCACTACTTATCTCAAATTTGACACATGTAATTTCATTATGACATGGGTATTAAAAAAATTTATGAGGACTTCAGTATTGGAAAATTTTGTGAGGAAGGTATAGTCTTATCCATGGTCTTACACTAAAACTCACAAAGGGATCACAAATGAGTTGGAAACAATTGGGAAAATATGTTAAATATAATGTGTGGAATGGTAATTTGGTAACTTGTGAAGAAAACCTGGTCCTATCCATGGTCTTACACTGTAACTCATAAATGGAATCCCTAGGGGGGAGTGATCGGTGAATAAAACAATATTTTTTAAGTGGAAATATTAGGATGATTTTAAATTAAAGAGGGAATGTAAAAATCACAACGTACACATATATTAGAATACCTTAGGAAACATGAGGCATACTAAGGACATAGAGAAGACATTAAGTGACTAGTGACCATCAATATACAAAGGATATGTTGTTCATAGTAAACACAAATTTGTATATGAAAATAAGTGATGTACTAAGATCGATTCATGTTGGTTTTTAGAACAAGAAAATTAAAATGGGCTTACCTTCCCACAACATGTTCCCCATTTCTCAAGACCTCTTACAGATCCATCAGTCTACTGCAAAGATTGGGTACTTGTATGAGAAAGTAGGTAGCAATAAAAAGTTTTTTTATTCTCATTTCCAAATCTACTAGCCTACCGCACCCCAATAGACCTTGACTCTATTATGAGGCCAACTATGGAGTTTGAGTTTTGATTAGAAAAAAGAGATGTGCTTTGAATCATGTCTTTTAGTGTGATTTGACTTTTGAAATATTGAATGTTGTCTTTTAAATCATTGCCTTTTATTAAAATTATTTGGCTCTTAAATTTGTATGGATTTTAAGATTCCTCCTCCATAAAAACTTGGAATAACCAACATTAGAGATAAATTTATTCACACAAATTAGCTTTAGACTTTGGTTAAAGGAAGCTAAGTATCTAAAGACATCACAGACTAAAACACTTGGCTTACCTATGAACCAATATGTTATCTCAAGTTTTGACCATGTGTATGCTTAGTTGGCAAAAGGAAATAAGGGGAATAAAGGGAGATCAAAGGTAGACCATTAAAATAATATTATAATGAGATGATGTGTTTGCTAGATGATCACATGGTAAATAAGGAGTAGGAAGGGGAGCAAGGTTTGTATAATCAAGTCACAATAATGATTATCCATGTTATGGAGATAATGTAGCAAACAATCATGAGAAAAGAACAAGACATCCATGGAAATAAATTAACTCATATATAAAAGCATGTAATCATGAAAATAATCCATAAGAGATCATAAGGAAAGAAAATGAGTCCATAGACAACATATAATGTGAAATATAAATAGTCATATAAGATAGATAAGTGAAGCAAAATTTGACATAGAGTCAAATGATATAAAGTAGATAAATATAAACTTGGAGAAAACATCTAATCCAAAAGGAAGAAAAAAGTGAAGGAACACCATGTTTTTTTTAGACATACTGATAAATTTGTCCACAAAAATTATCCATAACATCTAAGAGATCTTTGTGAAGCTAGAATCTAACTTAAGTGAGGGTCTCATCGATATTTAGTGAAAGCTAAGAAAATACCTCTCATCAAATCTCCTCAACATAAAATGTAGAAATTACTAAATAATCATGCTCATGAGGGCCATCATGCATAAGATACTCAAGAGAAGGAATAGGAGTGGAATATATGGGACATGAAGGATACACCAGTAGAGAAAGGACCATAGGTGAAGTAGGATCCATAGGTGTAAGGACCACAAGTGGAGAACCGACCATAGGTGGAGGAACCATGGGGGAATAAAGGGGATCCTTATTGTATGGGTGACCTATGGGAGGAAGGATAGTAGGTGAAATAATGGTTATAAGTTGATCCTAGAGATGTTGTTGGAGGATGCAGTAATGATTATTGTGATGGGTACTACATTGGTGCCATAAATAATATACCTCTCCATATTTGAGAATGTATTTAGGTGATAACTTGGGAGGAGGTATAACCTTATCCATAGGCTAAATAAGAGTAGGATGAAAGGTATCAATATATTATAAATATTTTGACCATGGGTGTAGGAATGATTATATGTGTTGTAGAAGCAACAAATATGCTTGTTAGAAGACTTTATGGGTGTACTAATATATCGAGTTAAAGTAGAAGCTAGGGAAGGCTAGCATAGTTTATAATCTCTAGTCTAATGACATAAAACTCTATGAATGTCATATTATAGTTGATTAACCCATTGGGTGGGAAAATTAGCAAGCAAAAATAAAGGAAATAGACCATTGCTAAGGGGACGAAGGGATGATGGAGAGACTAGATGAGGCTCAATTGAAGGAGAAACATAATCATAAGTAGGAAGAGATTAATCTAAAGGTAGAGTGGTGATAGGATATATACTAGGATTAGTTGAAGGAGGAGCAAGATACTCAGAGGGTTTAAGGATAATAGCAAGCATCTTAGGGGGAAGCTGGCTATAGGGATCCTAGTATCTAGAAAAGTGATAAGGACAAGTCACAACATGATCCATAAGTATGATCCTAAGAGGTTCTTTGGAAACTTGAGGTGTGTCATGTGAATACACCATCTATACCCTATGAACAAGATGAATAATTCTAAAATTTATAATAATATAAGATGGAATGCAATAAGATAAACGGAAAGACTAAAATAAATAAGAATGATAAAGAAGGATATGGGCATCTCTAGCCTAAACAAGACCTCCTATAAATGGATCAAAGTATAACCATCATCATATTTGGGTATATGAAGATCAATTTTACAATTAGGTATGACCTTCTCATCAAATTTTGCATGGCAAATAGAGTGTCAAGTCTTAGTTAATATTACGGGTATATCATCACTAGAAGGTTGACAGGAATGTACGACTTCAAAGAAGGTGAAAGTTGGGAAATGAGATGAGGAGAGAGATCAAAATTTTTTATCTTGAGGTTGATCTCATAAGTCTCATTGTCATCAGGATCTAAAAGGTTAGGTGGTATATTCCTGATGAGTTTCATTAACCATGATAACCTAGCATAGAGTTAACAGGGAAATTAAAATGTTAAGATTTTTGAAATGGAACACTCGATAAGGGATCAAGGATTAGAATTTTGAATACATCATGTTCATGGAATTATTAAAATTTTCAAGGGTTAGTGTCACCTTGAATCCTATATATTTCACCATTGTGAGGGAACTTGACACATTGTAGGCAGAAGATGTGACAGCCCTCATGCAATGAGTCCATGGCTGCCAAGCAAGATATTTTAAGAAAGGGGAAAATTAAAAATCATAACCTTCACTCAAAAGTAATAGGTGGGATGCTAATAGGGAGCCATACACAACCTAAGGGAGGCATTTTCCTTTGATCATAACCTTGACACATGTTATGTGTGGACTTAAGATTGCACTCAAAGTATCTAAGGGTTTTAATGAAGTCAAAAGAGGCAACACAAGTACCTAAACCCTCATCAATCATTCATACTTGAGTTGGATGTCACCGATATGGATGCTTATAAAGAGTGGAGTATCATCTGCACAAAGTATAATATCATCTAAAATCATAGAATCAATAGGAAATTTGAGAGAAAGAGAAGTTTCCATTATTTCATCAACATTTATAGACATCTCTTTGCATTGTTATAAGATGTTATCTTCTGACCCAGATAAGGTAGCTTCATGTTCAGCTAGGGGAGGATAGGGGCTGTTCATTTCAAATAGTATTTGCATAAGGAAATTATGATTATGTAGAGAATTATGCATGAGTTTGAGACATGTAATTTGATATGGGAGATTGGTAAGCCTCGTGATAGGGTCCCATTCATTATAACCCATGAGTGGACTACTAGAGAGGGGTACATAATTTTGGAGGAAATCCTTAGGAGGGTTAGAAGTGTATGTAAATTTGTGTTGATAGGATGTGGGAGGTTTAATTGTGGGAAAATTGGTTGATTATCATGAGAGGATGAGGTAGTTTATGTATGTTTATCTTGTGATAGATTTAAATAAGTGGGATTAGAAGGTTGAATATTATTGGTGATGGGTAAAGAGGTTGGATAAATTGTATAAATGGTATGAGAGGTTGTAGTCATATAAAATGCAAAAATTGGTAACTTGAGCATGGATAATGACACCCAATCCTTAAGTCCCTCTTTCTTACTCTCATGACCCTCTTAGGCTTACTTTCATTGATTTTTAGTCATCTATGGCCTTTCAAACTTGACCCCAGCTGAGCCAGAACCATCTCTTCATGATTAATCCATTCCCCCCAAATCCTATCCACTTAGGATAATAATGACAAAGCTAGAATATAGCATTGGACCCTAGGGTGTCCCCTTTTTAACACTTGTCCAATCACATTTCAAGCCCTAGTTACTATTTTTCCCTAATTCCTCTTATTCATTGTGTTGGCCTAGTATGATTTCATATAACGTATGACCAATAGATCTATATATAAGCCCATTCAAAGATCATTTGGAAAGGGTTGAAAAATATTATTCAAGAAAGAAAGAATACAAGCAAGACCATTTAATCAATATTCCTTATTCTTTTTACATAGTCAGCCTATACACTTTCAAGCCAATTCAAGTCTTTACACTAGTCCCTAGTCATCTCAAGCATACCTAGTTTTAGCATTTCTTGAATTTCATTCACTATTTCACCAAGCACTCTTAAAAGGAGAACTACATATGGCTTTATCCCTCTTTAGAGTATTGGTATGTAGGTAGTGTGCCCACATACATGGTGTGAAGCACATCCAGTGCATCTTACATACACTAACCCCTTTCCCTATTTGCAAAAGTTTTTATCCAAGTGCATAAAAGACATAAACATAGAAAATAATCTCTACAAGGAGCTATATTGATATCAAGGCTCTAAAAATTGATACACGAGCTCAAACTGAGTAAGCGAATAAAACCCAAAAAGCTTAAATCCTCAAGACAATAGCATCAAAGGACTATAGCACTAGAGCCCAGGGTGTCCAGTTCTGGTGCTCCTATCTAATCAAAAAATGAAGTCCAAGATCCTATTTATGATAATGTCCCAGTCCTACACATAAATTTTTAGACCCTATCTTAGTCAGAACAGTCCAAATTAAGCTAAGTTTAATTTTCTCTCTCGCAACTATTTTTAGAAAAGGTCTAATTGCAATTCAATTTCAAAAATCAGTAGCTTTAATTAGTAATATTATTTACTAATTTATCCTACTCAGACTTGTTTATTAAATAAGAATAAAACTCCATTATTCCCAAAAATAACAAATCATTTGGTGAACCTAACTTACTTCAAATTTTGCATAAAAACTCTAGCAAGCCTTGGGTAAATTTCTAGCTAATTTTTCCCATTAATTTTCAATTTTTTTCTTGAATATTAAAATCATAAATTCATCTCAAATTTTAAAAAATTTTAGTAAATTTTAAAATAAATTTATTTCAAACCCTAGTTACATACACTAGGTCCCAATTTTTTTTAGCATTAATCCTATAATTTATTGATTTTTTACTTGCATATCTAAAATCTAAAATTTAATTCAAATTTTCAAATTCAAAAATAATTTTATTTCAAACCCTAGTTGCATCAACTAGCTCCCAATAATTTTCTAGTAATTTTACAATCATTTTCTATATTTTTAGTTGCATATTAAAATCAGAAAATCACTTCAAATTTCAAAAATTCATAGTAATTTTCAAAAATATATTTTTCTCAAAACCCTAGTTGTATCTACTAAGTCCCATTACATCAAGTACTTTCCCATAAATTTTTGAATTTTTTCTTGAATACGTAACTCAAAAATTCAATTTCAATTTCAAAAATTCATAGTAGTTTCTAAATGTATTTTTTTTAAATCCTTAGTTACATGTACTAGCACTTATTTTTCTTCTTGACGTATCACCGTACATCCATAATCAAATTGAAAAAATGATTCTCACTTATCTACAAAGTTCTCTTACATTTCTTGCAAATAACAAGGAAGCCATAATGGGCCCTATCATGTATATGAATGATGAAGTATATCATATGTTAGTACAAAGCTTCATCCTTTGCATTTCATGTTTATGATTCATTATATGGGATTATATTAAAAAATTCATTGCCAAAAATGCACAAGATTTCAATATTCTTTTTGCATATTCTCTATTGTTCATACAGAATAATTGCCAACTCCATTTTGCTAACCATATTTGAAATGTTATGTTACATGTCAAAAGTTTCTATGCCTTTATGAAAAAATTAATGTTCTCTATCCTTTGATTTCTATTCCTCATTTAGAAAAATTTTCAATTTTATCATGCTAAACACATTAGAAATGTCATAGCACATGCTAAAGCTTTTTATGCATCCTTGCACAAATTCATGCTCTCTATCTCTCATATGGAATAATTTTCAAGACTATCTTGTGAAACATATTAGAAATGTCATGATTCAAGTCAAAGTTTTCTATGCATTAATGCACAATTCTATGTTATATATCCCTTGTTTGTTATCTATCATTTAAAATGGTCTTTATAATCATATTACTATGCATGGTTTCTACTTAGATGTATCTAAATCTTTGGCTACTTTTAAGAATCTCCATATCACTATTAGACCCAAGCAAACACTAGTGATTGTATCTATCCTTCTCCCTTCAAACTTGGTACATCTAGCTCTTATCCCACATTTGCTACCACCTCTATGCCTATATTATATCATGTGGTACATGTTACAACCCAAGTTTACAAAGATAGGCAAGTTGATTACACCCATGGTTATAGCTTTGTCACTCAAATTAGCACCCCTTTTGATACAATTTTAGCTCCTCCACTTGTTACAATTATTACTCCACTCCATATTCAGCCACAGTCAAGACCTTCATCACCAGCATAAAGAGTTCATACACTTCCACAAAGGCCTCTTTTAGAGCAACCATAGTTTCAAGACTCTAGATAGTTTCCAGCTATAGTGTTCATACCTAAAGTAGTATCATTGAGTTCTTATGCCTCTACACATAAAGCACATGTCTAGAGATCTTCTCCTACCACCAAATGGGTCCCTCAGGGCCCCATAGTTGCATCCACTTCTCAGAGTTACAGTGGGACCCACAGTCAATTTTCACTATAGGCATTATAGAGAACTTATAGCATACATATATTTTAGAGCCACAGTCTCATCATTTCCATCATGATCATGCATGATCCTTCTTATTGATACAAGACAACATTATAGGGAGTCTCCCATGAGACTCATCGGTTAGTATCATTTCTCTTGGCATTGATTGTACATAGTTTCTTCCACTTGATTGTACATAGTTCAAATTTTCCAAAAATAAAAAAATAATATAACATTTCAAAATCGAAAAATGTTCAAAAATGTCAAAACACCAAAAATATTTCAATTATATGCATCATCCATGCTTTACATTGTTAATATCATGTTCGGACTTACATTTGTTGTTTCATGTTATTGTATGTCAATTTATCTACATTATCATGCTTCATTTGATCTTTATTTAAGTGTGTGTAGTGACATCTAGCTACTTGATTGCTTCACTCTACCCATTAAGGGGACATCCTACTTTTACATTCGAGACACACTTTGATATACATACCCACTGGGGGCATATTATACATGACTACACCATCTAGGTTATGTCATTCCTACACTACACACTCCAAGTTATCATGTTGATGTACATTACTTACTAGATTACACAGATTACCATATCGACATTTCACTAGTATCTAGCACTTGCGTATCTCCTAGCATATATTTAATCTTGTATTAAACATGTCTTGCATACTTTCACTTTTTCTTTGATTAGTTAGATGTGATTTTATCTTTCCATTTATTACATGATTTCTCTTCTTGTTTAGCGTAGCTTATTGGATGGCATTTCCAATTCCTACTTATCTCTTGTATGGGCCTTAGGAAATTTGATAATGTCCTTATCTTATATTCATATGTGTGTCTTAGGAAATTTACCAATGTCCTTTGCCTATACTCCTCTATGTGATTTTAGCTTCCATGCCAACTTGTTTGTTTCAACTATATGTGTATGTGGCATTTGAACATGCCTTTTATTTTTTTCTAGCTTGAGTGACATGTGCCCATGTCCCTTGTTTACTTGGCCCCTTTGTCACCCTTATATGCATCTTACTTCTTGTTTTATGTGTGTATTGCTTGATTGCTTTTGATTGCTTGTAACGCCATGATCCATATCATTTATTTTTCTTGTTTTCTTGGATGCCATGATGGACATCATGTTCCATCCCTCTAACTAACAACTAACACTTTTAGTTAGAGTTTAGTAAATTATAAATGATATTAATTTATAACATCTATCTAAGCATACCCTTATTGATCTAACAATCTCTCAAATTAAACCATGTTATATCTTGAGGTATCTTGTTGATTATCATTACTATATCATTTATATTTATAGCTTAACACACTTACAAGGCTTCTTCTTCTGAGGGTAGTCATTGTAGGGTACTTATTTCTACCCCCTCTTCTAGGGGTTTTGCTACAGAGATTAGAGCTCCTATCGATCAAAAAAAAATAGTTTTAGAACAACTAGTCATCAAACCACTCAGAACAGACTATGTAGATAGTCAAGATTCTAGATTAGTGATTAGTTTCAACCCAGTACAATAGTTTCAAGGTTTGACTATACTACCGAACACCAGGGTGTCTATTTTTGGTGCCCCTATCCAAATAGCATAAAAACCAAGTTTTATAAAAGTAGGCAAAAAAGTAGGTTTAGCTACAATTTTGTACAATCAGACCATTTCATATCAGTAGTTTTTAGTGCAGTTTTCACAAAGAATCCAAACATAGGGGGCATCATGCATGGCATGATTGGTTCTCACTTCTAGTTTTAGATACGGTAGATGGTATAACTTCTAGATCAAAATCCATGTTTTAGACACCAGTGATTGGGGGAAGATTAAAAAACACTTTTGCTTATTTTCTTTCAATTTTTAGCATTACCTAGGCATTCATAGTAGTTACATGCCTTATTCCATCTACAAGTGGTTGGAATCATTTTAGATTGGCTTTCATACAAGCCTAACCTCCATATTCTTGAGTACCTAAGTTCCTGTGTGGCTTCTACATAAGCCAAATTTTTAGTTTTGGAGTGGCTTTCATATAAGCCTAATCTCCATCTTTTGTGAGTTGGCCAACATTGGACTTTTTTCCAACACACATTCAGATATCCACACCATATTGTTATATTTCTAGAGCATTCATGGGCTTTAGAAACCATCTTATATGACACACATTCATACATATTAGTATCAATCCATAGCTTCACTTCATGGGGTGATAATGAAGCCAAAGGGATAGCCTTTGCATTCTTAAGCCACCTATTTAGAGGAATTGGTCACATAGTCCAAACATCGATTATCACACACATGATCATCTAAATTCACTTAGTAGGCAACAATGGAGCCAAAGGGCTAGCCTTGTATTCTTGAGCCACCTATTTAGAGAGATTTGACACATAGTCTAAACATCGATCAACACATGCATGATCATCTAGCTTCACTTAGTAGGTGATGATGGAGCCAAAGGGCTAGCTTTTGCATTCTTAAACCACTTTTTGAGGAATTGAGCACTTATCTCCATTCATGGTATAAATTTTGGTATAGCATCACCCAATACATCTAGCATTACTCATTATCACAATAGGTTTTGTATTGGTTCACGTACTTGATGAGGTGTATTCATTCTTTTCTCTTCCTTTCTCTCTTCCTCAGCTTTATACATTTTTATTTTATATTGCATATAATAAGAACTAATCTACTCTTTGTTTCCCTTTCATAGATTCACATTTACATAATGCGATCTCTATGCACTATCCAACATTACTTAGCATCACACAAGCTTCATGGGCTTCACCTTTATAGGTAAGTTCAAGTACGCTTTCTATTTTCCTTTATCCTAGTATTTCACTTTAGTACATCACTAGAATAAAGGAGGGTAAATGTAGTCATATAAAATAAAAAAATTTGTAACTTGAGCATGGCTAATGACACCCAATCCTTAGGTCCCTATTGCTTACTCTCATGACCCTCTTAGGCTTACTTTCACTGATTCCTAGTCATTTGTGGCCTTCTAGACAAGAGCCCAGTTAAGCTAAGACCCTCTCTTCATGACTAATCCATCCCCCCAAGTCCCATCTGCTTAGGATAATAGATCTAAAGCTAGACTATAGTGTTGGACCCTAGGGTGTCCCCTTTTTAGTGCTCCTATCTAATCACATTTCAAGCCCAGGTTACAATTTTTCCCCGATTCCTCTTGTTCATTGTGTCAACCTAGTCCAGTATTATCTAACCCATGACCAATAAATCCATATATAAGCACATTAAAAGATCATTTGGAAAGGGTTAGCAAACATCATTTAAGTAAGCAAGGATACAAGCAAGACCACTCAAGCAATCTTCCCCATTCTCTACATAAAGATATCTTATACACTTTCAAGCCAATTCAAGTCTTTACACTAGTCCCTATTCATCTAAATCATACCCAATTTTAGCATTTCTTGAATTTCATTCACTATTGCACCAAGCACTCTTAAAGGGAGAACTACATATGGCTTGATCCCTCTTAAAAGTATTGGTATGTAAGTAGCGTGCCCCAACATAGGGTGTGAAGCACATCCAATGCATCTTACACACACTAACCCATTTCCCTATTTGCAAAAGTTTCCATTCAAGTGCATAGAAGACATAAACATAGAAAATTATCTCTATAAGGATCTCTATTGATAATGAGGATCCAAAAATTGGTCTACAAGCTCACACTGAGTAGGCAAACAAAACTTAAAAAGCTTAAATCCTCAAGATAATAGCACCAGAGAAGGATTATAGCACCAGAGCCCAGGGTGTCTAGTTCAAGTGCTCTTATCCAAATAGAAAATGAAGTGTAAGATCCTATTTATGACAATGTCCCAGTCTTACACACAAATTTATAGACCTTGTCTCAGTTGGAATAGTCTAGAATAAGCTAAGTTTAGTTTTCTCTGTCACTGTTATTTTTAGAAAAGGTCTAATTATAATTTAATTTCACAAATTAGTAGCTTTAATTAGGAATATTATTTACTGATTTATCCTACTCATATTTATTTATTAAATAGGAATAAAAATTCATTATTCCCAAAAATAACAAATCAAAGGTGTTATCTAATGGATGTGTTGGAATTTATTCATCAAAAGAGATAAGTTCCTCTTTCCCCAACTCTGTTAGGTGAGTTGGGGAAAAATCTTGGATAACACATAAAGTGTGATATGATTGGTGTGTGTGGGTAGGATGAGAATCAATGAAGGAAACTACCTTTGCATATTAGTCATATTGACCACATTCTCTTCAATAATTTGGTCTATAAGATTGTCAACATTATTGGTGGAAGGAATAGGCTTATCATTATTGTCTTGATGGTTTAGAAGAGGGTATTTGTAAATGAATAGATGAGCATTATCATGGTTCAAATCTTGATTTTTACTTTGTGTTTCATGAGATTTGAAGACAATGTTGTTGATGTTTATGAATGAGGGAATCATAATCAAAATTTAGATCAAAGAGGAAATTCATAGCTAATTTATGCAATTACCTAGAAGTCTCAAGAGAGTGACCCCAACTATCATGAAACCAAAAAAAATTATTTGGCTCATACCATGATTTAATAGGGCAAGTGGGATCAAGCTCTCATAGAAGAGGCCATGGTAGATGTTTTGGAGTTATGGTAAGGATAATTGTTTATGAACATTAATGTTGTTTATTAGATAAAATTTAGGATTAAGGGTATGGTTTAAAGGGGAATTTTATTCTAAATCAGGTTCAAGAATAATAACTTGAATATTATGAATAGTATCATAGGTTTCGGTGACACCATCATTAGTAGCATGACAATTTTTATTTTTGATGAGCATGCAAGTGCCCCTAGGAGGTTGGGATGGCTCAAACTAATGCATGAGGAAATCTTAGTACTTGGCTTGGTCGAGGGCCTCTTCCAAAGTTCATGAAGAGAGAGTCCTAACCCAATATTGTAACTTAGGATAGAGAGAATTGGTAAATAGATGAAATAGGTTATCATCTACCATGTTATATTCACACTTATTAGAGAAGGTCTTCCATCATTTGATGAGATTTTGTGTGGTTTTGGTCTCAAGTTATTTAAAATTAATAAAATGAACTAAGGTATTTTTAAGGAGGTCATTAGATTGAAATTCTTGTACTAGAGCATTAACTAGATCTTCCAAACTAGTGATGGAATGAGACTTGAGTTTTTTATACCAATCTAAAGCATCTTCGGAGAGGGTTTTCACTAAGATCTTGGTAGCGGCAAAAGTGTTTAACTAGACCCAATCTCTGTATAGATTTACAAATATTTTTAAGTGTAAGGTAGGATTATTTATCCCATTGTAATCAATGGTAGGGATGATATCTCTTATAGCTATGTTGTTAATTTGATGTGTAATAGGTTCATTTTGAAGATGTTTAATCATTTTGTTAACAATAGGTGGTTAGGGAATAAGGTTTCCATGGGAATCCCTAAGGGGGGTGGGGGGAATTTTGAGTGTGCTCTCCCCATGGAACCTGTTGAGGGTGATTTTGGAGATGAATAAGGTGATTCTGCATTTGCATCATTTGGTTGGAATCATTATCTTGGAAAGCATTCATTTGGTTAAGATTTTATACTAAAATTTAATGGATTTGAGGGGTGTTTTGACTAGTGTGCATAGCATGCAAAGCATTAGCATTGATATTAGTGGCTTAGGTACCACTGTGAGTAGTGGCATGCATGGCACTAGTGTCTTGAGAGGCATTGGTAGAAAAGGAGGCACTAGTGGCATGATTATCATGTGTTACAAAAGATGCACTAGTAGAGAGGTTAGAATAAAAATAAGCACTAGTGGAATGATTACCATTAGTAAAAAACTATGTACTAGTGGAGGGATTGAGAAGAGTGGGTCTTGGAAAATGCCCACTAGATGTTGAACCTGCCTTGTTAATAGAGATACTTGGCATGGAGGTAGAATAAATCAAGGAAGAAGAGGTCATAGTATGAAAAAGGGTCAAAAGAGAAGAAAGAGGTTGAGAAACAAAGAAGCTATTACCCCCAAATCCATGTGAGAATGTGGGGGAAGGTGAATGGGGTTCTTCTTCTTGACCACTTATTATAAGGTTGTAAATAGTGGAATGGTCTTTTCCTCAATGTTGAGGAAATTCATTAATCAAGAAAATCATTTTTTGAGTATACTCTAACTTGGGTTGATCTTCTAAGGAGAATAGAGAGGTATGAACTGAGGAGTCTCTTAATTGGTAGTACGAGTGGCTACATGCACTTACTTTCATCTAAAATGGGAGCCACAAGTTGTTTACAGGGAATCCTATTGATATTTGTAAATTTCATCATATATATTGAGTTAAACTATGTGTTGTCCTCAAATAATAAGTTCATAATGAGAGAAAAAGGCTACAAATGATGATGATGATGATGATGTAAAGACAAAGGTAGAAAATAGGATACAGAGTATAAGGTAGCTTCATGTTCAGCTAGGGGAGGATAGGGGCTGTTCATTTCAAATAGTATTTGCATAAGGAAATTATGATTATGTAGAGAATTATGCATGAGTTTGAGACATGTAATTTGATATGGGAGATTGGTAAGCCTCGTGATAGGGTCCCATTCATTATAACCCATGAGTGGACTACTAGAGAGGGGTACATAATTTTGGAGGAAATCCTTAGGAGGGTTAGAAGTGTATGTAAATTTGTGTTGATAGGATGTGGGAGGTTTAATTGTGGGAAAATTGGTTGATTATCATGAGAGGATGAGGTAGTTTATGTATGTTTATCTTGTGATAGATTTAAATAAGTGGGATTAGAAGGTTGAATATTATTGGTGATGGGTAAAGAGGTTGGATAAATTGTATAAATGGTATGAGAGGTTGTAGTCATATAAAATGCAAAAATTGGTAACTTGAGCATGGATAATGACACCCAATCCTTAAGTCCCTCTTTCTTACTCTCATGACCCTCTTAGGCTTACTTTCATTGATTTTTAGTCATCTATGGCCTTTCAAACTTGACCCCAGCTGAGCCAGAACCATCTCTTCATGATTAATCCATTCCCCCCAAATCCTATCCACTTAGGATAATAATGACAAAGCTAGAATATAGCATTGGACCCTAGGGTGTCCCCTTTTTAACACTTGTCCAATCACATTTCAAGCCCTAGTTACTATTTTTCCCTAATTCCTCTTATTCATTGTGTTGGCCTAGTATGATTTCATATAACGTATGACCAATAGATCTATATATAAGCCCATTCAAAGATCATTTGGAAAGGGTTGAAAAATATTATTCAAGAAAGAAAGAATACAAGCAAGACCATTTAATCAATATTCCTTATTCTTTTTACATAGTCAGCCTATACACTTTCAAGCCAATTCAAGTCTTTACACTAGTCCCTAGTCATCTCAAGCATACCTAGTTTTAGCATTTCTTGAATTTCATTCACTATTTCACCAAGCACTCTTAAAAGGAGAACTACATATGGCTTTATCCCTCTTTAGAGTATTGGTATGTAGGTAGTGTGCCCACATACATGGTGTGAAGCACATCCAGTGCATCTTACATACACTAACCCCTTTCCCTATTTGCAAAAGTTTTTATCCAAGTGCATAAAAGACATAAACATAGAAAATAATCTCTACAAGGAGCTATATTGATATCAAGGCTCTAAAAATTGATACACGAGCTCAAACTGAGTAAGCGAATAAAACCCAAAAAGCTTAAATCCTCAAGACAATAGCATCAAAGGACTATAGCACTAGAGCCCAGGGTGTCCAGTTCTGGTGCTCCTATCTAATCAAAAAATGAAGTCCAAGATCCTATTTATGATAATGTCCCAGTCCTACACATAAATTTTTAGACCCTATCTTAGTCAGAACAGTCCAAAATAAGCTAAGTTTAATTTTCTCTCTCGCAACTATTTTTAGAAAAGGTCTAATTGCAATTCAATTTCAAAAATCAGTAGCTTTAATTAGTAATATTATTTACTAATTTATCCTACTCAGACTTGTTTATTAAATAAGAATAAAACTCCATTATTCCCAAAAATAACAAATCATTTGGTGAACCTAACTTACTTCAAATTTTGCATAAAAACTCTAGCAAGCCTTGGGTAAATTTCTAGCTAATTTTTCCCATTAATTTTCAATTTTTTTCTTGAATATTAAAATCATAAATTCATCTCAAATTTTAAAAAATTTTAGTAAATTTTAAAATAAATTTATTTCAAACCCTAGTTACATACACTAGGTCCCAATTTTTTTTAGCATTAATCCTATAATTTATTGATTTTTTACTTGCATATCTAAAATCTAAAATTTAATTCAAATTTTCAAATTCAAAAATAATTTTATTTCAAACCCTAGTTGCATCAACTAGCTCCCAATAATTTTCTAGTAATTTTACAATCATTTTCTATATTTTTAGTTGCATATTAAAATCAGAAAATCACTTCAAATTTCAAAAATTCATAGTAATTTTCAAAAATATATTTTTCTCAAAACCCTAGTTGTATCTACTAAGTCCCATTACATCAAGTACTTTCCCATAAATTTTTGAATTTTTTCTTGAATACGTAACTCAAAAATTCAATTTCAATTTCAAAAATTCATAGTAGTTTCTAAATGTATTTTTTTTAAATCCTTAGTTACATGTACTAGCACTTATTTTTCTTCTTGACGTATCACCGTACATCCATAATCAAATTGAAAAAATGATTCTCACTTATCTACAAAGTTCTCTTACATTTCTTGCAAATAACAAGGAAGCCATAATGGGCCCTATCATGTATATGAATGATGAAGTATATCATATGTTAGTACAAAGCTTCATCCTTTGCATTTCATGTTTATGATTCATTATATGGGATTATATTAAAAAATTCATTGCCAAAAATGCACAAGATTTCAATATTCTTTTTGCATATTCTCTATTGTTCATACAGAATAATTGCCAACTCCATTTTGCTAACCATATTTGAAATGTTATGTTACATGTCAAAAGTTTCTATGCCTTTATGAAAAAATTAATGTTCTCTATCCTTTGATTTCTATTCCTCATTTAGAAAAATTTTCAATTTTATCATGCTAAACACATTAGAAATGTCATAGCACATGCTAAAGCTTTTTATGCATCCTTGCACAAATTCATGCTCTCTATCTCTCATATGGAATAATTTTCAAGACTATCTTGTGAAACATATTAGAAATGTCATGATTCAAGTCAAAGTTTTCTATGCATTAATGCACAATTCTATGTTATATATCCCTTGTTTGTTATCTATCATTTAAAATGGTCTTTATAATCATATTACTATGCATGGTTTCTACTTAGATGTATCTAAATCTTTGGCTACTTTTAAGAATCTCCATATCACTATTAGACCCAAGCAAACACTAGTGATTGTATCTATCCTTCTCCCTTCAAACTTGGTACATCTAGCTCTTATCCCACATTTGCTACCACCTCTATGCCTATATTATATCATGTGGTACATGTTACAACCCAAGTTTACAAAGATAGGCAAGTTGATTACACCCATGGTTATAGCTTTGTCACTCAAATTAGCACCCCTTTTGATACAATTTTAGCTCCTCCACTTGTTACAATTATTACTCCACTCCATATTCAGCCACAGTCAAGACCTTCATCACCAGCATAAAGAGTTCATACACTTCCACAAAGGCCTCTTTTAGAGCAACCATAGTTTCAAGACTCTAGATAGTTTCCAGCTATAGTGTTCATACCTAAAGTAGTATCATTGAGTTCTTATGCCTCTACACATAAAGCACATGTCTAGAGATCTTCTCCTACCACCAAATGGGTCCCTCAGGGCCCCATAGTTGCATCCACTTCTCAGAGTTACAGTGGGACCCACAATCAATTTTCACTATAGGCATTATAGAGAACTTATAGCATACATATATTTTAGAGCCACAGTCTCATCATTTCCATCATGATCATGCATGATCCTTCTTATTGATACAAGACAACATTATAGGGAGTCTCCCATGAGACTCATCGGTTAGTATCATTTCTCTTGGCATTGATTGTACATAGTTTCTTCCACTTGATTGTACATAGTTCAAATTTTCCAAAAATAAAAAAATAATATAACATTTCAAAATCGAAAAATGTTCAAAAATGTCAAAACACCAAAAATATTTCAATTATATGCATCATCCATGCTTTACATTGTTAATATCATGTTCGGACTTACATTTGTTGTTTCATGTTATTGTATGTCAATTTATCTACATTATCATGCTTCATTTGATCTTTATTTAAGTGTGTGTAGTGACATCTAGCTACTTGATTGCTTCACTCTACCCATTAAGGGGACATCCTACTTTTACATTCGAGACACACTTTGATATACATACCCACTGGGGGCATATTATACATGACTACACCATCTAGGTTATGTCATTCCTACACTACACACTCCAAGTTATCATGTTGATGTACATTACTTACTAGATTACACAGATTACCATATCGACATTTCACTAGTATCTAGCACTTGCGTATCTCCTAGCATATATTTAATCTTGTATTAAACATGTCTTGCATACTTTCACTTTTTCTTTGATTAGTTAGATGTGATTTTATCTTTCCATTTATTACATGATTTCTCTTCTTGTTTAGCGTAGCTTATTGGATGGCATTTCCAATTCCTACTTATCTCTTGTATGGGCCTTAGGAAATTTGATAATGTCCTTATCTTATATTCATATGTGTGTCTTAGGAAATTTACCAATGTCCTTTGCCTATACTCCTCTATGTGATTTTAGCTTCCATGCCAACTTGTTTGTTTCAACTATATGTGTATGTGGCATTTGAACATGCCTTTTATTTTTTTCTAGCTTGAGTGACATGTGCCCATGTCCCTTGTTTACTTGGCCCCTTTGTCACCCTTATATGCATCTTACTTCTTGTTTTATGTGTGTATTGCTTGATTGCTTTTGATTGCTTGTAACGCCATGATCCATATCATTTATTTTTCTTGTTTTCTTGGATGCCATGATGGACATCATGTTCCATCCCTCTAACTAACAACTAACACTTTTAGTTAGAGTTTAGTAAATTATAAATGATATTAATTTATAACATCTATCTAAGCATACCCTTATTGATCTAACAATCTCTCAAATTAAACCATGTTATATCTTGAGGTATCTTGTTGATTATCATTACTATATCATTTATATTTATAGCTTAACACACTTACAAGGCTTCTTCTTCTGAGGGTAGTCATTGTAGGGTACTTATTTCTACCCCCTCTTCTAGGGGTTTTGCTACAGAGATTAGAGCTCCTATCGATCAAAAAAAAATAGTTTTAGAACAACTAGTCATCAAACCACTCAGAACAGACTATGTAGATAGTCAAGATTCTAGATTAGTGATTAGTTTCAACCCAGTACAATAGTTTCAAGGTTTGACTATACTACCGAACACCAGGGTGTCTATTTTTGGTGCCCCTATCCAAATAGCATAAAAACCAAGTTTTATAAAAGTAGGCAAAAAAGTAGGTTTAGCTACAATTTTGTACAATCAGACCATTTCATATCAGTAGTTTTTAGTGCAGTTTTCACAAAGAATCCAAACATAGGGGGCATCATGCATGGCATGATTGGTTCTCACTTCTAGTTTTAGATACGGTAGATGGTATAACTTCTAGATCAAAATCCATGTTTTAGACACCAGTGATTGGGGGAAGATTAAAAAACACTTTTGCTTATTTTCTTTCAATTTTTAGCATTACCTAGGCATTCATAGTAGTTACATGCCTTATTCCATCTACAAGTGGTTGGAATCATTTTAGATTGGCTTTCATACAAGCCTAACCTCCATATTCTTGAGTACCTAAGTTCCTGTGTGGCTTCTACATAAGCCAAATTTTTAGTTTTGGAGTGGCTTTCATATAAGCCTAATCTCCATCTTTTGTGAGTTGGCCAACATTGGACTTTTTTCCAACACACATTCAGATATCCACACCATATTGTTATATTTCTAGAGCATTCATGGGCTTTAGAAACCATCTTATATGACACACATTCATACATATTAGTATCAATCCATAGCTTCACTTCATGGGGTGATAATGAAGCCAAAGGGATAGCCTTTGCATTCTTAAGCCACCTATTTAGAGGAATTGGTCACATAGTCCAAACATCGATTATCACACACATGATCATCTAAATTCACTTAGTAGGCAACAATGGAGCCAAAGGGCTAGCCTTGTATTCTTGAGCCACCTATTTAGAGAGATTTGACACATAGTCTAAACATCGATCAACACATGCATGATCATCTAGCTTCACTTAGTAGGTGATGATGGAGCCAAAGGGCTAGCTTTTGCATTCTTAAACCACTTTTTGAGGAATTGAGCACTTATCTCCATTCATGGTATAAATTTTGGTATAGCATCACCCAATACATCTAGCATTACTCATTATCACAATAGGTTTTGTATTGGTTCACGTACTTGATGAGGTGTATTCATTCTTTTCTCTTCCTTTCTCTCTTCCTCAGCTTTATACATTTTTATTTTATATTGCATATAATAAGAACTAATCTACTCTTTGTTTCCCTTTCATAGATTCACATTTACATAATGCGATCTCTATGCACTATCCAACATTACTTAGCATCACACAAGCTTCATGGGCTTCACCTTTATAGGTAAGTTCAAGTACGCTTTCTATTTTCCTTTATCCTAGTATTTCACTTTAGTACATCACTAGAATAAAGGAGGGTAAATGTAGTCATATAAAATAAAAAAAATTGTAACTTGAGCATGGCTAATGACACCCAATCCTTAGGTCCCTATTGCTTACTCTCATGACCCTCTTAGGCTTACTTTCACTGATTCCTAGTCATTTGTGGCCTTCTAGACAAGAGCCCAGTTAAGCTAAGACCCTCTCTTCATGACTAATCCATCCCCCCAAGTCCCATCTGCTTAGGATAATAGATCTAAAGCTAGACTATAGTGTTGGACCCTAGGGTGTCCCCTTTTTAGTGCTCCTATCTAATCACATTTCAAGCCCAGGTTACAATTTTTCCCCGATTCCTCTTGTTCATTGTGTCAACCTAGTCCAGTATTATCTAACCCATGACCAATAAATCCATATATAAGCACATTAAAAGATCATTTGGAAAGGGTTAGCAAACATCATTTAAGTAAGCAAGGATACAAGCAAGACCACTCAAGCAATCTTCCCCATTCTCTACATAAAGATATCTTATACACTTTCAAGCCAATTCAAGTCTTTACACTAGTCCCTATTCATCTAAATCATACCCAATTTTAGCATTTCTTGAATTTCATTCACTATTGCACCAAGCACTCTTAAAGGGAGAACTACATATGGCTTGATCCCTCTTAAAAGTATTGGTATGTAAGTAGCGTGCCCCAACATAGGGTGTGAAGCACATCCAATGCATCTTACACACACTAACCCATTTCCCTATTTGCAAAAGTTTCCATTCAAGTGCATAGAAGACATAAACATAGAAAATTATCTCTATAAGGATCTCTATTGATAATGAGGATCCAAAAATTGGTCTACAAGCTCACACTGAGTAGGCAAACAAAACTTAAAAAGCTTAAATCCTCAAGATAATAGCACCAGAGAAGGATTATAGCACCAGAGCCCAGGGTGTCTAGTTCAAGTGCTCTTATCCAAATAGAAAATGAAGTGTAAGATCCTATTTATGACAATGTCCCAGTCTTACACACAAATTTATAGACCTTGTCTCAGTTGGAATAGTCTAGAATAAGCTAAGTTTAGTTTTCTCTGTCACTGTTATTTTTAGAAAAGGTCTAATTATAATTTAATTTCACAAATTAGTAGCTTTAATTAGGAATATTATTTACTGATTTATCCTACTCATATTTATTTATTAAATAGGAATAAAAATTCATTATTCCCAAAAATAACAAATCAAAGGTGTTATCTAATGGATGTGTTGGAATTTATTCATCAAAAGAGATAAGTTCCTCTTTCCCCAACTCTGTTAGGTGAGTTGGGGAAAAATCTTGGATAACACATAAAGTGTGATATGATTGGTGTGTGTGGGTAGGATGAGAATCAATGAAGGAAACTACCTTTGCATATTAGTCATATTGACCACATTCTCTTCAATAATTTGGTCTATAAGATTGTCAACATTATTGGTGGAAGGAATAGGCTTATCATTATTGTCTTGATGGTTTAGAAGAGGGTATTTGTAAATGAATAGATGAGCATTATCATGGTTCAAATCTTGATTTTTACTTTGTGTTTCATGAGATTTGAAGACAATGTTGTTGATGTTTATGAATGAGGGAATCATAATCAAAATTTAGATCAAAGAGGAAATTCATAGCTAATTTATGCAATTACCTAGAAGTCTCAAGAGAGTGACCCCAACTATCATGAAACCAAAAAAAATTATTTGGCTCATACCATGATTTAATAGGGCAAGTGGGATCAAGCTCTCATAGAAGAGGCCATGGTAGATGTTTTGGAGTTATGGTAAGGATAATTGTTTATGAACATTAATGTTGTTTATTAGATAAAATTTAGGATTAAGGGTATGGTTTAAAGGGGAATTTTATTCTAAATCAGGTTCAAGAATAATAACTTGAATATTATGAATAGTATCATAGGTTTCGGTGACACCATCATTAGTAGCATGACAATTTTTATTTTTGATGAGCATGCAAGTGCCCCTAGGAGGTTGGGATGGCTCAAACTAATGCATGAGGAAATCTTAGTACTTGGCTTGGTCGAGGGCCTCTTCCAAAGTTCATGAAGAGAGAGTCCTAACCCAATATTGTAACTTAGGATAGAGAGAATTGGTAAATAGATGAAATAGGTTATCATCTACCATGTTATATTCACACTTATTAGAGAAGGTCTTCCATCATTTGATGAGATTTTGTGTGGTTTTGGTCTCAAGTTATTTAAAATTAATAAAATGAACTAAGGTATTTTTAAGGAGGTCATTAGATTGAAATTCTTGTACTAGAGCATTAACTAGATCTTCCAAACTAGTGATGGAATGAGACTTGAGTTTTTTATACCAATCTAAAGCATCTTCGGAGAGGGTTTTCACTAAGATCTTGGTAGCGGCAAAAGTGTTTAACTAGACCCAATCTCTGTATAGATTTACAAATATTTTTAAGTGTAAGGTAGGATTATTTATCCCATTGTAATCAATGGTAGGGATGATATCTCTTATAGCTATGTTGTTAATTTGATGTGTAATAGGTTCATTTTGAAGATGTTTAATCATTTTGTTAACAATAGGTGGTTAGGGAATAAGGTTTCCATGGGAATCCCTAAGGGGGGTGGGGGGAATTTTGAGTGTGCTCTCCCCATGGAACCTGTTGAGGGTGATTTTGGAGATGAATAAGGTGATTCTGCATTTGCATCATTTGGTTGGAATCATTATCTTGGAAAGCATTCATTTGGTTAAGATTTTATACTAAAATTTAATGGATTTGAGGGGTGTTTTGACTAGTGTGCATAGCATGCAAAGCATTAGCATTGATATTAGTGGCTTAGGTACCACTGTGAGTAGTGGCATGCATGGCACTAGTGTCTTGAGAGGCATTGGTAGAAAAGGAGGCACTAGTGGCATGATTATCATGTGTTACAAAAGATGCACTAGTAGAGAGGTTAGAATAAAAATAAGCACTAGTGGAATGATTACCATTAGTAAAAAACTATGTACTAGTGGAGGGATTGAGAAGAGTGGGTCTTGGAAAATGCCCACTAGATGTTGAACCTGCCTTGTTAATAGAGATACTTGGCATGGAGGTAGAATAAATCAAGGAAGAAGAGGTCATAGTATGAAAAAGGGTCAAAAGAGAAGAAAGAGGTTGAGAAACAAAGAAGCTATTACCCCCAAATCCATGTGAGAATGTGGGGGAAGGTGAATGGGGTTCTTCTTCTTGACCACTTATTATAAGGTTGTAAATAGTGGAATGGTCTTTTCCTCAATGTTGAGGAAATTCATTAATCAAGAAAATCATTTTTTGAGTATACTCTAACTTGGGTTGATCTTCTAAGGAGAATAGAGAGGTATGAACTGAGGAGTCTCTTAATTGGTAGTACGAGTGGCTACATGCACTTACTTTCATCTAAAATGGGAGCCACAAGTTGTTTACAGGGAATCCTATTGATATTTGTAAATTTCATCATATATATTGAGTTAAACTATGTGTTGTCCTCAAATAATAAGTTCATAATGAGAGAAAAAGGCTACAAATGATGATGATGATGATGATGATGTAAAGACAAAGGTAGAAAATAGGATACAGAATTAAATCAATCAATTGTGTTTTATAACCCAATAGATAGATAAAAATACATGGTCCTTTAGGTCGACTATGTATTATAGATAAGAAAGCTAAATAAGCTGATAAGGATACATAGTCATGCAGATTGACTGGTACTTTTGAATAGAGAACTAAACAAGAGGATAAGAAAACACAGTCATGCAAATCAATTGTGTACTACTAGCAAGAATGTAAAACATAATTTATAATAGACTATATTGACCAAGATGATAGTGTTCAAAAATATGGAAAAATATTATCAGATAGTTTGAAGCAAGAATGAAAGCAAACACACAAATAGTTGGATCAATGTGATTGATCCAATTGGGGCACATGGCACAAGCCTTACACCAATGATGTTTAATGCAAGTTTTGAAATACAACACATAATGATCACAGAGAAAGAAATCAACTAAAAATTAAATGCTAACTAATTGGTCAGCCTAAGTGTTATTAGATTATCAATAAACTTTGATTTTAATGTGGTAGGAAAGTTGACTAAAATATGGAATTAGAAAGTAGTCTAAAGTTAGTTTTAGGACATTGGAGATGAAAGGGATCTATATTGGCAATGGTACTAGATTGGTATTGGGCCTACCCCCTCACTTCACAATCTTAAAGTGATAAGGGTATCAGGTGCTTTTCCAATATATATCATTAACCACGTATTTATATTTGGCCAAAAAACCAAGTCTGTTTCCCCTTGGTGATAAAATATAAGTAAGTAATCCTTGGGAAGACAAATGTTTAAATGTGTTTTGAATGCTAATTAATTTGGTAGTGTGTGTAAAAGAGTAAAATAATTTAACTAAAATGGTAATTTTTAAAACCACCAATTTAGACTATATGAGTTACTCTAAGCATGTAAACAACTGAAAAATAAATGTTAATTAATTACTACCAAATAAATATGTAGAGTTGGTTCAGATGACATTATATATAAACATTACAAAAAAGAGTCAATTGGGTCACTATTATTCAACAGAGTCAAGGTCTTAAGGAATAGAGTCAAATAGGTTGACTATGTCTCTTATATAGAAGACAAAGTATAAAACTAAGTTGACCAAGTTGACCTAGTTAGCTATAGGTTTGTAGTTTTAAAGACTGCTAACTTGTGAAAAATAAAACTAAAGGAAGAACTAAAATGATAGAGAGAGATGAGAAAGGAACCTTAGTGGGTTTTAATATGATTTAGGTTTTCAAAACTTTATATTATAATGCTTATTTTTTAATTTCAAATTCTACAAACAGGTTCGACTAGTTCAAGTACTAAGTTTTTCAAAACCCTATATGCTGAAGAATAATAACAAATAGAGTCAACCTGTTTAATAATGTTTGTTGATATATATGTTGATATAAGAAATTAGAAAATAGAGTTAACATGTTTGATAATGTATGTTAATCTAGAACTAGATAAAAATATTGTGTCAAATTTTTTGATCCAATAACCTATAGTTGATGAAGATCTGCACATATAGAATAGAGTCATTTTGAAGTGATTGTGTGTTAAACCTATGCACTAAAAGTTATAATTATATCAATTGGTTTGATATAGTACTATAAATATATAAAAATATAATAAAATGATAGAAATCATGTCATGAAAGAAAACCTTCAAGGGTTATTTTTATGTTAGGTTCACTAGAATGTATGCAAAGGGAAATGCAATTGATATATAAATAAATCCTAGCTAGGAAAAGATAAATACTACTTACAGTTACAATTTTCGATACATTAGATATTTGGGTTCATGATCATTATGGATCTACTATACCTATCCAAGGGATCTCCTACCACAATAATATCACTAGAGAGGGTTTCAAAGCCTCCAGTCAATCAAAACTATGCAATAACCCTAACTAGGTCCAATGTTTTCATATTCACTAATGTAAATAAATGACAAAATCAAATTAAATTCTAATATAGTGCTCACCAGATATTTTGGCACAAATTGGGGGTAATAAACATGAAAATTAAACATGTATAGAAGACATATACTCACATTAATGTATACAAAATCTAAATGCATGGGAGAGAAGTACAAATGCATATCTATATACTCTTACAAATGAGGAAAAAAGTTAGGAATACTTACCTTTGAAGATGAACCCACCGAGCCTCAATCTCTCCCTTAGCCAAGGTAATTCACAAGAGGTTGTTGTGGTATGTAAGGATGACAAGGATAAATTAGCTTTAAGTTGCACAACTTATCTATGCATCCAAAATACTTCTCTATAAGACAAGATATGTATCTCCAAATAAATTATGAAACCTTGAGCTATGATCCTTAAGTATTATGGTGGATAAGTAGATGCACAATATATATCTCTTTTTCTTCTTATTTCTCCTTAATAAATGATGAAATGAATGTGTTTATATAGTTGGATCTGACCCTAGTCCTTTTTGAAAGTTTAGCTAACAAAGTCAGCCCAATCAACTCTATATTGGTATTGACAAAAAAAAATTAGGTCCTAGTCTAGGTCAGCCAGGAGCTGACCTAGATCCTAATTGAGTTTTATCAATTGGAGTATAGGGTCAATGGGTTTGACAATTTATCATTAACCTCTAAAAAGGATTTTAGGCTAAGGAAGGGCTAGTGAAGGTGGAAAATGACTATATGAGGCTACAAAAGAGGAGGCAAAGATTAGGGGAATGTTTTTAGGATATGGTTTTGTAGATATCAAGTGGTAGTAATGGAAAACAATCCTATAAATAACCAATGGTCTACCCACATTTCCTACTACACCCCTTAATGTATGCACTTAGATAGATTTAGATTTGATGGGTTCTTGCAAGAGAGAAAGCATCAATAATTGATAAAGTTTGAAAATATTATGTATATACAAAGTCCATATAAATTTTAGTGTGTTCATCTTACTTCAATGCCATATCTTTGGGTTTTATATCCACTTGCTACACATTGATTCCCAAGAAACAAAGGAATAAGTTGGACCACATGATTTAAAATTTCATCCTTTTATGATATTCAAAATCTTCAAAGGCCTACAGACTATATGATGAGAAAAATAATAAATTTCTTATCGTAAGGGATGTTATCTTCAATGAACCAATAAAGGACATAGCATGCATAGTTTAATAGTTAAATTAACTTGATAAATATGACAATTTTATTTTTTTTTAAGGAGATTGATATGGAAGTTCCAAAGAATCAAGGGGGGGCATATAATTGGAAAATAATTGAATCTCTATTGACTCATGTAATTAAAAATGGCACTTCCCCTATGGAAAAACATGAAACTTCAACAAAAGGTGAGAATATGTTAGAACATTAAGGAGTTTCAACTCAAGAAAATGAGGCAATATTGAATACATATATATATATATTTATAAAGATTCCAAAATGGATTGCACAAACATTGAAAGATGTCAGACCTAACTAAAATAAAAAATAAGCAGTAAAAGTGTACATATAGCCACACAGCAATTAGATAAGTTACTAGAAGAAATGAAATATTAGATAGAAAAGCTTACCTTAAATGACCATCCAAAATAATAAGTCAATGTTGCTTTGGATTCAAAACCTACTTCCTTGAAACAATTTGAAAAGCTCAATATATGAAGAAAATAATGAAAATTGAATATGATGCTTTGGTAAAAATTGGAACTTTGGATTTAGTTGATCCTTCAATTGGAAATAAATCCATTGGTTGAAAGTGGGTCTTTTATAACAAAATCAAATCAAATGGCTCACTTGACAAATATAAATCAAGGCTTTTCATAAAGGTATTTTCTCAAAAAAGTGGATAAGCTATAATGAGACCTTTGTACCAATAGAAAAATGGACTACTATTTGAGTTTTTATGGCTTTAGTAGCATAAAATATATGGAAAGTTCATCAAATGGATGTAAAAACTACTTTTATAAATGGTGATCTCAAGGAAATAATTTACATGGATTAGACAAAAGGTTTTTTAGTTGACAGCCAAGAACACAAACTATGCATGTTGGTAAGATCATTGTATGAATTGAAACAATCCCCAAGAGCATGGTATGAAAAAATCACAAAACACCTCTTGAACATGAATTTCAAGCATTTTAAATTTGAATATGGAAACATTTTGTCAAAGTAGTTGAAAAAATATTTGAATTTCTAGTTGTACATGTGGATGATCTCTACTCCTCATAGAAAGTAATGAAAGGTATACTGCAAAAATAAAATTAGGATTTATGAAAAGTTTTGAAATGATGCATTTAGGTTACCTTAATTATTTTATCGGTATTGAAGTGATTCAAAAATATAATTACATTTTCATCACACAATAAAAGTACATTAGTGAAATTTTGAGTATGTATGGAATGACAAAGTGTAAACCACTCAGCATTCCAATGAAATAAAATTTAAAGTTGACATTAGATGATACCACATAATTTACAAACACAACTAAGTATAGACATCTCATTTTAAGTTTAATATGTGTAACAAACACTACACTAGACATTTATTTTTTTGTTGTTATCCTTTTCATATTCAAGAAATAGCCTATAGAAAGTCATTGGGTAGCAATAAAGAGAGTTATGCTATGATTAAAAGGAATACAATATTTTGGGCTCAAATACTCTAGGATGGTGAACTTCAAACTAGTTGGATATTTATATTTTGACTATGAAAATGACTTAGATAATGGGAAATCTACCTCAGGTTTCCTAATGAATTTTGTAACAACATTCATCTCTTTGAATTCAAAGAAGCAACCAGTTCTATTAATTTATTCAGAAAAATAAAATATATGGGAGTTTCATATGGAACTAGAAAAATAATATGGCTTAGAAGGATTCTTGTATATTTGCAGGTAATATAGGTTTCATCAATACCACTCATGGTCGATAATACTTCAACAATTCAAATGAAAATAAATCTAGTATTTTACCACTAAACCAAGCATGTCAACATAAAACTCCATTTGATTTGGCATTATGTGAAATACAGTAGAGTAAAATTATTACATTTTGCTATTATAGAATAACCAACAAATATCTTGATAAAAGCAATTAGAAGAGAGAAATTTAAAAATTTCAAAGACATACTTCATCTCACTATAACCACTATGGATTAAATGGGGATGTATTAATGTTGTATAAAATATATTTTAACCCTAGGTGTAGGATAGCTTTATATTTTAGAAGAAGGTGAATAGTCATTGTAAAATATGAAATTAACACCCATCTTGTCACTATATATTTTTACCTATTATTTATTTTGATTATAAGAATACAATTTGGTTTGCACCAAAATAATTATTAAATTTATTCAGACCATTCCTAGCCTAACACTTTAAGTATAAATTGATAAAAATGCATTTAATCCATTTATCCCTGAACAAGAATCTATAAGACAGACTTAAAACATAGAAGACCAAAAATGGAAAATAACATGGTTTATCATAGATATATTGTTTAAAATTCATACCCATGGAAATATCAAATAATTAAAGAGTGTACATCACTATTCATATAAAAAATCAAATGGAATGGTACCACACTCTTAATAAAACATCATATCAAAATTCTTAAGAAATAAGAGAATGACAAGCAATCATTTGTATAAAAGGTTAGAAATAACCTTAACTAATGTTTTGAATAATCTAATACCCTTGACCTAAGGGTCCATGGAAAAGGGTATACCATAGTATGGGATAACTAGAGACCACCAAAGGAAGTGAGAATTAAATGAGAACCTAGAATTTAAACCATCATCATCCCAACTTAGATGAGATTTTAACATTTCAAAAGTGTTTCACACTATATAAGAAACAAGGGTTCCCATGAGTGATTAAAAGAGATTGAATACCAAGAACCTTCTAATTCTTTTTACTATAGGTACTTCCTTGAATGATGCAATGGTGAAACTTAATCCTACAATCCTTGACTCCTTCAAGTGCATGTATAATCCATTTGACATAGAAGGCAAAGCTTCAGATTTTTACATTAAGAAGGCCAATTCCTCTAGAGCATTTAGAGCCTTCATAGTTGGCCCAACTTATATCCCATAGGAGGCATTCTAACTTAACATATGCATATTTTTAAGGTTCCCAAGAGAAAAAACAATACCCATGGGTTTTTAGAAGGATATTTGATCAAACCTAGAACTTACGAGTTAAGGAAATCAGTCTGGTGACCCAAATAAGAAATATTTTTCTCAACCCTATGTGTAACATAATTCAATAGATTATGTGGAAATTTGTAAAAGGCAAATATAATTCCAAGGAATTTGAGTTGATCCCAAATTTGATTCCAATACCACTTAAGTTTCCTTGGGAAATATTTCCTTTATCAAGTGTGTTAAGATTAAAGATACCACATGGTATTCCAATTATATTCTCCTGATATTCATATGTTGTTTGTATTATGCACTGCTTCTCTCCAACTTTACATGCACTTCTTGATGTAAATTAGGTATATACTCAGTAAAAAATTTTACTTCTGCACTTTTGCTTCACTCATATATAATGTTATGTAATTATGAAACACCTCTTAGACTTGACTCATAAATAATTTTAAATGGCCTTCTCTCCATTACTCATAACCAAATTATTATAAGAAAACTTGGCTTGTGCCAGAATTAAATCCCACATTTATGGTTTTCCTTCAATCAAACATTTTAAAATATTTACCAAATTTCTATTGACTACCTCTATCTATCCATATGTCTAAGGATGATACATTTAACTCAAACATAGATTTATATTCAACTTCTTCCATAACATCCTATAGAATTTTCCAACAAATTTCACATCCATGTTTGATATTATGTTATATGGAAATCCATGCAATCGCACTTCCCTAGAAAATAATTTATCAATGTGTGTCGCATCACTAGTCTTCTTACAAGAAATGAAATGTGCATATTTTAAAATATATCTATGATCAAAAATATTGAATCATGTCCTCTTTGTGTCTTATAAAATCTTAAAACAAAATCCATGTGGTTTTCCTCTCATGGTATCTTTGGAATGGGAAATGGTTGATATAACCCTATGTTTTGACTTCTCACTTTCACCAAATGGAAAAATCTACATTCCTAAAAATAAATACATGCATTCATTCTCATATTTTTCTAGTGATAGTTTTCAACCAGCTACATATAGGTTTTTTCATAACCAAATGACCTGCTAAATCTCCACTATGCTTCTCATTTATCAAATTCTCTTGAATTGAACCTCTAGGTATACACAATTACACTCCTCAAAACAATAATCCTTATTGCATGAAATAATCCACCCTTGTTTTTCTATCTCCACTTACATTATTTCAATGCATCTCTAAAATATTCATCTTTCTCATACACCTCCTTCATATAATTAAATCCTATGATTTCTACTTGCATCTCCTTGAACAAAATAACTCTTGTGATCAGTGTATTTGTAACTTTATTTGATTACCACTTATATCTTTCAAAAAAATGAGTAACTCTAAATAAACTCAACCAAATTCATATGTTTTTAATCCAACTTTCCCTAAAAGTTTATGAATTTTAATGTTTAATTGTCTATGTACAATACTAAGCCTTTAGTTAACAAATCATGCCTCCACTTCTTGAGTGTTAGCATTATGGCATAGAAATCATGATCATACACAATACTTATTCTTGGTGTCATTTAGTTTGTCACTAAATTAATCTATAGAACTACCTTTTTGACTCATCACTACTTAAATTTTTGTGTCACTCACATCATAATTTACCTAAAATACTCTTAATGAAATATAGTAACACCAATATTGGTTATTTAATTACCTTCTTCTTCAATAGTGGAAACTATGTTCCACTTTTATGCTCCATAAAAATTATTTTCTATCATTGCACATCGCATCAGAGATTTTTGTGTATGTCCCACTAAAATTAATGATGAACTTCTTATAAAAACTTGTAATGCCATGAAATCTTTGTGATTTAAATATGCTCCTAGGTGATGACCTTTAAAGTATAACTCACACCTTTTTTGGATCCATATCCAAACCTTATCATGATATTAAAAACCCCAAGTATACTAACTCCTTATTCATGAAGCTATATTTATTAAAATTTATGAGAAAATTTTAATCTCACAACTATTGCCACACTTGTCTCAAATGCACTAAGCATTCTTGATCTATTCACCTAAAAATAAATATGTCATCCAGATACACTATGACAACCCTACCCAAAAATTATTTCAACACTTCATTCATGAGTCTCATTAATGTACTAGGTGTGTTAATCCAAATGGCATGACTAACCATTTGTACAATCCTTCATACATTTTGAATGCAAGCTTCCACTCATTACCTTCCCTTATGTATATTTGGTGATATCCAATCTTCAATTCAATCTTTGTGAAGTATCATTTTCAACTTAAGAAAATCATTAAATCATACTTGCATATAAATTTAAATATAAACTTTATAGTAATCTTATTTATGGATCTAGAATCATTTTAGGTCCTCCATTCACCACTTTTCTTAAGCACTAACATTATTATAAATACACACATGCTCAAACTTTCTCTTATCAACCCTTTATCTAACATCTCTAAAACTTGTCTTTGAACCTCTGCATTCTTATTAGGTGTCAACCTATATGCCACTTTTTTGGTAAACTCAAACCTAGAATAAAATCCATTCAATGACTTATACTCCTCATGGGTTGCAAACAATTTGGTATATCATTACAAAAAATATCCACAAATTAATTCAACATCTCCTTCACTTTTCATGGAAGTATTTCCTCTAATGCTTCTCATGTACTTACAACCTACACAGGTTTTGAGATAAATGCATAACATGTGTTTTCCTTCTTCACCTCTTTCAAGAATTCCTTTCTTAAAATCATCAAAACCTTTAGAACTTTATCCACTTATTTGCACTTATCCTTTGAAGGATTTAAAGTGTGTGTCATTCAATATTTCACTTACATATAGTTGTTGTGTGTCCATCATGTTTCACCTTCTATTAAATCTTTCAAGTCCTTCCTAATAACACATGGAAAACATCCATGGGCATTATATCATAAAAAAATTCATCATTGTAGGCATTAATTTGAGAACTTACCAGACATCTCTCATTAACTAGAACATAATGTCCCTTTAGTAACCAAGATACCTTTTAGGTATTTAGATGCGCAATTCTCTTTAGACCAATATTATCGGCCATCTCTTGTGAAATAAAATTATATATACTACCACTATAAATAATCAAATTTTAGCACTTACCTCCAAACTTGCAATGGTTTTGAACAGGTTCTTCCTCTATAGAGGGTTATTCTCATCTTTTACTGGTTTCAACAATACCCTCTTCATCATGAGAGATTATTTGGTTTCTGGTTCATGTGTGTTATGAATAGACATAGTACTCAAATGCACATGTCGACACTCAAATGCTCTATTTCTAGTTTTCCTACATCTAAATCATGTATCCATGAATCCTTATTCCTCTACCTTTTTCATAGGATCCTCAACCTCTAGTATAATTTTATCTTCCTCTTTGCACTCTTATATCATTATATTAAGAAGTATTAGCTTCTCGTTCTTTCATATGGTAACCTTTTTTTCTACTTCATTATCCTTGCATGATGAAAACTTTCCTTCCCCTTGTATTGTACTTTATTATTTGTGTGAAAACTTATCCTTTATTTCTACTTCTTTTTTATCTTACATATGAAAACTCTCATTTCCTTCATGTTATGCCTTGATTTTTATGTGATAACTTCTCCTCTATCTTTACTACATATTGATAAGCTTCTTCAACATATCACAACTAGATCATACCATACTCATCTTGATTGTAAATTTGAAACCCATTTATGTACCTTTAAGTCTTATTAGTTTTATATTCAAAATGACCTAATCTGATGGTGAGTCTATAAAACTCCTCAGTGTAATATTTCACACTCATCTCCCTTTGTCTTATATTTTGAAACTTCTTGAATAATGTTAATTTTTAATCAGAAGGTATGAATTGAACCTTTATCTATGCAACCAATCTATCTCAAGTCTTGATATTATTCTAACCTCTACAGACTCTTTCCATCTATACATTCTCCCACCATAATGACACATGACCCTTTAACTTTGTGCATGAAAATTTGATCTTCTTAAAATCTTCCATATCTTCATACTCAAAATACTTATCTAACTTGGTGATTCAATCAATGAGCTCTTCAGGACTCAGATTAATTGAATAACTAGGAGGGTCCAACTTCGACTTACTATCCATCCTCATAACTACATGGATGAAACTATATCTAGGGTCATTGACCTCTTTTTTTGTAATTAGTTCTTCGACACTTCTACAACTTTAGCATCACTTTCATCATCTAACACCACAATGCATCAACATTGCATAGTCTCTATAACTACTAGATGAGCCTACATATCCCTCATAAATTTAGTTAATTCCATAATTATTGGTGTTCTAGCCACTCTAGACATTCTCCCAGTGAACCCTAATCTATGTTTCATTTCCTTAAAATCAAAAAATTATTAGTTGCACCGTATACCCACCACTTGTTGGGACATTTATTGGTGTTTCTCTACCCATACTTAGATATCAAAGATAAAATCCCCTACACTCTCTTGCAAAGGAAAAAAACTTGCTCTGATACCTAATGATGTAATCATAATTAGGGGTCTATATGAATCGATACCTTCAACCACATAGCTTTCATAATTACAAAACATAAATAATGAAAACAAAATAATAGCAAATAAACTTAGTTATTTATTAAATCTCAATGGCTAAAAATACATTTTTGCATGCATAATAACAACACAACATTATATGAATATCTAGTTGTTAAATCATGGTCTTTGTAAGTATGGTTGTCTCTCATAATGCTCACTATGATCTATCCTTAAGTTCACTCATTATTTGTCTCAATTGTACAAGCATGTTTATATAGGCACAAGACCCACCTATTTATAATATTTCTTAACAACCCACTAACATCATTAAATATTTATAACACATCATTATGTGCTACAAACATTAAAAGTTTAATACAATTCTAATGCACATTAACACTTCATAGCATAAGGCATCATGGCATACCACATCAAAAAGTGATATTAAATGAAACCATAACAATGTTCCATGATTCAAGTAATTAAATTCAAATTTTTAAGAACTATAATGGATCTTTACCCATAACACATCAAAAGAACATATCCACCTAGACTGAGTTTCATAGAAGTCACAACCTTGCAAGGCTAAGTCACAACACTTTGTTAAGTTGTGGAGCTAAAAGCTTCACTATTATGCAAATGGTGGAGGTTGTTGAGTGTCAAAGTAATTGGCGTTGGTCAGGCCAACCGACATCAGTCATATTCAGTGTACACAGTAACCGACATCGGTTATGGGTCGGCCAGCATCGATCAGACAGGAATCGATGTCGATCACTTGTGTGTTTCTAAAACTATTGTTCTAATTTTAGGCAAATAGTTAGTTTGCATGTAAAGACTAATTTTAGTCTTGAGTCTACGTTTCTAATTATTGTTTGTTTTGGGATCTATTTAAGAGACCCATGGGGCTGTATTGTAAGGCAGGACTAAGAAGGATTAGATCCTCAACTTGAAGGCAAGAACAACAATTGGGTTGGTTGTCTCAAGGGGTGTAAGATCAGTTGATCTATAGGTAGCAAGATCAGGGAGATCTACATGGTAATATTAGTTAGATCTCCAAGGGTGAAAGATCAAGGAGATCTACTTGGTGGACTAGTAGTAGGCAACAACAACCATTGGGTTGATTGTCACTGACTGGTGGAGGGACAACTCTGTGTTTGAGTTGGTTGTAATTGATTGAGAGAGAGAACTCTTGAGGGATGATTACTGTATGCCCAAGAGGTGTGGGAAGAGTGAGATTTCTTCATTATATTTCCTTCTGGAAGAGTGTTAATATAGATTGTATTGTTTCTCATATCTCATATCCTGTGTTATTTCTAAATTCTAGTTACTTATTACTTCTAGTTTAATTCTATGTTTAGTTGCTTATACAAAGGTAATCAATTGTACTCTAAGGAGGATCTTGACAGCTGGTATCAGAGCTATGTGTTCTAGATCCTAACAAGTGGTATCAGAGCTACAGGATCCTGACAAGTGGTATCAGAGCCTGGTTCAGAGCAGGTTAGTGTTTGTTGATTACAGGTCACTCACAGGAGTTTCTGATTGAGTGGGAGTAAAGCAATGGCAGAAGAAAGTACACTAAGAATGGAGAAATTCAATGGCAAGAATTATCAATTATGGAGGATGTAGATTGAAGATTATTTATATCAAAAAGATTTGTACTTACCATTGGGTGGAGTTGTATGCAAGCCCATAATATGCAAGATGAAGAATGGAATGTTCTTGATAGGAAGGCTCTGGGATCTATAAGGCTGAGCCTGGCATCGTCTGTGATTTACAACTTATCATAGGCAAATACAATGGTAGAGTTAATGGAATATTTAGCAAATTTATATGAAAAACCCTTAGCTTCAAATAAGGTATATCTTATGAAGCAATTATTTAATTTGCAAATGCAGGAAGGTGGATCGGTATATAGTCATCTTAGTGATTTCCATGGTTTAGTAAACCAGTTAAATTCATTCAAAATAGTTTTTGATGATGAAATTAAGGCTCTCTTAATCTTATGCTCTTTACCTAAAAGTTGGAATAGTTTGGTAATGGTAGTAAGTAATACTACGTCTGCTTCAAATATCTTGAAAGTTGATGATGTTGTTAGTGTAATCTTGAATGAATAAATTTGTAAGAAAAGCACAGGGGAAACATCAGGTAATGCTTTAAGTGTTGAAAGTAGGGGAAAGTAAAGAGAGAAGGGCAAACAAGGGAAATCAAGGTCAAAGATAGACAGGAGATCCAAATCTAGAAATGGAGGTATAACCTACTGGAATTGTGGAAAGAAAGGGCATGTAAAGAAAGATTATTGGTTGGTAGAAGATCAGCATGAAGGAAATAAAAAAGCAAATAATGCAGGTATTGTTGCATGGGATGCTCTTATATGTTCCTTGGATAAAGTAGAATCTTGGGTTTTAGATTTTGGTGCCTCTTTCCATGCAACCCCAAATAGAGAATTTTTCCATGATTGTCCATGGAGAGTTTGGAAAAGTTTATTTAGGGGATGGTGAGCCTTTTCAAATGGTTGGCAAAGGAGAAGTGCAGCTGAAATTGTAGAATGGCAACACATGGGTGTTAAAAGATGTCATGCATGTCCCAGTCCTGAAGCAGAATTTGATTTCTGTAAGAAAGTTGGGTGATGAGGGTTGCACAGTAACTCTCATAGTGGAATCTTGGAAAGTTTCCAAGGGTGCACTTGTTTTAGCAAGAGGTAAGAAAGTAGGTACCCTTTATCTATCTACTTTTATTACTAATTCTCCTTTTGTTTTATCTACTTCAGATGTAGATGCAAAGATGTGGCTCTGTAGGCTTGGTCACATGAGTGAGAAGGGAATGCATGTTCTTAAGTCAAATGTTAAGAATTGGAAAGCCTTGGTTTTCAAGGAGAAGATGATGGATAGAGATCAGCTCAAGAGGCTAAATAATTCTGAGCAGGGCAATGTTGATTTAGACAAGGTTATGATCCAAAATGAGCTCACGGGTAAAAATCATCACTCACAGGAAAACACAGATACTGACGTTGTTCAGGTAAGAACTGACATCGATCAGGCAAGAACCGACGTCAGTCTAGTGGAGACCAAAGTTGGTGATGTCAGGCAGGTGGAAACCGACGTTGATCAGGTAAGAATTGACATCGGTCAGGTCAGTCACATGGAACTGACATCAATCGGGTGTAGACTGAGAGATGATTGAGATTGGTCACTGTTAGAACAAAATTTGGGCAGACAGCAAGCTGTCAAGTAGTCTCAAATGCCCATGAGGAGGATTGAAAGGGTAAGTAAGCCTCAAATTCATTATTCCCCATCTTTATACTACTTGTTGCTCACTGATGGTGGAAAACTAGGAAGTTTTGAAGAGGCAATGCAAGTAGAATCAAGGAAACAGTGGGAGCATGGCATGAATGAGGAAATTGATTCCTTGGAAGAGAACCAAATATGGGATTTGGTAGAGTTGTCAGCCAAAAAGAAAGCACTAAAAGATGAATGGATTCACAGGTTAAAGAAAGGAGAGAATGGATGGGTGAGACAAAAGGCCAGGTTATATGGTCTTGAGCAAGCTCTAGGACAGTGGTATAGTTTTGATAGATTTATGATAGAGTACGGCTTTAGTCAATGTCAATGTGACCATTGTGTTTATTTTACCAGGTTGGATAATATTAACTACATTATCCTGTTACTATATGTAGTGTATATGCTTGTTGTAGGGTCACACATGCAGAGAATTGTTGAGCTAAAGGTAAAAGTAGCTCAGACATGTGCCAGGAGGGATTTAGGAGCAAAAATCCTTGGCATGAGTATTTTTAGAGACAGGGAAAATCACAAGTTGATTTTGTCTCAAGAGGATTATGTGAATAAGGTAGTGGAGAGGTTTGATATGCAGGATGCAAAACCGGTAAGCACACCTATGGTTGGACAGTTCAAGCTGAGCTTAGATCAGTGCCCTAAATCACATGATGAGGTTGGGTACATGGTATGTATTAGACCTGATATTGCCCAAGTAGTGGGAGTTGTCATCAACTTTGTGGCCAATCCAGGAAAGGATCACTAGAAACTAGTTCAGTGGATTCTCAGGTATCTGAGAGGGACCAGCAGCAGGTATTTATGTTATGCAGGGTCAAACACTTCTCTACATGGGTATGTAGATTTGGATATGGCAGGTGACTTAGATGGTAGGAGAAGCACCACAGGATATGTGTTCACTATTGGTGAAATGGCGGTTAGCTGGATTTCAAATTTGTAGAAGGTTGTTGCAGTCACAGAGGCTAGCAAGGAAATGATATGGATGACTTGGTTCATGGAAGAGTTGGGAAAGGATCAAGAGAGTTTCAAATTATACAGTGATAATCAAAGAGTAATTCACTTGGAAAAGGATTTAGCCTTTCATTCAAGAACCAGATATATACAGCTTAGGTACCACTTCAATAGATAGGTATTGGAGGATGGATAGTTGAAGCTAGAAAAGATCCATATGGATAGGAACCCTGCAAGTATGCTAACAAAGTCGGGGACAAAGGAGAAGTTGAATCTTCATTCAATTTTTTTTTGTATTCAAAATTGAAGATGGGGATACAAGCCAGAAATAGATTAGAAGATGTTGATATACAGGTACAGGTACAGGTGCAATTGTTTATCTCCAAGTGGGAGATTGTTAAGTTGTAGAGCTAAAAGCTTCACTGTTATGCAAGTGGTGGAGGTTGCTGAGTGTCAAAGTAATCAACATCAGTCAGGCCAACCAACATCGGTCATATTCAGTGTACACAATAACCGACATCGGTTATGGGTATGCCGGCATCGGTCAAATAGGAACTGACGTCGATCACCTGTGTGTTTCTAGAACTGTTGTTCTAATTTTAGATGAACAGTTAGTTTGCATGTAAAGACTAATTTTATTCTTGAGTTTGCATTTATAATTATTTTTTGTTTTGAGATATATTTAAGAGACCCATGGGGCTATATTTTAAGGTAGGACTAAGAAGGATTAGATCCTCAACTTGAAGGCAAGAACAACAATTGGGTTGGTTGTCTCAAGGGGTGTAAGATCAGTTGATCTGCAGGTAGCAAGATCAGGGAGATCTACATGGTAAGTAAGATTAGTTAGATCTGCAAGGGTGCAAGATCAAGGAGATCTACTTGGTGGACTGGCAGTAGGCAACAACAACCATTAGGTTGATTGTCACTGACTGGTGGAGGGAGCAACTCTGTGTTTGAGTTGGTTGTAATTGATTGAGAGAGAGAACTCTTGAGGGAGAATTATTGTACGCCCAAGAGGTGTGGGAAGAGTGATATTTCTTCATTGTATTTCCTTCTGGAAGAGTGTTAATACAGATTGTATTATTTCTCATATCTCATATTCTGTGTTATTTCTGAATTCTAGTTACATATTACTTCTGGTTTAATTTCATGTTTACTTGCTTATACAAAGGTAATCAATTGTACTCTAAGGAGGATCCTGACAGCTGGTATCAGAGCTGTGTGTTTTAGATCCTGACAAGTGGTATCAGAGCTACAGGATCTTGACACACTTCGCAACCAAAGTATGTGTCAGATAATCCTTGTGTAGTGATCCTCATATTCACATTATTGCATAGCAACATCCTAAATAATATGTCACAATATTTCACACTTGAACTTAAAATACTTCAACCTCAATTCTTTATGCAGAATAAAACAAATACCTTCAAAATAAACCTACACAAATCTTCACAAATTGATCCAAACTAGAACAAAAAATATGTGCACCATCAAATTTGAACTAAATATTAAAAATAATGGGCATATGAATGTAAAGGTGATACAAAATTTTAAAAAAAAAACTTGCACATAATTTAGGACTTAAGCAAACTAAAAAAATGTTTATTTTTTCTTAAATGTTAGACTAAGTGTTTTTTGGTTGATGTAGGATTACAAGTGAACTTGGATTCTCCTACATCAACAACCTTCCCTAGTGGACCTAAACAAATACAATTATTTCTATTGATCCCCACTAATGATTATACATGCACATGCATCTTAAAAGATAATATTGACTATTTGAATAAATATGGCACTAAACCCAAATGCATGAAGCATGGAAATAATACTTTGATGAAAATAGATTTTTTTATGAGGAACGATCCAATTCCATCCCTTTCCATACTAAAATGACATTATATAAAATTTATCTACTGTGAATGAAATTGGTTTTCTTTGGGTGGATGATGAGAGGAAATAATTACCTCACACAAAGAGAAATAGCTCTAAAAATAAAATTATAATACATATTCTAGAGCATGATAGGGCACTAATTGGAAATGAGATCTGGGTACATAGCGTTGGTAATGAACTTGATGTTTCTTTGGTTAATAAATTTACTAATCTACACAACTTATAGGTAGACTTTAAGCAAATCTAGACTCATGATATCCCAAAGAACTTGGTAAAATTCACAATGGAAACCATTAATTCTAGGGATCTTGTTAGCATCTATTTGATTTACTACCTCATGAAGGTCAAAAATAGATAATAAATGGTCACAAGTGACCCATTAATGCTTAGAGAGTTTACTATTGACAATTTTGACCCTGTAGGTCAAATTATCACCTCTATCATTTGAAACTTTGCATAAACATGCCTTTTTGAACCAGTGGTAGAAATTGGTCTTTACAATTTTTTTGAAGGGCTCCTTCCTTTCAAAAAAGGGTCCATTCAAACTTTTTCTAAGGGAAAGTGGACCATTGGCAAAAATTCCAAAGGGTGCATTTCCTTCAAACAAATTGTCATTATAATTTTTCTAAAGTACAAATGGACAAATACAATTTTACCGAAGAGCACATATTAAAGTCTGAAAGGCCATTGCAAAAATCTGAAGGGTCAATTCCATGGCAAACTGACCTAAGCCAAAGCCTGAAAGAAATATATAGAAGATAATAATTCCTTTGGACTTGTTGTATGAAGGAATTATCCTTTGCAAAAAAACCTGAAGGAATTGTTCAAGCCGAAAGAAAAGTCTCAGACAAAAAGTCCATGACAAATAGATAGGGAAAAATTATCTGAAGAAAATGACCTTTGAAATATGTTTGTAGGGTATTTTCTAGAGAAAGAGGTACCTTACAACTTTCTTGAAGGGTATATTACAAAAAGTAGAAGGGCACATATTAAAATCTGAAGGGTACATTGCAAAAAATTGAAAGGATGCTTTGGAAATCCGAAGGGCATTGTCAACTTTTTTGAAAGACCATTCACATAAATCTAAAGGACACTTTCAAGAATTATGAAGGGTAAGTGAATTATTACAAAACTTTTGAATGGTCATTTACAGAAAAGCTAAAGGGTAAGGGTCAAAAAAAGACATTTTCAAAAACAAAGGGGACCATTTCAACTTTTTCAAAGGGTCAATTCCAAAAGTTCTAAAGGGTAATTTCCCTTCAAGAAAGTCAATTCCAAAATTTTTGAAAGGCTCTTCAAAGTTCCCGAATGGTCATTTTTTGGCAAAGGTCCATTTCACTTTCTCAAAGGGTATTTTTCATCAGGAGAAAAATACGAAGGGTACATTGTAAAAAGCCAAAGGGTAAGTGGACTGTTTCAACTTTTTCGAAGGGCAAGAGACCATTTCAAAGTTTTCAAAGGACCAAAACAAAAATCCTGAAAGGACTTTTTAAAAATTTTGAAGGGCACATTTCATAAAGTCAAAAGGGATTGACAATTTTTCCAAAAGGTCCTTTACAAAAACTCAAAGGGTAAGTGGACCATTCCAACAATGTCGAAGGGTTCTTTCCAAGGAAAAATTTTAATTACAAAATCCTGAAGGGTAACCTGCAAAGGTTTCAAGGACATGAATTCCTTCAAAAAAAAATCTAAAGGAAAGGAATGTAAAGGAAACTCTGAAACATGAATTCCTTCAAACTTTTTTTCTGAAGGAAATAAACAAAGAGAAGCTCGAAATAACTCCTTCAAAAATTATGTCCGAAGGAAATGAATGAAGGAAATAAACAAAAATAATTCCTTCAGACTTTTTGTTCAAAGAAAATAAAAAAGGAGATAAGCCATGGGCAATAAGCTCAAAGGTAAATAATAATTACAAATACCCAAAGGAAAGGAACATAAAGGAAAATTCTAAGACAAAGAGCCCAAACAAATGCTGAAGAAAGGTTCGAAAGATAAGCCAAAGGAAAATGTCCACAGGAAAGTGCATAAGGGAAAGGGCCTCAAGCCTAAGCGAAGTAAGGAAAAATAGTTGAACACAAATCACACCTACAACCAACCCAGATATCATCCTATAGTCACTCTCTAAGGATCTTCTAGTCTAGAGGTTTCATGGATTTTGTTACAGTTTTCATGGTGTCCAAGTTTGCAAACTAGACCTTTTCGGCTTAATTAGTCTAGTTGACCTAATTGTTTAAAAGGGATACATTGGATGTGGTGTTGGAATAAGCTAACAAGGAGTTTAATTTGAGTTGTTATGCCATGTATTTGTTATTCTTTTGGATTTTCCATGTACATGTCATTCATCAAGGTCATCTTCCATGCAAGCAAAGTCTATCTATAGTTGATTGGTTAAATCTTCAATTGACTGTTTGTTGAACTCATGTTTATCTCCTACTCATCTCATGTACTCAATGATCTAACTCAGCTCTAAGTTCAATCAAGAGGCAATTTATTCTTTGGCTATTAGCATAGAATTGCATGTAAGAGTTTGACTTATCAAACTTGGGCCCACCTCATCCTTTCTATGCCAACATAGAATTTCATGCATGCTTCTATTTCAAGAGCCTTTTCATGCAAAATGGAGTGAGTTAGAGTTGACTAGTCTTGCACTTTGGTTGACAGGCCTTGTATGCACTCTTGTTTATCTTAATTGAAGGCTTTTAAAATTTTCAAATTTTATTCAAATTGAGGTTCTTCATTTAAGGATTGGCGTAGCATCATGCATGAAGAGAATTGAATGTCCAAAGATCCATGTACATTTGAAGAATTTAATCTTTATTATAGATAAGGATTATGAAATGGGCTCACCATTCTTTTCAAATGCCAAACAGATTTTCATGCAAGACATAAGATAAAATTTATTGATTAAAAGATTGTGTTATCTTTGGATAGCACAAGTTGGACTCGGTTGATCTCCTGTTCTATTTTTAGTGCCAATCTCTTGACTATTATATATTTTTTCTATATAAGTTGGCTTTTCAACCTTGAAATGTATCTTCTTTTTGGCAAGACCATACTCTACCAAAATTTGTGTTGGGTAACCTTTTTAGATTAATATAAGGATAGTTTTCAGACTCCAAGGTGTTGGTATAGTGTATTTATGTCATTGATTTGCATATGTGGTAGAATTTTCTTCCTTATCAAGTCCTAATTCTTACCTAGTTACTAGTTGATCAGATTATGCAGGTCATTTTCTATGTTTAATATCTTTTGGCTGAAGTTATAGCAAATATAAGTGGTTGTTAGTGCCTTGAATCAAGCCTATTCCATCATTTCCCTCAATCTTTGATCACAAGATAAAACCTTTTCATGAAATACTGATGTGTAAGGGTCATTTAGAGTTAAAAATTTTGTGTTTTTGTTGTCTGATCAATGTTTTCAAAGCTCAAATTGAGTGGATCAATCAGAATTTAGGTGTATCACCATCATTAAATAGGATTTTTCCTTCAATTTTCTTTCTTTCCTTTTCCTGATAGTTAGTATCATATATTAGAGATCCTAATTGATACGCCAAAGGGAGTTAGCCCTTAGAATATAGAGACTCAATCCGTTGATTAGGTCACCCACAGCCTAGGATTGTTTCCATGTTTTAGCAAACTGTAAAGGCCTGAAACTACCTTCACAAGGGTGCAAGTCTGATTGATAACATTTACAAAGAACCACTTGTTGATATTTTTTGAAAGCATCTTCATGAGTCGATGAAGCTATCTAAGTAGGAAAATTTCCATGATCATTAAATACAAAAGATTTTAAAATGTCATGTAATTTATTGAGTTTTTATTTGGCATCATATAAGGACTTCACTATGTCAACCACTTATTTGGACCGTATGAGATAAACAAATATGTATAATCTTGGTCCCCAATTTTTAGCTAATGCATACAAGCATGAATTTAGGCACCAAAAGATCAGTAGGCCTCTTTAACCTTGAACTTGTGTTTTCACATGACAATCTCATTTTGTAATACCTCATTGAAAGAGGATAGCTTAGATTCCTATGAAGAATATTTTAACTCATAATAAAATGCCTCCTGAGCCTTTTGATTAAAAATTGTTGCTTTTTTGCCATGGATTCAGAGGAATGCATCAGTTTTCAAGATGGCTTCCCCCTACCAAGGAAATCCAACCTAATACCTAGAAGGACATGGATCAAATTTCTAAATTTTTTTAATATGAGAATGATATCATTCATGATAGAGATGAGTTGTGTTAATGTAAAATTTAGACTTAACCATTTTTACCTAAGGCATCATCCACTCAATACAAAATTAGCTATGGAGATGGTCAAATAACACAAATATCATAACCATATTAATGAGCTAATCAATATTTTTTTTAAATAAAAAAATGATCTATAAATAATTATATATCTAATATTTTTCAAGACTGGTGTTTCCTTGTCTAAGCTTGGACCATGTAAACTACATGGCATATGAGTAACAGTGTTAGTAGTGGTTGGGAACAAGCAACACAAATTTTTTTCTCTTTCTTTGATACACCACCATAGTTTTAGGATCCCCTATTTATCTTCTATAAATTCAACCATGTTAAAATCACCACACATAATCCAATTACAATCTTGAAGAATGTTAGTAATCCACTACCAAAATGTTATTATTTCAACATCATTAGAGGTGTAAATGTTATAAATACCAAGGGAATGGCCACCAAAATCAAAAATGGTCCAAATAACACAATGAGTGGGGTAAAAACCTTAATTGACGAGGTGAGCATCCAAGTCAAGCGTAGTAAGTGTTAACACTCGATGACATTTGTTATCATGATTAGACACATGGCACAACTCTCTTGGTAAAATAGATCTAGTGGCAGAATGAAGTAAAAATATATAGATTTTAACTTTTATATTATAAAAAAATTGTCAAGTGTCCCTAGTCATAAACTTATAGGATGAGTCAGTAAGGTTGCATACATTCCAATAATAAACTATCATTTGGAAATATAAAGGTTCATGTTGGTCCCATCATACATGTCATCTAAAGTAGAAAAGATATTAGATAATTATGTATGTTTAGTGCCACACATATAGTCACCTATTTAAAAAGTATGTTGGCACTTTTGTATATTTTCACCATCCTCAAGAAGTGTTGACGGGTTGTGAGAGTGAGGTACAACCATTTTGCATTCAAAAACCATCAGGTTATTAGTCAAGCTTAATTCTTTCACCTCTAATAGAAGTTGTGACAATTGAGAAAAAGAAACTTGGCTCTAAGGATATAAGGAAATCATTGACGCCTAAAGTGTGTGTGAAATGTATGACACCACCTGAAAGTAGTGGGAATCAATTATTTTTCAATCGAAGTAGCACCACTTGTTGGTTTTTACAGAGTAGTCGAATCTTTACCAGCTTTGCTAGCTTATTGATTGGCTTTTTTATTGATGACCATATTCCACCCATCTACAAAAGTAGAAACATTTTTATTCACCTCTAAAGAGGTTTTTAGCTAAGTAGCTTGATGTGAGTTAGCCATGAGAAGGCATTCATGAATCTTGTGTTCCATGGCTTGGCACTAAAAGCATGGGTTATTTATGTTGATATACTAGACATGTTGTGGTATACAATCATCTCCTATTTGGATATCTATTATTTCCTTAATATCCTTGGAATATAAATATTGACACATGTTTTTTTGGCCTAGCCACATAAAAATTACTTACTCATGATAAATAAATTGACCTAATGGATTTATTAACCGGTTTTTTAAACCCCAAAGGGACAGGGACATGGGGAGACCTGAAAACTCTACCCAAACTATGATCTTAGATTAGCTTGTTTAAACATAATAGAATCCCTAATACAATGGAAAAAATGACTAGGGTGTTGTGAATAAATAACGGGCCATAGGAAAAAATGGATTTACAATGCTCAACATTGGAAAATTTAAAATAAAAAATCCTTTGGTTAGGTTTTTCATGCCCTCAAGATTAACACCATTATGTTTCCAATTATGATGCACCCAAGTCTTAAACATACTCTTTGACGAGTTTTGGCTAACATAATAAGAAACCTAAAAAAATACTCAAACTAATGACATATTTATCAAATATAAGACATTTTAAAATAACATCTAGCATAGATTAAATTAGGATGGATTTTTTACCTAGTGGAAAACTTTTGGGACAAATTTCCTAACTCATTTTAACACCATGGATGTTCAAAGCTCCATTGGATGCACTTGCATCAAATGATGTAGGAACTGAGGAGACAATTATAATATTGGAAAACTCACCATTCAAATGGTGTTTTAATGGTAGGTTCAATGTAATTCATGTGACAATATTACTTTCCTACCTTTAATGACACTATGAGTGGTTAAGAAAAAGTATAAAAAACTAAAACCTTAACTATCTATTTGCATAATTTTTTTATTAATTTGAAGTTTTAACATGAATTTAATAAATTAATTCATTTAATTTTAAATCTAGGGGTTGTTATTATTGGAATTATTGAACTTTAATTGACCCATCTTTAAATATGAACCTAGTTAGCAAGCCACTGTAATGAAAGTATTGTACCACTAAAGTAGAATCACAAAAAAAATATCACAATGTAATTTAAATAAGAGTAGAATAATGAAGCATATGACTAATCCACTTTGAGGGTTAATCCTCCAAAACCATACAATAATAATATAATTTTCAATATGATCATATAATACTAATACCTCTATATAAGCCCTACTTATGTTATGAAAACACCCTAGGTTAACCCTGCCACCAATATTAAGCTAAAGAAATGATCACATGACTTAATTAAAGGTTATGTTGGCCACAAATATCCCAATACACACTATAGACTAAGGACGTAGCATATCACATTTGAACAAGCATTGTCCTCAGCATTGATGATATTTGGATTTTTTAGTATGAATTCTTCATCCTCCCATGCCACATCCTCTCTTGGTTAGGTCTTCCACTTGATAAGATACTTGATGATCACCATCATATGCATCCTTTTAAATTAAGTATGCATAATATTTTGGTTCCAAGATGATTCTTTTTTATCGATTAAGCTTCAATATCTTTGTCTAGATGGGAATCTTCTAGTAAAAATTAGCAAATGAAATATTGGGTGTATTTTTGTTAACTAAGGTAGCTCTTGTTAGTGTTGAGTATGTACCATGACTAGTCAAATTTTTGGTTGTACCTTAAAGTAAGAGGTGATGGATTATAGTGGGTAATCATAAATACCCTAAATGGAGACCCTTTTTATTAAGTGTCTCTCTTAGGTGGCCTCTCGATTGACATATCCTCAACAATAACTGAAGAATTTTCCACTCCTTCCTAAAAATCTGGTGTTATTTACAATTTACTATTTTTCTTCCACTGAAAAAAATTATGTTGCAGGATCCATTGATCCCTTTTTTATAATATTTTTCATTTGATTAGAGTTTACCATCTATGATGACTTTGTGCACAATCCTATAAACTCAAACATCTAACCTTTTGAAAGAAAATGCATGAAAAAATCTTGGGAGTTCACCTCAATCGTGCCTAAGGTCATGATCCATTAGAATCCCAATACAATATCAAAACATCCTTTGAGAATGTAAAACATAAGTATTTTTAATATGTATCCACCCATATTATGTTTAAGACTATGTAATTTTCCTAAAAAATTAATAGTACCCCCGTCTACAACCATGACCTGAAATTATAGTGTTAGATAAATAAAATAATTCAAACATGAAGCAAACTTATTATTGATGAAATTGTGAGTACTTCCTAACTCAATCAATATGATCACCTTTTTTTTAAGAAACATACTACCTTGAGTTTTTTTGTGTTGTTAACACCTAATAATGCATGGAAATAAATATTTGCTTGGGAATCTCCAAACTCTATCTCATCAACAACCGCTATTAATTTTTGTCATCCTTTTCTTCTTCATTTATGCCTTCAATGTAAAATAATTTATTTTTGGCACATCCATGTCATTGATTGTATTTGTTTTCATATTTAAAACATAACCCTTTTTCTAATTTTATCCAATTTTTTAGGGTATTAATCATGTTGGTTGACAAAATTACAAAGTCATTGTGCAATTATTGCCACTGCTATTGAATGCATGTCTACCGATAGCCAAGCTTTTTTCATTTACCTATGTGACATGATAATAAATAAAATTCATTACATGGATTAAACATGTGTAACTTATGTTGAATGTGATCCTTGAGACTGCCAAAAAATAGGTGTTCAATTTCTCATCCTTAATTTTATCCACTCATAAGGATAGGTTCTAGAATTGATGAATATAATCCTTGACTGGACATGTTTTCCATATCTCTACCAATTGGGTAAATTAAACTACTACTATATTTCAACTAAAAATATTCCATAAAAACTAATTAGGAGACACTAAGACTCTTCTTATTCTTTTGAGCACATAGATATCAATAGCATTAGAATTGTTTAACTTAAAAATATAAGGATGCCATGGTAACCTTCTACCCACATGGGATATGAATTAGATCAAAATAAATTATTCACTTGGTTGACCTACTTGAGTGGCAAACTTAGGCATGTCAACCTTTGGTAACAAGTTCCTAGGCTCAAAATTGTAGACACCTAAAACAGGCCACTGATAACCTCTAATAAGGGTTTTGACCAATTTTCACCTAAAATGCATAATTTGGCCTAAAAATGCTAAAACATGCTAAAAGCTTTGACCCTGACATATTAAAGTACTGATTTTGGCTAGGGTATCCCTAAATGGGGCAATGCAATTTATGTGCCAGCTAACTTTGATCAGTTCATTTTCAGTCAAAATGATATTTTTGCACCTAGGTGCTCTAGATAGCTAAAACATGATAATTTGGCAAAAAAATGCTAAAACATGCTAAAATATTTAAACCTAACATATTCAAGTGCCAATTTTGGCCAGGGTATCCCTAAATAGGGCAATGCAATTTATGGGTTAGCTAACTTCGATCAATTCATTTCGAGTCAAAATACCAATTTTGCACCTGGGTACTCTAGATTGCTCTTTCCTATCAAATCTTCTGCACAAGATGCATGCCTTTTTTATTTGTTTTTGGTAATATTCTAAATGAGAATATGGTTCCAAAACATCTAACATGAACTTCTAATTCTAATCCAGACAAATTTTGGACCAATAACAAGGCATTTTGATCAATTTGAGTAATTTGTGCATAAAGTGCTTAATCAAGCTTAAGAGATAATTAACCCAAATCAAGGCTTAATCAAAAATTCCATGGAAACTTGTTGAATAATTTGTTTTGGAAATAAATATGGAATATCTGCATCATCAAGTGACCTCATTTCTTGGGAAGACATCCCTAGGCCATAAATGCCATAAATATCAGGATTCATGCCCTCTATGCCTCATTAATGCCTTCCCTGATGCCCTCCATGCCTATTAATTGCCCCTTCTTCCAATGTCATGATAAGGATAATTAAAAACTTAATTCCAAAAATTGAATTAATCATCAACCACACATCTCAATCTTGAGATAGATGGTTCAGGTTTATTCTAATCAATCTCAAAAATCTATAAATAGGAGGCCTCACCACATCATTTCTAAGACTTGAGAATGCAAAGTTATAATGTAGGATTGGTTCTAAAAGATCCATGAAATTAGTGTTACCATTCCAAATTTATTCCAATCCAAGCCAAGCCACAAGCCAAAGGTGCCAAGGAGAGATAGAGGTAGCCAAGCTTCCATTGCCAAGGACTTCTTGAGCATAAGCCAAGCAAGCCAATACTACAAAGGCATTTAGAGCATCCAAGGAAGGTGAAGGAATTCTTGTGTTTTATTCCTTAATTTTTAGTTGTATTTATCATTTTTTTTTTAACTAAGCTCTCCCTAGTGTCTAGGCCTAGAGATGTTATGCTATTAGTGTGTTTCTTTCATTTTGTTTTCATTTTGGAACTAACACCATATTAACCATCCTTTCTTGAGTTAAATTCCTATATCACATTATGGCACACCCAGTGGGACTAGACGCATCTCACACATAAATAAGATCATTTTAAAACTCTAAAATATTTATTTAGACCCTTAAAACTCTTGTAAATTGATTTTCTAAATTTATTTTGCCATTTTTTGTTGCCACGGTTTTACACAATAAATGACATCAGCAAGTAAGACTGATATCAGTTACATGGCTTAACCAATATTAGTTATCAAAATTGACATTGGTTAGATTTTGGTTAGCCAAGGTAACCATCGTCAGTTGTATATAACCGATGTCGGTCATTGTGTTTTTCAAAAAACATAGACTCGAGAGCTATTTTTCCAAAGTTCATTATTTCAAACCAAAAAGAGATTCAAAGCTAAAGGATATGCTAACATTTTTGCTATAGTACCAAGATTGGTATTTGCTCAAAACATGTCTAAATCACCTTTGCATGCTTAAAAATCAATTAGGAACCTTGTTTTGGGTGTTTAACAAAGAATTTAGATGCTTTTGGTGAATGTTTTCAAAGTTTACAACTAAGATCAAGGGGTTAAATGAACACCACCTCACTTTTATTTGGGCTTAAAATTGAACACACTTGTAAATTCTTGTTTGCAATAGTTATTTGGATTAAATATTTGTTTGGAAAAAAGAGGAATGTTGCGTGTATGCTCTTCCATTTGTCCCCTATACGAAACCCTTGGAATCAAAAGTGTCATTCCTATTATAAATAGCCTAGTCTAAGGCTTAGAAAGAAAGTCATTTAAAGCACTCCTCAAAAAAATTTAAACTTTAGGTGACCTTGAAAATGACCTTAAAGTCTTTGTATTTCATGCTTTCTTCATTTTTATGCAAACTTGGCTTGCGAGGGGGACTTCATCACCTCCCACAAGTTATTTAGGGAAGCTTTGACCTAGGGTTTAACTCCCATCATTGACTTTATTTGGCTCCTTTGGAGTTACACACACGATGTAGTGACACTTTGGACATCACCCTACACTGCGTGAATAGCAGGATGTAGTGGTCACATAAAGGACTAGACCTTTTTTTAACAAGCCAAGTGATACAGACCTAAAATATATACTTTTCTTTTGCATTGTTTGGCATGAAAGTCATTGTGCAATTGATTCGCCTAGATCATTCAGAAACTTGTTAGATCTTATACAAATCCCCACTTACCATGGAAGTATTGTTGGTGCAAGGTGTGCCTCAAGGTCCATATCATAGTATTGTCATTTAAGAGAAGGGGGGGTGTAAAACCCTACTATATAATGTGCATTTACTTTTTGATGAACACAATCCTCTCAAATGATGTATATTGATGGATTCCAAAAATACCAAGCAACCTTGTCAGTTTAGAATCTAAGAACAATTAATTAGTTGGTCTTGTCCTAATTTAAAGTCTTGTTTAAAGTCAAAAATTGATGTAAACAAATAATCCAAACCAAACACATAGTCCAAATTTTCCTTTGAAAAAGGAGGTGTTATGTTGTCCACGTGAGATCATCAATTTGCCTTGTTCAAAAGTTCATCAAAAGCTTGAGAGTCATATCATCCACTTTGGTGCAATTATGCTACCCAATTGAGTCTAGACCTTTACCAAAGTTGTTTAAGTCCTTCATTTATAATCTAAATTCAGAATTACACCTTTACAAGTTCATAGGGTTGATGTGTTAAGTGGATTTGCCATTTTCACTAACTTTGAGGGAGCTTAGGTTTAATTTCCAATTTGGGTTGAAGACCATTACAGACTCATAATCATTTAAATCATTTGATAGACTTAATCCATTTTTTGATAAACACTTACACTTTGAGTCTATGCACCACAACATTTCGAGTCAAGAAAAGTAGGGTTATGCTATCAAAATTGTGGGAAAATGTCTTTGTCTTAGAAAGTTCTTGAAATAAACCATTTTGTCACACCTTTTGGATAGTATAGCATCGTTATGCTACCCAAAACATTTTGAATATTGTTTCATATACCATCTTGCATAGAGTCCAAATTTATTCCTACATTTTCAAACCAATCTAAGTGTACTTTTATGATATTTTGTCTAAAAATAGTTATGTTGTTCACTTTTATCTAGCTTGTTTGTCAGAAGAACCAAGTTTTATACAATTTTTCTGAGAAAATAAACTATTTCTCAAGTGCCTTTTGTTTCATACCTAATACCTAATTGATCAATTTCATATCCAAGAATCAAACGCCTAGTGTTTGTTAGAAGTGTTTCAAATCTATTACATTAAAAATTTCATCTATTTCAAAGTCTAGATTTTGACATCATTTGGCCAAGAGTCCTAGCGCATGCCTTGTTTGAGCCTAGCTTTTGATGCCACATTTGGCCAAAAGACCTAGCAAATTTTTAATTTTTTAGATTAGACTGATTTGAAAAAAAATGACCTTAGAGTTTGGCATTTTGATTTTTAGGACCATTTACTTGCTTACCTTTGTGTGAATGGTGAAATGTTAGATACTTCACACTAGCTTGTTTCCTCAAAAATCTTTACATAAACCTTTTGATCCTTTTGACAAATCTAGACCAAGTTGGAACATCATCTATTTTAGACATTATCCTTTTTAGAGTTTGTATAAATATTTGACCTTTTATCAAAAAACATTAACTATGGATCCCAACATGTACTCCTACACTCATAGGGGACTCATACACAATCGAGGGATTAGTAATGTGGCATCATAGGAAGAAATTGTGCAAGACCCTTATACAGATAATACTGCTTATGAAATGGATTCTTATCCCTCTTATAATACTCAATTAGGGGAATAAATCCAAGATCCATTGGCTAACTATCTGGTTAACACACCACCTTATTTAGAATAAGACCAAGATCAAACCACACAATACCTACCTAAAATACCTATCGTAGATGAGCCAGTACTTCAATAGTCATATTCTACTAATACAATTTCCACGCATGATCCATTTTTATTTGAGAGCCATTTTTTAGAGAACAAAGATGAGATTTTGGTTAGATCCATCAAGGTAGGGGCCAAGTTTCCAGTAGACTTCCCCCATGAAAATTTTCCAAGTCTAGTAAGAGTGCCCCATAATATCATTTGTGATCAACATGATTCTTCTAGAAATCCTATGGCTCTAGTCCAAACAACATATCAAGACCCCAATATATCTGATTAAGGAAAAAACATCATGGAATATCACTTTACTCAAATGCAGATAGCATATCAAACATACATGAATCTAGCACATGATTTCAATCATATAAACATGGTAAGTAAACCTCTTATTGACCTAGTTCCTTCAACAAGAGTGTTGATAGAGTTAATTGGACAAGAGAATCTAAATTTTGACCCATTTGTAAAACTACTTTGATAGATAACTTGATGTGTATGCCAATTATTTAATAAGTGTCTTTGGCCTATACATTGAATAGTGAGCCAAATGTAGTGGACAATGTGAAAATAACATCCAATCTTGATCAAAGCGGTACTAACATGCAAACAATTAGCCAACAACATGTGCATGTAGTTAATCCTATGAATAGGTCATAATACCAGGGAATAAGAGTTTTTACACCCAAACCTCAATTAGCTACTTCCTCAAGTGTATAACCTACAGGATTATGGAATCAAACAACGGCCAATGTCATACCTTAATAACAGAATGTGACAAACCCTACTCCTCCTCAATAAATAATGAGTAGTATTCCACAACAACAGGCACAATCTAGTGTATCAATGTAATAGAGGACAAATACATTACCACCTCAATTAGGGGAAATTAATGTTCCACCTCATCAGGTAATGGTGAACATACCTCTTCAATAATAGACTAATATGCCGATTCAAAACCAAGCAATGACTAGTCAATAATGAGAAAATATTGGTTAATGATAGATGTCGAATCTACAACCTGCTTTCATTTCTTCACAGGGATTCATGTAACAAGGAGGTCCCCATGTTTCTCAAGTACTTACTAGGTAGCCATTGGTTCAAAATGTGACACAAATCTAGAGATAGGGTCTTGGTCCATAAGTTCCCACTCAATAGCAATGTTTGATTAGTTGGTAGCATGTCACTTTTCAACCATAGTAGTCATAGTATATTTATATCCCTCCATATTAACCACAAAATCCTCTAATTCAAACTTTTATCACCAACCCAAACCAGAATATCACACAACCAAGTGTGTAATTTCAAGTACATCCTAATCCATATATGCATATTATTGGTCCATTCCCCAACCAAACCAATGTACCCCAATAGATATATCCATCATACCCTAGTCAAAGTGTCCCACATGTGACCTTTCAACCATCTATCCAAACCCAAATTCTCCTTCAAACCAATATTCCTTCCAGTTTCCTATCCCAAGAATTACAATAGATGACGGATGCAATTGCTACCATTCAAGTTGGTAAACAAACTAAAAAGTTCAAATTGGATGGTGTATGTTCCTATCCATTCAACATGGAGTACTTACAAATATCATTTCCTCTAGGATACGAACCACCAAAAATTGATAAATACAAAGGGAAAGGTGATCCTAAGGCTCATTTGACCGAATTCTTTATCGCATGTCAACTAGTGGCATATAGTGACATATACCTTTTGTTGTTGTTTCTAAGGAGCTTGGTTGGGCAAGCCTTGGAAGGGTTTTTGAAGTTGCCCAAAAATTTAGTAAATGATTTTGATGATCTTTTTGATAAGTTTGTACAGCACTTTTCATATAATCTCAAGCATGAGATTTCATTAGTGGACTTAACATAAGAAAATCAAAAGGTTGGTGAGAGTTTTGAAAGTTATTTACAATAATGGAGATCCCTTGTAAGTTGTTTCACCCATAGTTTACCAGATAAATAATTAGCCACTGTGTTTACCAAAAATTTGCACAGTGAGATAGCTTATCTTTTGGAACTACAATGTGTGCATAATTTCAAGGAAATCATTGACAAAAGCTTGTTGATTGAGTGGGAACTCATCAATAAAGGAGTCATCAATCTTAATTTAACTAATCAAAATCAACGTACCAATTAGAGAAATGACAAACATCCCATTCAAGTGCCAGCATCACAAGTGGCATAGGCCAATAACCATGAAAGACTGAAGCAATTCAACCGTAATAGGAATGCTATGGGAAATAGAGTAACCAAATCTCATCATGTGAAAATGGTTAAAACATCATCTCACCACCTTTTCATCTTAATCCTACCCAAAAACCTCTCAAACCAATACCAAAAGTGCAATAACCAAGACTTGCACAACAAATACAATAGCCTTTACCATTACAAACCCCTCCTCCTAGAAGAACCATGACTATACGTCATGTCTTTAGTGACTTAAGAGAACCTATTGAGTCTATATTTCACAATATTGATACCACTAATCTAATTAGTTGGCCTATACCAAATCATTATCCATAAGGCATTCCTTATCCTGAATGGTACCATGAAAATAAATTATGTGACTATCATCAAGTCAATGGGCATAATTTATGAAGATGTGTCCAAATCAAGAATTTAATTGAAAATGTGTTGGAGAATGGGAAGATAAAATTAGATAATGGTGCTTCCACTTCCAATCAAACTCTTGGGATCTATCAAAACCCCTTTCCCTGACATAACAATCAATAGCAGTAGAACAATCAATAAGAATAATGGCCAATGCAACAATAAAATTAATAGTATCAAAATCAAAGGCCAAACCAATAGAATCAGCAAAATCAATAGAAAAACCCACAACAACAAAACAATAGACAAAACCAAGGTTAGAATGGTAACAACTAGCCAAACTACCATACAGTTGCACATGACTGTAACAAGGTTGTAGGTCATATTGGAGGGGGTAGCATTAATACCATCTCTATTAATCCTAAACCAAACACTAATCAGTCTAGACCATTGATAAACAAAAACATTCAACCAAATTATATGGATAATCCTTCTTTGACCTAGGAATGCATACAAGCAAACTAGCAAACTATGACTTCCCATTTTGGACCTTATATCAACAACTCATTATTGCCATGTGACCACATGCAAGTGCACTAGCAATCGATACTTGTTCTATCTGGTCCCACACTATTTCCAACATCAGTTAACAATAATGGTCCAGTATTTAATCTTGATTATGCAATCAAAACTCATAAATCAAAGATTACTATCTCAGGCCCACAACCATCCACCACTTTGCCTGTCATCCAACCAACTATTTAGCCTTGGAATAAACCATTCACTACTGACCAAGATAAGAAATTTGATATTGTGGAACAATTGTAGAAGACACCAGTGCAAATTTCCATTTTAGATTTGTTTCAAATGTCAATAATCTACAAGAACATTTTAAATGAGTTTTTTACCCAATTCACAGTTGTTAATGACATATCCCTTGATAAATTTCAAGCTTTGGTTGGACACCTAACTCCAACCCAAAAAGTCACATTCAACCAAAGTGATATGTCTTCCCTTGGCCTAATCCATAATAATCCATTATACATAGAGATTTATATAAAATAACATAAAGTGAAATGTGTCCTTATCGATAATGGATCCAGCCTCAACATAGTGTCTCTAAAGCTCATCAAACTTCTTGGGTACACAATGGCAGATCTCTAGCCAGAAACAATAACCATCAAGGCCTATGATAATCAAGAAAGAGAATCATAAGGCACCATTAGTTTACTAGTTATCATTGGGCCTTTGACCCATGATACACTTTGCCATGTGCTTGATCTTGAGTTATCATACATCATGCTTCGAGTTAGGCCTTGGTTACATGAGATTCATACAGTCCCATTAACGTTGCACCAATGTATCATGTTTTCCCACTTAAGGATGGATGTGAATATTCTAAGAGATTTACATCCATATGAACACTGCAAGCATCTTGAGGCTAAATTTCAAAGCTATAATTATCAGTACAATATGAATCCAAGTTTCAAGCAAGAGAAAGGAAAAGCCATACTTATTGATCCCTCACCAAATAATTGTATAGATCCTAATACCTTGGATTCCCTTTGCCACATGCCACCTCTTAAAACTTCTAATCATTTCACCATTTTAGATAATGGACCAGGAGAGCATGTGACCCATGATACATTTCATATTTCCAATCTTCCTTAAAATTTGAAAACCTTTGGGTGACCTAAGGTCATCCCACATATGCATTGACAACAAAAAAATAGAGATAGGGGACCTGTCACATTTGTACCAGCATCTGGCCTAGAACCTGACCCTCTTGAAGGGGATGAATCGTGGTTATACAATTATGACCAAGATTATTGTTATAAAAATGCAAAGTATCCTATTCCCAAAAAAATCATGGAACATCACAATTATGAAGGAAGAGGCCTCAGACCGAATTAGCAAGGAACCATTGAGCCAATTTCCATGACTAAGTATGAAAGACCTTATGGACTTAGATTTAAACTGCCTAAGGGTGACCCCACATATCTTATTCAAATTCTATCACCAATGAATAGTGATGATGATGTTGATAGTGAAGTAGAGTCTGATCATAGCCTCACCTTTGATGACCTAGTTAAAACTAACCTATTTGATAACAATGTCATTTTTACCCTTACCTTGGCCATTCATCACAACCATTTGCCATTATATTATCCCCCACTGATAGATTCAGACCAATAAGAATCTAGTCGATCGACTGATGAGTTCTAAAATGATGAGGCATTCTATGAATATTTAGGCCTTAGAGACAACGTTTCATTGGGAGATCACAAATCAGGATTCTCAATCACATTTGATCCTATAGCCTATTTTGGAGAGCGAGTGAACACCCTTAGCCAAAACATTGAGCTCCCAAAGTGAAAACCTCTTTGAGGCACTTTATGACTAGAGAAAAAGTAAAGATAAAGGCCAGTCTAGTGGTGAAAACCTATTTTAGGCACCATTAAATGGGGGTGTTCATTCTTCTTTGAATTTAGACCAAGAGACCACCAATGATAAACTTGCCTACGGATCTGAATTCACCTTTGAGCAATAATAAGTATTTGATCAAATTCTCCAAGAATTTTTAACTATTTTTGTTACGTGGCTAGATCTCCCATTAGGGGACTCAAATTCATCATGCCTAGGAGAAGTTGAAGAGTAAGTCCTAACGGAGAACCCTAACATAATTCAATAGTTCAAGTCAATGCCTACTATCCTAGAAGATGTTTTAACCCTTCTAGTTGAAGCTACAATAGAGGTCAATATCAGAACTTTGTCAAACTTAAAATGGATAAAATTAGGAGCATCCCTCACTGAGGAGGAACATGACATCTTTACAGCTCTATTGAGAGAATTTATAGATATCTTTGCATGGGCCTATTTTGACATGCCAGGTTTAGACCCCACCTTGGTTCTTCACCACCTTGTGGTTAATCCTAATGCCAAACTGGTAAAACAAAATTTACGTAAGATGCATCCTTGCATTGTTGTATTGGTCAAGAAAGAGTTGGAAAAACTCTTAAAATCAAGATGTATCTAATCCATTAACTACTCAGAATGGATCTCTAATGTAGTACCTATTAGTAAGAAGCCTAAAGGGATCAAAATGTGTACTAATTTTTTAGGCATAAACAAAGCTTGTCCTAAATATGATTTTCCTTTACCTAATATCGACATGATTGACTCCATGGCAGGTTATGAAATTCTTTCACTCATCGATGGCTTTTCAGGATACAACCAGATCAGAATAGCCCCAGAAGACCAACATAAAATAGCATTCACCACTCCATATGGAACATTTTATTATCAAGTTATGACATTTGGCCTTAATAATTCTAAATCTACATATCAAAGGGCCATGACTATCATATTCCATGATATGATGCATGATATTGTTGAAGACTATGTCGATGACATATTAGGAAAATTCAAAACCAGGGCCAACCATCCAGTAGTGTTACGTAAGATATTTGAAAGATTATGGAGTATAAAGTCAAACTCAATACAAATAAATGTGTGTTTTGTGTAACTTCATGCAAATTACTTGGCTTCATCATGTCTCATAGAGGTATTGAAGTCAATCTGGCTAAAGTCCATGCTATAACTGAGATGCCACCACCAACCAATTTGAAGAAACTTTGTAGTTTATGGGATAAGAGACAGTCAATTTGATGCTTCATCTCTCAGTTAGCAGACATGTGCCATCCATTTATACACTTTTTGAAGAAGGGAGTTACATTTCACTAGGATGATCACTACCAAATAGCTTTTCAACAACTCAAAGACTATCTTGTTAATATGCCTATTTTATTACTTCCCATATCAGGAAATCCATTCTTGTTATACCTATTAGCTATCAACCATGCTCTAGGGGCACACTTGCTTCAACATGATGACAATGGAAAGGATCATGTTGTATACTACCTAAGTTGTACCTTGGTTACATATGAACATAACTACACACCCATTGAAAAATCTTGTCTGGTCATGGTCTTTGCAGCTCAAAAATTGCACCATTATATATTGAATAATAAGACCATGGTCATTTCAAAAGTAGATCTGCTAAAGTATCTACTATCTAAAATAGATTTGCAAGGTAGAATGGCTAAATGGAACATGCTTCTTAGTAAGTTTGACATAGAGTATGTCAATCAGAAGGTAATTAAGGGCTAATTTCTTACATATCAACTTGTTGAAGTACCTCTCATAGACACATAGCCACTCACATTTCAATTTCTTGATAATCCATAATGATCGTCATTGACACACCCCTTGAAAAATAGCCTTGAAAGCTATATTTTGATGGTTCATTTACTACACATGGATCAGGGGTAGGCCTATTATTTATTACACCATAGGGGGATCTAATACTTAAATCATTTAGAATCAGCTTTCCTTGTACAAACAATATGGCCAAGTATGAAGCACTTGTTGCAAGACTTTGACAAGCAGTGCATTGGAATATATCTCATCTTCAAGTTTATGGTGATTCTTAGTTAATCATCAATTGGGTTAGATCATTTTTAGACCAAAGATGACAAGTTGGTTTCATATAAAGCTATGGTTGACACTTTTAAGCAATAAATTTACAATACTTAGTTTGAGCACATACCAAGGGCTAGTAACAAAACTATAGATGTCATGGCTACTATTGGCTCTCTGATTCAATAAATAGATAAAGCTAGAGAGTATCAGTTCCTCATCAAGAATTTGTCAGCACCAACTCATGAACCTTTAATTATTTCCATGATTTGTGATATTGTTGGTCTTAATTCTATCTGGTATTCAGACCTTTACAACTACATTCATGACCAAGTTTTGCCACCTAACCTATCTCAAAACCAAACTAACTCCTTCATTCATCACTCCACTCATTATACTTTACTTGGATCCACCCTTTATCATCATAGTTTTGATAGAGTCTACACTAGTGTTAAGAGAAGTTCACAAAGGAGTACGTGGAGCTCATTCTAGCAGGGTACTCCTGTCCAAAAATCTCTTGTGTATTGGTTATTATTGGCCCACAATGGACATAGATACCATTTCATATATAAAAAAGTGTGATAAATTTCAATGACATGCTAATCTGATTCATGCCCCAGCAAAAACTCTAAAACTGATGTTAATTCCATGGCTATTTTCTATATGTGGACTTGACCTCATTGGGAAGATTAACCCCAGTTCATCTAACAGCCATAAACATATCCTTACCACCATCGAGTATTTCACTAAGTGTATTGAAGTTATATCCCTCACTTACATGATTGGAAATCAAATTTTGAAATTCATTTTCAACCATCTCATTTGCCACTATGGTATCCCCTCTAACATTATATCTGATAATGGAGGATCATTCAAGAACAAGGATGTAGACCAACTGTGTATTGAATATAACATCACACAAAAAATTTCTATAGCATATTACCCTCAAGGTAATGGCCAAGCCAAGGCATCCAATAAAATAATTGTTAACATTCTCAAAAATATTTTCAATGATGTCGATCATGATTGGCACCTCCCGATATTCCCTACCCTTTGGGCATACCGTACCAATCATCATACCCCCACAAGATCCACTCCATACTCAATTTTTTATGGTACTGAAGCCATCCTTCCCATTGAGGTAAAATTACATTCACTATGCATCTCTTTCAAGCATGTCCTGGATGATCATGACTATCGAGTAGCTCGCCTACAAGAGCTAGACCTACTTGATGAGAAATTCATAGTTATGCTCAACAATCTCAAGCATATCAGAACTAACTCAAAGGCCACTATAATAAATGTGTTGAGTATATAACATTTGAACTTGGTGATCTTATTCTTAAAGAAAACCAAAATAACACCACGATTGAGAAGAAGCATAAAGGGAAATTCAAACCAAACTAGATAGGGGCTTTCATCATCACTATAGATTATGGATCAGGAGCATATAGGCTTGCCACACCAGATAGAGATGAACTTCTTGAGCCAATGAATAGTATTCATCTCAAGTGGCACTATGATTGAACACTAAGTTGTATTATCTATAAGGATCATTACAATTATGTCATTTTGTCACTATTCTTCTTTGTACAACTACCATCCTTATTCATCATTTTCACCATATCCACTTTTTGCTTCCATCCCATCGACCCAGTGTATTCTAAATCCTAGCTTGTTTGACCTTGGTTTTTATCTCAAATTTTTAGCATCAAAGTATCTGATCAGTTTCATCAATTAGTTCAAGAACTTCAGGTAGAGAGCATATTTTAGGATAGTGTGATATAATTTTTTGTAGTTGCATCCTTCGTTTGTTATTCCTTTCTTACCGCCGGTCTTACTACTAATTATAACCACCTTTGGGAAAATTAGTACTATCAATCTATGCCATTATGTCCTAGTATAACTGCTTATGGGTAAATTAGGGGCAATACTAAGCCTTAACATACCAACTTGTCACTTATTATGTCATATTATACCTTTTTACCAACTATGATTATTTTATTTGAATTGACTGCTACACTAATTGAATTCCTCCGCTATAAGGGAAAAACTATAGTGACTTGATGTCCTACTCTGGGACTATGTAGGTAGTGTTCAATAATTATTGAATTCAGATTAGTCACCCTTCTCCACCATGCTCTCACCATTTTATGAGCAACCTAAGCCATGTTCTCACCATTTTGTGAGCAACCTGAATTTGAAAACTCTCACCATTTTGCAATCTTGAACCATTTAGTGTCTCTTCATTCTTGATCATGTTGAGATACTTCAAAATAATTCCAAAAACATTTTAAAAATCATTAGAAAAGAACAAAAACATTGATCACTGCTTTGCCTTAAGGATTCTAGGAACCCTTACTAAGTTACAAGCAAAACACTTGTCATTTAGTTTCACCATCCTTTTTGGCCTTTTCTCTCACACATTTGCCTTTTTACAAGACCATTCCTCTTCTTCTATCAGATTTATTCTATTTTTTTCCTTAGTTATCACATTCTTCCCATTTCCTAGGAGAACTAAATTTGGCCTAAAGTTTTTAATTGGATATTACATCCATGGAACTATGTATGCAACGTCCACTTGCCTAGTGCATATGGAGACAGCTCAGCCACCCCCTTATTTTTCTTTTATTCCCCCATTTTGTTTATTTTTTAAGTTGTTGCCTATTTTCTAAGGGCAATGTTCATATGGTTTCTATTTCATTATTTGTTTGTTTGTTTCTAATTATTTTATTTATTTGTATACCTGTTTGTTTGCTTTCTATTGGGTGAATATTTTGTCAGCCAGCTAACTAGTGACCAAAATAGTTCCTATCACCACAGCATAGGGAGATGGGTCATCCTGGTGTGCAGGTTTACTACATCAACAGGGGACAAATCTCTTCACTCATCAAGGGGAGGTTCCCTATTAAATATACAGAAGCAAAATACTATATAAATAAGCTAAAAGTAAGACACAGGGGTGGGATAAACCATCCATCTCTCTTCTTTTAGAGATGATGCTAACAAACAGAGAATAAATCCTGGTGGAAACACTGAAGGCACTTCTCTTCTTTTAGAAGTGTTCTTGCAGGAAACAGTAGGAGTTCTTTCAGGTAAGATAAGAAAGCAAAGGTGCAGAGTAACCAGCAGCTTGAAATGTAGCGAAAAGTCTCCACATCAATTTTCCAAGAGTGAAATACGAAGAATAATGGGGGCACAAAGTCATCCCAAGGTCTTTTACATAGAAACATAAAATAAAAACACACTGAAGACAACTATGACAGCACAAAGTCTGAAAGTAGTTGGCTTCAGAACACCTTCCTTATCACCTCCACTAGTCCTAGTTGTTAAATCAAATAAATAAGAATGCTTTCAAAAGATAGACATAAGAACAATCTCCTAAAGTAGCACAAGCTATAACAGCACAAAGTCTGCAAGTAACTTGATTTCTCATTCAATCAAAGAAATATGAATTATAATTTGAGCTCAAAGTCTTAGTAATGCCTTTCAATTTGGGTAGAGTTTTGCTTTTGGTAAGGGGAATATCTCCTTAAAACAATAAAAGAGATTACAATATATAGCCACCAAGCAAGGCTTGGTGCTCTCTCCCATGGGACGGCCCATGCTACAGTCAATGCCTTCAGTTCTACCTAGAGAGACCATACCTGGAACAGTACATCACCTTAACTATGGCATGTTCATTCATTTAATATGTCTTTTCTTGGGTCTGAATCATCTGGTCTATCCCCTCTAACGTCTACGTAGCTATCCATTTTGTCTTTACTCTAAAGGAGACTAACAAGTCGCACCTTCGATGTTTGCAAGCTTGAAAATCTACTTTGCGAATTGTTCCATCTATTGAAATAACTTATGCACAGATATTTCAATCTTTTCCCTCTTTCTTCTTTTGTCTTTTCTATCTTTGTCTCTTCCTGCTGCGATTTGAGCTATCAGGCTATCTTTTTAGCTAGTCACTTGGTTCTCCCTTCAATTTCTGCGCTTTATTTGAATTTCCATGAATTTTCTCTTACTTTAAATTTGACGTCTGAGGGGATGTCAATGGTCGCCAGCTGCTTGAACCATGTTGAACCTTTGACCCAGTGAACCTATGAAAGTTCATTGGTTCATTCTGTCTCTTTTGTTTTATCGCTTCTTGGTTCAATCACTTCTTCGCTCCTTGGTTAAATCGTTTGTTGAACCACTTGTGTGGCGCTTCTTTGACTGAGGCCACCTTTGAACTTTTGAACCATGTTGAACCATTAAACTTTGAACTCTTTCAGTTCAAATTTCAATCATTTTATTGGTTTATTTTATGTCTTTGACGAGTGTCAAGTTCCACTATTATGAAACTCATTAGAAACTCACAGAAAATGGGATCCACGACACATCTTGCCTGAGCAACTTCAAAAGGGTAACACATATGCAAACGCTTGTCACACTCTGTTGAGTCATAACAAGACACGTGACATATTCCACTCTGCTTTATAATGGACACGTGACGTATTTTAGGCTTCTTTCTCTCAGCAAGATTTATCCTTTATGTCCTTCAGATAGAATGTCTGAAGGAATTCCTTCAGACAATTTGTCTGAAGGAAATCTTCCTTGCCTTTGCATCTTTCCCATTAGGATTTTGCTTTGTCTTTCGAGTAAATTCCTTCAGACAATTTGTCTGAAGGATTTTGCTTTATCTTTTGCCTTGTTCACTTTTCCAAAGGAGTTCACTTTGTCTGCTTTTGCTCGCTGCCCTCCACAAGGGCACTTATCTTGGTTCACAGCCCTCCATAAGGACACTTGTCCCTTTGGCTTTGGGGCAACCCCTTGAACTTGCCGATTGAACTGACTGATTGAACCAACTTTGGTTCAATGATTCAATGGTTCAATCTTGCATTTGAAGCCATCTTTTTATCTAAGTCTTCTGATCTCTTTGAATTGATTGAACCCGTTGAACCAATCCTGAAAATGACTAAGTGTTGGAAACTTATTCTTTTGATTGAACTCACCTATAGAAGCCTTTGAACCTGTTGAACCTGCTAACTTCAAGCATGTTGAGTCCATAGAAACATATCTGTAGAGTCTATAGATTTGAGTCCCTTGAAAGAGTCCATAGAAATGTGCCTGCAGAATCCATAGATTCAAGCCTCCAGAGTCTGTAGATTCAAGCCTGCAAAGTCCATAGATTTTTGAGAAAGCTTTGAAAAATGAAGAACCTAAATGCTCAAAACAATTTTTGAAACGGGAAGAGAGGATTTTGGTCTGTAAAACCAAAATAGTTCAAATGTTGTCCCAAAAATGAGTGATATTTTTGGGGGACAACAGCTGGCTCCAATTGGGGAACTTCCTTCAGTAAAAACTTGGAACAGCTGAGGGGAGTAAAAACCAAAATCTCTAGTGCCTTGAAGTGTGCCATTGGGCTATAGAGTCATGCTACCCAAAAAGAAAGGCTCCAAAAAATAAAAATGAAAAGTACAAAATAGAACTAAATACTATACAGATATACATATGTATAGATGATCTTATTTGATGCCTCAAGATTTGAAGTGCTTCAGATGCCACCCATTGTGAGATAGTGAAAATGGTGTGCCATCCTGATAAACCAATAGGAAACTATTTTGTCCCCAAAAATGGTGACGGGCGAATGGAACTCTCCACCAGGAAACCAATTTTTTGTGTCTTCCTCTTGGCTCTTTCTTCTTCCTATCCCATGGTAGGACATGGTCTTCAAATTGGAAACCATAACTCCTTGCTCTCTTGGTGAAGAGTTCCTTTTGCTAACTTTGGAGTATAGTAGTATGGTCCACCACCATAGCTTATTGTTCTGCTAGTCCAGTCCAGCACATGCTTTGATTGTCAGCATCAAACTCTTGACAAACCATCAGCTCAGCATATCCTTTGGTGTGAAAGAGTTTGATATCTTCATCCTGAGCAGTCTTCAATCTGAGCAATAGAGATTTGCATTCAACTGTGTTGTTGGTGTTGCTAAACTACAACTTGCATGAAGTAAAAATATCTCCTTAAGGAGATATCAACACAGTCTCGGCTCTAGCATTAATAGAAAAATTACTGCCTTCAAATTCTAGGATCTAAGCATCATCAGAACCTGATCTTATATCAGATTTATCTTCATGGGAGATGGAAGATCCTTCTTGATTTGTACTATGCCCTACCAATTTTTCTGATGCCTTATTTAGATGAAATCTTGGATTCCCAGCTACAAGACTTTCATCAACTGGGACATGAGCATCCTCTGTCGTTAAGAAGTAATTAACCCTGCCTGAAGGCTCAAACAAAATTTGAGTAGTAGGGGCTAACGTTTGGGTAACCACAATCTTTGCCTCAGACAAGTCCACACCTGGTTCTCCACCAATATTTAAGTGCTCAGGATTGGCTTGCACGGATTCAAACTCAGTCACTTAAATTTTGGAATTATTGACATGATCAATCATGGCAAATGACTGAGATGGACTTGAAAGAGAGGATGGGAGTTCATCCTTTTGGTTTTTGGGAGGGGGAGGATTGATCTATGAATTTTAAGTATAAGGTGAAAAGATGTTCGATGTACTTACTTCTTTGGCAATCACCAGGTCCTTTGACTGGAAAGAAAGAGGGGTTCTCTACTTAGTAATTGAAATTTTTGGTTGGGGTCACTCCTCTATCTTCTCTTTATCAACCTACTAGGCTGACTGATTCTCAGACCTGGTGAATAATGCGTATGATCCTTCGACTGCTTCACCTTCACTTCTAGGTTCATCTTAGAAATTTAAGAAACTAATGTGGGAGTCACTAACTGATTCTTCTAGATCCTCCCTAAAGAGATCAGTGCCATTTTCTTGCTCTAACTCCAATTGGAAATAGGAAACATGTTCTGTTTCGAGATATCCAACTACTAAGTTGGTTGGAGGTGTTTTAAGGGCAAGGTTCCTCTATGGGGGAGGAAGACGATTTGGTTGCCCTTGACTTTTGGCAGCATTGCCTTGATATGGCTGATTCTGAAATGTCCTCTTGGGCATATCTCTGTATGTAGGAGTAGATGACATCCCTTGTGCCATTTGCCTTTTCAAGGCTAGCAATTCATTTTCCAGCTTTTATACCATTGGGTCAGTGGTGGCTGTGGGTGAGTATTCAGAAGATGAAGAGGGTTTATCTCTATTAAGATCTCTCCTTATCTTTCTTGTCAAAATAAGGTCATCTTCTAGCTCATTAGCCAAGTCTTGAGCATCCTCAAGGTCTATGTGTCTAGCCTATCTCAATAGAAAACTCACTTTAAGTAGCTGTGAGTTGATGAAGAAGCATTTGAGATTCTGAAGTGTCGACTGGGTGACCATGGGAATCCTATGCCTCAGCTTGTTAAACCTAAAAATAAAATTCCTCATAGTCTCATGAGGTTCCTTCTTCATCTGAGTGAGTTGGGCCAGTTAAGCATGCACATCCTCTACAGGCTTGAACCTGGCTTTAAACTTGGATTTGAGTGTATCCCAATCGGTCACTGATCTAGCTTGCAGATGGTAAAACTAGTCTGTAGTAGCACCTTGTAGTGTCTCCACAAAAATCTTGACTGCCACGTCTTCAAATTCCACTCCAATAACACCATAGGCTATGTTGAAGGTTGCAATGTGTTCATCAGGGTGAACTATCCCATCACCAAAAAATTTAGGGAAATTCTTTTTTGAACTACGTGGGAGTTCATGCAGAGGTGGAGTCAAGTTAAGTGGACCAAAAGAGTTACCCCAGGGGCCTCGAACTACCATGATTTAATTATGAAAAATAGGGATAACAAATTTGGATAGAGTGGCCAAATTGCAGAACAAAAATGGAAAAGGACTGGTCGTGCTTCAGCTTGAGGCTCGAGGCTTCAAACTGTACACTCTTTCCCAGCAGCTCTGGTTTTGTAGACTAAATAATATAACAGAGATGGAGGAAGATGGTAAGGCTATAATGATAATGGATAAGACATGGAATGGAGTCACCAGAGTCTATATAATAGATAAGGGAAGGAACTGCTTTAATCTGAAACTTGAGGCTTTAGACTGCACGGTCATCCCCAGAAGAGTCACCAAAAACTGTTGGGTGAATATTTTTTCCTCCAGCTAACTGGTGACTAAAATAGTTCCTATCACCATAGCATAGGGAGATGGGTCATCCTGGTGTGTAATTTTATTACATCAATAGGGGACAAATCTCTCCTCTCATTAAGGGGAGGTTCCCTATTAAATATACGAAGGTAATATACTATATAAATAAGTTGAAAGTAAGACACTAGGGTGGGATAAACCATCCATCTCTCTTCTTTCAGAGATGATGCTAAAAAATAGAGGAGAAATTCTGGTGGAAACACTGAAGGCACTTCTCTTCTTTCAGAAGTGTTCTTGCAAGAAACAGCAAGAGTTCTTTCAGGTAAGATAAGAAACCAAAGGTGCAGAGTAACCAGCAGCCTGAAATGTAGCGCAAAGTCTCCACCTCGACTACCCAAGAGTGAAATACGAAGAACAATGGGGGCACAAAGTTATCCCAAGGTTCTTTACATAAAAACATAAAAAAAAACACACTAAAGACAATTATGACAGCACAAAGTCTAAAAATAGTTGGCTTCAAGACACCTTCCTTATCACCTCCACTAGTCCTGCTTGTTAAATCAAATAAATAAGAATACTTTTAGAAGATAGACATAAGAACAATCTCTTAAAGTAGCACAAGCTATTATTGAGTTGTGGAGCTAAAAGCTTCACAAATGAGCTAATGTGGAGGTTGTTGGGCTTACACAGTAATCGGCATCAGTCAAAACCAACCGACATTAGTTAGGGGTCGACCGGCATCGGTTAGGGGTCGGTCGGCATCAATCATCTTCAAATCGACACTGACTTTTGTGCATTTCTAGAATTGATATTTTTAAGAGAACAGATTTGAACCTTTGATTTAAGAGGTGGATCTAAGGGTGGTGAATGCATGGCTCATGAGCCCTAGTGTTTTAGTATACTATATAGTAGGGTTAGATCCTCATAGCATGTACAATTCAATAAATGAGTTGATTGTAATTGATTGAGAGAGAGAGAAAACTCTTGAGGGAGAATTATTGTACATCTACGAGGTGTGATGAGAGAGATATTTTTTCATTATATTTCTTTCTGAAAGAGTTTAATATAGATTGGTTGTTTTTTGTATCTCCTATTATTTGTTGCTTCTAATTTCTAGTTACTTATTACTTCTAGTTTCAATTCTGTGTTTAGTTGCTTATATAAAAGTAATCAATTGTACTCTAAGATTTTAACAACTGGTATCAGAGCGTGTTAGTGTTTGTTGATTACAGAATTCACTCATAAGAGTTTCTGATTGAGTGGGAGCAAAGCAATGGCAGAAGAAAGTAAACTAAGAATGGAGAAATTCAATGGCAAGAATTATCAATTATGAAAGATGCAGATTGAAGATTATCTATATCAGAAAGATCTGTATTTACCATTGGGTGGAGTTTCGAGAAAGCCCATAGATATAGAAGATGAAGAATGGAATGTTCTTGATAGAAAGGCTCTTGGATCTATAAGATTGAGCCTGGCAGCTTCTATGTTTTCCAACTTATCATAGGCAAAGACAACAGTAGAGTTAATGGATACTTTGGCAAATTTATATAAAAACCCCTCAGCTTCGAATAAGATATATCTTATGAAGCAATTATTTAATTTGCAAATGCAAGAAGTTGGATCTGTATCTAGTCATCTTAATGATTTCCATACAATAGTAAATCAGTTAAATTCAGTCAAAATAGTTTTTGATGATGAAATTAAGGCTCTCTTAATCTTATGCTCTTTACCTAAAAGTTGGCATAGTTTGGTAATGGCAGTTAGTAATACTGCATCTGCTTCAAATATCTTGAATGTTGATGATGTTAGTGTAATTCTAAATGAAGAAATTTGTAGGAAAAGCATAGAGAAAACATCAGGTAATGTTTTAAGTGTTGAAAACAGGGGAAGGCAAAGAGAGAAGGGCAAGCAAGAGAAATCAAGGTCAAAGATGGAAAGTAGATCCAAATCTAGAAATGGAAGAATAACTTACTGAAATTGTAGAAAGAAAGGGCATGCAAAGAAAGATTGTTAGTTGAAGGATAACAAAGAAAATCAGCATGAAGGTAATAAAGAAGTAAAAGTTGCAAGTATTGTTGCACAAGATGCTCTTATATTTTCTTTGGATAATAAAGTAGAATCATGGGTTTTAGATTCTAGTGCCTCTTTCCATGCAACCTCAAATAGAGAATTTTTCAATGATTATGTCTATGGAGATTTTAGAAAAGTTTATTTAGGGGATGATGAGCCTTGTAAAATTATTGGCAAAGAAAAAGTACAACTGAAATTACAAAATGGCAACACATGGGTGTTGAAGGATGTCATGCATGTACCCATCCTGAAGAGGAATTTGATTTCTACAGAAAAGTTGGGTGATGAGGGTTGCACAGTAACTCTCACAGTTGAATCTTGAAAAGTTTCTAAGGGTGCACTTGTATTAGCAAAAGGTAAGAGAGAAGGTACACTTTATCTATCTACTTATATTACTGATTATTTTCTTTTTGTTTTATCTACTTCAGATGTAGATGCAAAGTTGTGGCACTGTAGGTTTGGTCACATGAGTGAGAAGGGAATGAATGTTCTTAAGTCAAAAGGTAAGCTTTCAAATTTGAAAAGCATAGATCTAGATTTCTGTGAGCATTGTATCTTTGAGAAACATAAGAAAGTGAGGTTTCTCAAAATTGGGTCAACAAAGAAGAAGCACAAGTTAGAGCTTGTTCATACAGACGTGTGGGGACTAGCTCAGGTAGCTTCTATTGGAGGATCACAGTATTATGTTTCTTTCATTGATGATGCTACAAGAAAGGTATGGGTTAATTGCATAAAGAGGAAATTTGATATTTTTGACACATTTAAAGAATAGAAAGCTTTGGTTGAGAATGAAATAGGTTTGAGATTGAAGTGCCTTAGATCTGACAATGGTGGTGAGTACTGTAGCACTAAATTCAATAATTACTATTCTATGAGTGCAATATGCAGGGAAAGGATGGTTCCAAAGACACCTCAGCAAAATGGAGTTGCTGAAAGGATGAATAGAACAATAATGAAGCATGCACGAAGTATGAGGTTGCATGTTGGTTTGCCCTTACAGTTTTGGGCAGAAGCTGTAGATACTATGATTTACCTGATTAACAAAGGACCTTCTACTGCATTGGATGGTGGAATTCTAGAAGAGGCTTGGATAGGTAAAAAGGTAGATATTTCATTTCTCAGAGTTTTTGGTTCTGAAGCTTTTGTGCACATTGATAAAGAAAATAGAAAAAAGCTGGATGCTAAATCTATGCGGTACACTTTCATTGGTTATGGTTTTGGAGATTTTGGATTCTGATTGTGAGATTTAGAAACTAACAAAATTATTAGAAGCCATGATGTAGTTTTCAATGAGAAGGTGATGTACAGTGATCCGCTCAAAAGGCTGAATAATTCTGAGCAGGGCAATCTTGATTTGAAAGAGGTTATGATCCAAAATGAGCTCACGGGTAAAAATCATCACTCACAAAAAAACATAGAGATCGATGTCGGTCAGGTGGAAATTGACGTTGGTCAAGTGGAAATCGACATCGGTCAGGTGGAGATCGATGTTGGTTTAGGTGGAAATCAATGTCGATCAGGAAGAATCGACATCGATCGAGTGTTGACCGGCATCGATCAAAGATGACCAGGATCGGTCACTATTAGAAGAAACTTTGGGCAAATAGCAAGTTATAAATGAGTCTCAAATGCCCATAAAGAGGTCTGAAAGGGTAATTAAACCTCCAATTCATCTCCTTATTTATACTACTTATTTCTCACCGATGGTGGAGAACCAAAAAGTTTTGATGAGGCAATGCAGGTAGAATCTAGGAAACAGTGAGAGCATGGCATGAATGAGGGAATTGATTCCTTGGAAGAGAACCATACGTGGGATTTGGTTGAATTTCCAGTCAGAAAGAAAGCATTGAAAAACAAATGGGTATACAGGTTAAAAGAAGGAGAGAATGGACAAATGAGACATAAGGCTAGGTTGGTAGTAAAGGGATTTGCACAAAAACCAGGTATTGATTTTGGTGAAATTTTTTCTCCTGTAGTAAAGATGACTTCTATTCAGACTGTATTGTCTTTAGTTGCTATTAAGGATTTGCATCTTGAGCATCTTGATGTTAAGACAGCATTTCTTCATGAAGATTTGGATGAAGAGATATATATGGATCAGCCAAAAGGTTTTGAGGTCAAAGGTAAGGAGAAACTTGTGTGCAGATTGAAGAAAAGCTTATATGGTCTTAAGCAAGCTCCAAGATAATGGTATTTGAGGTTTGACAAGTTTATGACAGAGCATGGCTTTAGTAAATGTCAATCTAACCATTGTGTTTATTTTAATAGATTGGATAATGGTAGTTATATTATCATGTTACTGTATGTAGATGATATGCCTATTGCAGGTTCACACATGTAGGAAATTACTGAGCTTAAAGTAAAATTAGCTCACACATTTGCCATGAAGGATTTAGAAGCAGCAAAGAAAATCCTTGGCATGAGTATCAAGAGAGACATGAAAAATCATAGTTTGATTTTGTCTCAAGAGGATTATGTGAATAAAGTGTTGGAGAGGTTCAATATGCAGGATGCAAAATCGGTAAGCACACCTATGGCTAGACACTTCAAGTTGAGCAAAGAACAGTGTCTTAAATCACATAATGAGGTTGAGTACATGAGTAGAGTTCCATATGCTTCAGCAATTAGGAGCTTGATGTATGCAATGGTATGTACTAGACTAGATATTGCCCAAGCAATGGAAGTTGTCAGCAAGATTATGGCCAATCTAGGAAAGGAACACTAGAAAGCAGTTCAGTGGATTCTCAGATATCTGAGAGGGACCAGCATTAAGCATTTATGCTATGGAGGGTCAAACACTTCTCTACATGGGTATGTAGATTCAGATATGGCAGGTGACTTGGATGGTAGGAGAAGCACCACAAGATATGTGTTCACTATTGGTGGAACAGTGGTTAGCTGGATTTCATAGTTACAGAAGGTTGTTGTCTTGTCTACTACAGAGGCAGAATACATTGCAGTCACAGAGGCTAGCAAGGAAATGATTTGGATGACTCAATTCATGGAAGATTTGGGAAAGGAGCAAGAGAGTTGCAAATTGTACAGTGATAGTCAAAGTGCAATTCATTTGGCAAAGAATTTAGCCTTTCAATCAAGAAATAACATATACAGCTTAGGTACCACTTCATCAGACAGGTATTGGAAGATGGACAATTGAAGCTAGAAAAGATCCATACAGATAAGAACCCTACTGATATGTTAACAAAGCCAGTAACAAAGGAGAAGTTGAATCTTCATTCAACTTTTATTGGTCTTCAAGATTGAACTTGAAGAGGGAGAAACAAGCCAGAGATGTTTAGAGGATGTTGTTGTACAGGTACAGGTGCAGCTGTTTATCTCCAAGTGGGAGATTGTTGAGGTGTGGAGCTAAAAGCTTTACTAATGAGCTAATGTGGAGGTTGATGGGCTTACACAGTAACCAGCATTGGTCAGAACCAACCAACATCAGTTAGGAGTCGATCGGCATCGGTTAGGGGTCGGCTGGCATCGGTCATCTTTAGACTGACATTGACTTATGTGCATTTCCAAAATTGCTATTTTTAGGAGAATAGATTTGAGCCTTTGATTTAAGAGATGGATCTAAGGGTGGTGAATGCATGGCTCATGAACCCTAGTGTTGTAGTATAATATATAGTAGGGTTAGATCCTCATAGCATGTACAATTCAATAATTGAGTTGCTTGTAATTGATTGAGAGAGAGAGAGAACTCTTGAGGGAGAATTACTGTACATCTGCGAGGTGTGAGGAGAGAGATATTTCTTCATTGTATTTCCTTCTAGAAGAGTTTAATACATATTGGTTGTTTCTTGTATCTCCTATTATTTGTTGTTTCTGATTTCTAGTTACTTATTACTTATGGTTTCAATTCTGTGTTTAGTTGCTTATACAAAAGTAATCAATTGAACTCTAAGATCTTAATAGCTATAACAGCAGAAAGTTTGCAAGTAACTTGCTTTCTCGTTCAATCAAAGAAATATGAATTACAATTTGAGCTCAAAGTCTCAGTAATGTCTTTCAATTCGGATAGAGTTTCACTTCTAGTAAGGAGAAGATCTTCAAACAATAAAAGAGATTACAATATATAGCCACCAAGCAAGTTTTGGCACTCTCCCATGGGATGGCCCATGCTGCAGTCAACACCTTCAATGCACCTTCAGTTCTACCTGGAATAGTGTGTCACCTTAACTATGGCATGTTCATTCATCTACTATGTCTTTTCTTGGGTCTTTATCATCTGGTCTATCCCCTCTGACGTCTGTGCAGCTGTTCATTTTGTCTTTACTCCAAAGGAGACTAACAAGTCACACCTTTGATGTTTGCAAGCTCAAAAATCTACTTTGCGGACTATTCCATCTACTGGAATAAATTCTATGCAAATATTTTGATCTTTTCCCTCTTTTCACTTTTGTCTTTTCCATCTTTGTCTCTTCCTGCTATGATTTGAGCTATCAAGCTATCTTTTTAGCCAGTCACTTGATTCTCCCTTCCAGTTTTGTGCTTTATTTGAATTTCCACAAATTTTTCTTTACTTTAAATTTGACGTCTGAGGGGCCGTCAATGGTCGCCAGCTGCTTGAACCATGTTGAACCTTTGAACCCGTGAACCTATGAAAGTTCATTGGTTCATTCTGTCTCTTTTATTTTATTGCTTCTTGGTTCAATCGCTTCTTCACTCCTTGGTTGAACCGTCCGTTGAACCACTTGTGTGTCACTTCTTTGACTAAGGCCGCCTTTAAACTTTTAAACCATGTTGAACCATTGAACTTTGAACTCTTTTGGTTCAAATTTCAATCGGTTCATTGGTTTATTATGCATCTTTGATGAGTGGCAAGTTCCACTATTATGAAACTCATTAAAAACTCATAGAAAATGGGATCCACAACACGTCTTGCCCGAGCAACTTCAAAAGGGGAACACGGATGCAAACACTTGTCACACTCTGCTGAGTCATAACAGGACACGTGATGTATTTCGCTTTGCTTTATATTGGACACGTGACGTATTTCAGGATTCTTTCTCTTAGCATGCTTTATCTTTTATGTCCTTCAGATAGAATGTCAAAAGGAATTTCTTTAGACAATTTGTCTAAAGGAAATCTTCCTTGCCTTTGCATCTTTCCCACCGGGCTTTTGCTTTGTCTTTTGGGAGAATTCCTTTGAACAATTTGTCCGAAGGATTTCACTTTGTCTTTTGCCTTGTTAACTTTTCTGAAGGAGTTCACTTTGTCCACTTTTGTTCACTGCCCTCCGCAAGGGCACTTATCTTGGTTCACAGCCCTCTGTAAGGGCACTTGTTCCTTTGGCTTTGGGGTAGCCCCTTGAACCTGTTGATTGAATCGACCAATTGAACCAACTTTGGTTCAATGGTTCAATCTTGCGTTTGAAGCCATATTTTTGTCTAAGTCTTTTGATCTCTTTGAACTGATTGAACCCGTTGAACCCATTGAACTAATCCTGAAAATGACTAAGCGTTGGAAACTTGTTATTTTGATTGAACTCGCCTGTAGAAGCCTTTGAACCTATTGAACCTAATAACTTCAAGCATGTTGAGTCTGTAGAAACATATCTACAGAGTCTGTAGATTTGAGTCCCTTGAAAGAGTTCGTAGAAATGCGCCTATGGAGTCCGTTGATTCAAGACTACAGAGTCTGTAGATTCAAGCCTGCCTAATCCGTAGATTCAAGCCTACAGAGTTCGTAGATTTTTTAGAAAGCTTTGAAAAATGAAGAACCTGAATGCTCAGAATAATATTTGAAAGGGGAAGAGAGGATTTTGGTCTGTAGGACCAAAATAGTTCAAATGTTGTCCCAGAAATGAGTCATATTTTTGGGGGACAACACTGTTGTCTTGATTTAGTTTATGTGTGTTCATTGGGTGATTCCTTGCCCACACTTATACTTGAATCTATCCATATTCATATGTTTACATTATCATCATGGTTTCTATCATTGGTGCATTATTTTCTATTGAGTATTAGACTATGGGAGTCAGTCCTTATGCATATTTCAGCCAAGTCCTCATGATGTTATACCATGATGCCTACCGACACATGCTATAACAAACCTCAGCTTCAAGAAGTATATTTAGTAATGGTAGCATCAACATCTCTTTAGCACTGATATCCTGATTCTATCCTAATCATATCCCAAATATAGTAATTTAACATGAAAGAATCTTTATTATCTCAAATGAGCATCTCCCTACTAGTAGGTTGTTCCAATTCATCATTACCCTTTGTGTTAAGTTATCATCATCCTCAACCAAGTTTATCATTTTTTCCATAAATGGAGTCCAATGATTATAACCACCTATGTGCAAATCATTTCACACTGTCCCACCTGCATTTCTCAATGATTATAACCACCTTTGGGAAAATCATTATGTTGTCACCACTTTACTTTTTTTGCCTATACAGGGGCATGTTATTTTGTTTGTCTATCTTAATTGGGGAAGCTCAATCTCCTCAATGATTATAACCGCCTTTGGAAAAATCATTATGTTATCATACCACATTACCACTATTGAGGTACAATGTTTATAACTATCTTTGGACAAACCATTGTACACCATCCCACTTGCATTCTCAGTGACTTTAACTACTTTTTTAGTATCATTGTGTTTTCACCCCATCATTTTTCCTTTCTTTGGTCCCCTCGTTTCTCTTCTTTATTTTCAAGGGACCATTTGCCAACCTACTTATGCCAACCATTCCCTCAAGGGGGCATCATATATTTAGTTTATCATCATTGTAGTTATAGGTATACAGGACCTTTTCATTATTTGAGAAGATGTTACTATGCTTATAGCTTGAAATTCCTTCCCAAAAAGGGGCAAATTGTAGACACCTAAAACTGGCCACCAATAACCTTCAATCAATCTTTTGACCAATTTTCACCCAAAATGCATAATTTGGCCTAAAAATGCTAAAACATGCTAAAATATTTGAACCTAACATATTCAAGTGCCAATTTTGGCCAAGGTATCCCTAAATAGGGCAATGCAATTTATGGGTCAGCTAACTTCGATCAGTTCATTTCGAGTCAAAATACCAATTTTGCACTTGGGTGCTCTAGATTGCTCTTTCCTATTAAATATTTTGCACAAGATGTGTGCCTTTGTTATTTGTTTTTGGTAATATTCTAAATAAGAATACGGTTCCAACACATCTAACATGAACTTCTAATTCTAATCTAGTCAAATTTTGGACCAATAACAAGGCATTTTGATCAATTTGAGTAATTTGCGCATAAGGTGCTTAATCATGCTTAAGAGATAATTAACCCAAATCAATGCTTAATCAAAAATTCCATGGAAACTTGTTGAATAATTTGTTTTGGATATAAATATGGAATATCTGCATCATCAAGTGACCTCATTTCTTGGGAAGACATCCCTATGCCATAAATGCCACAAATATTAGGATTCATGCCCTCCATGTCTCATCAATACCTTCCATGATGCCCTCCATGCCTCTTAGTTTCCCCTTATTCCAATGTCATGATGAGGATAATTAAAAATTTAATTCCAAAAATTGAATTAATCCTCAACCACACATATCAATCTTGAGATGGATGGTTCAGGTTTATTCTGATCAATCTCAAAAATCTATAAATAGGAGGCCTCACCACATCATTTCTAAGACTTGAAAATGCAAAGTTATAATGTAGGATTGGTTTTAAAAGCTTCATAAAATTAGTGTTACCATGCCAAATTGATTCCAATATAAGCCAAGCCACAAGCCAAAGGTGTAAAGGAGAGATGGAGGTAGCCAAGCTTCCATTACCAAGGACTTCATGAGCACAAGCCGAGCAAGCCACTACTACAAAGGCATTTAGAGCATCCAAAGAAGTTGAAGGAATTATTGTGTTTTATTCCTTACTTTTTAGTTGTGTTTGTCATTTGTTTTTGTTAACTAAGCTCTCCCTAGTCTCTAGGCCTAGAGATGTTATGCTATTAGTGTGTTTCTTTCATTTTGTTTTCATTTAGAAACTAACACCATACTAACCATCCTCTCTTGAGTCAAATTCCTAGATCACAAGAATTAGTGGTATCCATGTGATGAGGTTATGTAGGATTTGTATCACAACAAGGTTATCCTTAAATCCACATCAAGTCAATTTTGAGATAAACATATTGATGGAAATCACATGAGTATTAATTATGTGTTGATGCTAGCCATATCTCCTCACATATCATCCATATCTCCTTGTATGTTTTACATACAATCATCCATATCATAGACTTTATCATCCATTGAAAACAAATCATAGTATAAATACCACCAATTAATATAAAATCAAAGTCTATCTCCAATTTATTAGGATTTTTTCCTAGTATGTATGAATTATTTCCCAGCCTCTAGTTTTTGGCCTTATCATGATGAGGCTTGACAATGTAGAATTTGATTTGAACAACCTTTGGCCAAATAGTTTCAAACATAGGTGGTGCAAGAACAAAATAGGGAAACTAATTAAGGTCTACCTTTATCTCTGTGTTGTTATGGTCAGACACTTATCCATAGACACACATTAACACATACTCAGACTTGATGCACTTAACACATATTTATTGCATTCAACTTTAACAAATTATAGTGGAAACACATGTTGACGTAGAAAATTTCACTCGGGGTAAGGAGGCCGCACATCAAAGGAAAAGACCCGATGACTTTTGTCAACGACAGTGACGTCCCAAAGGTCGTCAATTTTAATGCAATAAACTAGCCATTTGTTTTTGAACTTTTTGAGCGTCAAGCATGGAAAAGCCCAAGGAATGCAGCGACCAGCCAAGAGATCACCCCTGAGGGTTGAAAGAGCAAGAAGAAGACAAAAGGCAGAAAAAGACAAAGCGTCCAAGTGGTGAAGAGATGGAGAGTTATTGAGTGGTGCGACCTATTTTTCTCCAAATTGGCACTGGAAGAAGATAAACTGCAGTCTGTTGGTAGAAAAGAGGCGCGGCCATGTCTTGACATTAATGTTTGAATGCCAAAGTCAATTTAGGCAATTATACAGCATGGTTCCAGCAGGCCTCTTCTAGAAAGATGACATCGACAACAGTGTTTTTCTTCTTCCCAATGAAGGGATGCATGAGCCACTTATAAAAAAGGAGTGCCAAATGGTCTCCTTGTTTCTCCTATATATGAAAGACTTGTCATTTGTAAAAGAGATCTTCCACATTTTGCTAAGGCGCAGCCCTGGCAAATTTTCCACCTGAATCAATAAACACAATTTTTTACCTCCATTTGGATAGATATTTCAGAGTATGTGCTGAGTGTTGTTTGTGTTCAGTCATTGTCTCTTGATGCTCTCACAGGTCCAACACCAACGTACCTATTGTCTAAAAGGTGCCATTTCTGTAGCTGAAAGGAGAAAAGCTAGCATTTGGAAGACTAGAATGGAGGAATTTACTTATAGTGTGCATTTCACAGTGCCTCAATGATTTTCTATTTTTTTGTGTTTTCATGAAAGCCTCCCTGCCAGTTTCTTGCAGCCTAGTCCTTCTACCAAGTGTGTAGTGTATGTATGTGTTTGTCTGGTTTCAAGTGTGGAGGTGTGAAGGTCAACTTATTTGGGTGCCATCACCTCTTTAGAGTAGTTTGTTTCCCTGCATCTCTCTCCCTTTTCATCCCCCCCATTATATACCTATATATGTATGTATTAGCACTTGCTGGAACAAACACAATGCATCAAAGGGAGCTAGCTCTTATCTAGAGACTCTCCCCTCCAACTTCAATGGTCCCACAGGCAAGAGGGGAGTTTCCATGTTGCAAGGAGAAGGTAGGAGCTAGGCCTTCTTGCCTCAGGTGTAATTTCCTACGTCAAAAGTTTTGGCACACCTGGTGGGACCAACTAGGAGAATTGTAGAGTTGGAGTCCCAAACGAGATTCCTCAACCAACGTGTAGTGGACCTGTCTGAACCCAGCCCATCCACACACCTCCAAGAGAGATATCAGGCCGCACCTAATATAGATGAAGTGCTGACCAAGTGGAAAGAGGAGAATCATTTGACTCTAGCTCAAGGGCTGCCCCCTCTTCCACATGTTTTCTCCACTTCACCCCTTCTCAAGGAGGAACGTATTTTGTAAGAGACAGGTGAGGAGCCAAAAAACCAATCTACAGTTCTTCAAGAGGCTGTCATGAGCGACAACGAAGGTGGAATCATCATTGATGCTTCTTGTGAAGACCTTATCAACAGTGGAGAAGATGTAGGTCTTGCATATATGCAGATGTTCCAGCAATACAGGGAGGAACAAATGTATGGTGAGCTCTCTTCCCCTCTGTTTGATGAACTTCCTTGTTGTTTTGATGATGAGGATGACTACAATGAGGAGCTTGAGTTGGAGGAAAAGGAGAGGTCTGTCTTCCTGGGTTAATGCCTTGAAGAAGAGAGTTTTGAAGAAAGAGGCGATGTTCTGTGGGATGAACAATCAGTTTGTGATTCCATTTCAGACATCACCACAGTCACACTTCTTCAAGAAGACCAGGAAGAAGCAGAGGATGAGTCTGACAGGATTTTCAATGAGGCAGAAGGAAACAAGTCAGACCATGATACATTGCAGAAGGAATGTGCAGATCAAAGGGCTTATGGTGATGAGCTAGTAGCCATTGATTTCTTAGTGAAGAGCACTAGTATGAGGGACCAACATTCAACAGGCTTCCTAGGACAAATAGAGTACATATATGTCGAAATCATGTCCGATTCTGGTCCACTCAGATTTCAACCAATGCAGGTGACAGGCAGGAGGAGCAGGTCACCAACTCTCTTTTTCATTTAGCCACTTGCCTGGCACCATAAGTCTTCTTGCCAGGAAGGGAACTTAAGAAATTTTCCCTTTGATCCAGGAGGGAGGCGATCATTCCTGGTTAGCTGTACATAATAGTTTGTTTTCAGTTTCTTTCCCACTTTCCCTAAGTGAAGTTGCACAGGTAGTGTTTTTAACCTTGTGTGTTTCCCTTTGCGTGTGGGGTAAAGGCTTCATATTTGATTCTCAGATCTTTCAAGGCTATTGGAAATATCTTTCATAGCTACAATCTAACTCTGTGCCCAACGGACTGTAAGGCAACTGGATTCTAAAGCATAGCAAGCATGCTTCCCCTGTGAGTCACCAATCTGTTGACTAATTTTGCCCACAGGCAAAATTCCAATCAACTTCTCCCTTGTTGTTTAAGGCCAATTCATTTTTTAGTTGCATCAGTTCAAAGGCAAGTTCAACGCTTCAGCCTTGGTTCAGCAGTTAAAGTGAAATGAATGGTTCAACCGAACGGTTCAAAGGCAAGTTCAAACGGCTTGGTTCAAAGGCATCAACGCACAGTGGTTGAACCGTTGAACCGATTGAACCAATCTTGGTTCAACGCTGGTTCAAGGAGGTTGAACTTCAAAGGAAAAGACCCAATGACTTTTGTCAAGGATGGTGATGTCCCAAAGGCCGTCAATTTTAATGCAATAAACTAGCTGTTTGTTTTTGAAATTTTTGAGCGTCAAGCATGGAAAAGCCCAAGGAATGCAGCAACCAGCCAAGAGATCACCCCCAAGGGCTGAAAGAGTAGGAATAAGACAAAAAGCAGAAAAAGACAAAGTGTCTAAGTGGTGAAGAGATGGAGAGTTATTGAGCGGCGTGACCTATTTTTCTCCAAATTGGCATTGGAAGAAGACAAACCGCAGTCTGTTGGCAGAAAAGAGGCACGGCCATGTCCTAACATAAATTTTTGAATGCCAAAGTCAAATTGGGTGATTATATAGCATGGTTCCAGTAGGCCTCTTCTAGAAAGATGACATTGACAACAGTGTTTTTCTTCTTCCCAATGAAGGGATGCATGAGCCACTTGTAAAAAAGGAGCACCAAATGGGCTCCTTGTTTCTCCTATATATGAAAGACTTGTCATTTGTAAAAGAGATCTTCCACATTTTGCTAAGGCGCAGTCCTAGCAAATTTTCCCCCTGAATCAATAAACACAATTTTTTACCTTCATTTGGATAGATATTTCAGAGTATGTGCTGAGTGTTGTTTATGTTCAATCATTATCTCTTAATGCTCTCATAGGTCCAACACTAACATACCTATTGTCTACAAGGTGCCATTTTTGCAACTGAAAGGAGAAGAGCTTGCATTTGGAAGACTAGAATGGAGGAATTTACTTGCAGTGTGCATTTCACAGTGCCTCAGTGATTTTCTATTTTTTTGTGTTTTCATGAAAGCCTCCCTGCTAGTTTCTTATAGCCTGGTCCTTCTACCAAGTGTGTAGTGTATGTATGTGTTTTTATGGTTTCAAGTGTGGAGGTGTGAAGGTCGACTTATTTTGGTGCCATCACCTCTTTAGAGTAGTTTGTTTTCCTGCATCTCTCTCCCTTTTCATCCCCCCCATTATATACCTATATATGTATGTGTTATCACTTTTTGGAACAAACATGATGCATCAAAGGGATCTAGCCCTTATCTAAAGACTCTCCCCTCCAGCTTTGCCGGTCCCACAGGCGAGAGGGGAGTTTCCATGTTGCAAGGAGAAGGCAGGAGCTAGGCCTCCTTGCCCTGGGTGCAATTTCTTGCATCAACAACACATTTGTACTCTAAAGTACACACTCTCACACATTCCTCTATAGGATTATTAAATCACATGAATTTTTTATAGACTCTCATGTATTTCTTTTTGAACTGACACAACTCTATGTTTTGTGCCTAAAGAGTTATGCTCACTCACAACTCGTACTCCTCTCCTAAATTTTTTTTATATAAATATTATACTCTATTAACATATCAAGATTAATGGGGTGTATCTTTAAATTCTCTAACATTCCACATAATCTATAATAGTTTTAAATCTTTCATTTTTTATAATTAAACATTAAACTATCAATAACGACTCCTAGGTACACAGGTGGAAATTTCAAGCCAAATGACAGTTACCAAAACTACCATAACTTCACCATTGTTTATAAAATTAATTTAAAGTTTTAAATAAAAAATTTAAAATAGTATTACTACCATATCAAAAAAATTGGCCATATAATTCTTAACAAGATATTATTGCATCCCAAAGAACCATCATGTCAAGTGTCGTAGACTAGGCAGATGACATAGTCTAACAAAAATAGATGGTACATTAAATTTTTAGATCCAAATTATCTATAATTTGGTACATAGGTTTAAGGTGTCATTTTATACCTTCTCACCACATTTTATAATCTAATTCTTATTGAATAAGGAGAAAAATCAATCTAAGTGTTATGACAAAGTCAGACGGTATGCTTTTGTGGTGACTCTAATTAATTTAAAACTTTTTGTAGACAAATTAAGTGTTAGGTGATATGATATCACCAATATTAGTCATATAAATCTTACCATTTATGAAGATACATGATTTAAATTTTTATAGGCATAGCCTAAAAAAATGGTACATTTTCATGGTAACTCCAAATGGTCTGAAACTTGCTAAAGATTTTTTAAGTGTTAAGTGTTATGACCTCACCCAATTTCATCATATAATTCTTACCATAGTTGTATAACTATTTTTAAAAAAAATCTGTCTTAATAGATAAAATATCTCTTTACTTTTCTTGTGGTAAAGGAATACTTTTTTAAAATAAACCTAAGAGGTTAACAAGCTCACACCAGCAAATCCACAACCCAAAAACCCAAACAAACACACCACACTCTATTTTTGGTTGATACAATATTGCATGAACCCTTGGATGTTCCTAAACCAAACACTTGAGGTTTATAAAATATGAGCTTATGCTCACATAGATGAAATAAGTGGCAAAACCACTCTTTTTACCATGAAGTATAGTGGTTATGGCATTCCATTACAACACATCACGTACTTCAACTAATTTCTACCATTTTTTCCATCTCTATCTTCCTCTTGTTGATTAAAATTTATTCTCTTCATCTTTTCTCTGCTATTTCTTTCCATATTTTTCTTATCTCTTCTCACACCTTTTTTAGGGTTAGACCTGCCATAGTCCATCCTCCTTTGCCAAAGGATCATCTCTTTTGATCATCTTATTTGGGGTTGAAATCCACCTTCATCTGACCACCTCCATTAAGATGCTTTTTCTTGTATATTATTTTCCCTTATGGGCTTAAACCCACCATTGACCAACTACCTCCTCCTAAATCCTTCTTGGCTTTGGCTACTCACTATTCAACATGACGTTGGATTCAACCTTTTATCACCCTTCATTATTTGTAGCTCCTCTCTCATAGTTTTCATCTCTTCTTTCAATTGCAATATCATTACAATAGACTCAACATATATTTGGAAATCAAAATGATAACCCATAGCCTCTAGTAACACCTCAAGGATAGTCTTCACTTAATCTTCTATTGATGTCCTCACTGTTGTGTCAAGTAACTCATCCACCTCTTTTAAAACATAATCTTCTTCTTTGTAAGAACCCTACTGGGTTAGACAAAGAAATACGTGAAATATTTTTTTAATTAAATAAACACATATACCAAAAATATATTACACCACAAGAATCTACAGAGACCATAAGAAATACACAAGGTGTGATAATAATTACAAGTATAATACATCACATGATACTGATCTTTAATATCATGAGAGTACATGTCAATACACAAATATCGAAAGTAATTATAACCACTTAGTCATAGCTTATACAAATATATAGTCACCAATATCAATGTGCAATAATAAATAATTATAACTCTTCATGATAATATTCATTAATAAGTACAATATAATATAATGTACATATAAGATATGTGGCTCACCTAGAGCATAGTTCCTAAACTCAAATATCTATGGCAATCTCAAGTGTCATCTCGATAGGTAGTACTATTGTTGGGAGGAAGAGCATCATCTAAGTGCTTTTTCACACCAACCATAGACCAATGATCTCCTGCACTAATCCCATCAATAAATGGCCCTTCCTTCATATATGAGTAGAAAGTTATGGTGCAAGAATCCAAAGAGACAAAAAAGTACCTTTGTGTTGTATGATTTTAAATTAAACATCCATTATATCATATAAATATGTTCTATTACAAGATATCACACAAACATATAAATCACATTCATGAAATGATAATGTCTCACAAACATACTTTGGCCCAAAGTTTTATGAATAATAAATAATAACGATCTAGATCAATCAATTTCATACGCACCACTTGATCAGACTGCCTTCATCTATCATTGTGACACTAGTAAGCCAATGAATTCCATCTCACTCCTTACTTCAAATCAGCAATACATATTGGTCAAATATAATTCAACCACAAGATTCATGTAATTTACATATTACTAGCAAACACATCATATAACATGCTAAATATAGTAGTAACCAAAGTGTGCATTTTTTTCGTCAAACATATAAATGAGTCTTACATTATTTCTATTCCATACTAGAAATAATGACTATAGTTTATACCACCTGGGTAAAATACATATTAATTATAGATTTTCTCTACCATAATTAGTTTTCAAACATACTATATCTTATGATAACCCATATTACCATAGTCTAGTATTCTAAGACATAACTACTAATTTTTCACAATCAGTCACATAAATTAGTCTTGAATACATGAAAACATAAACTATTATTCAGGTAATTAGGTATAACAAAGCAAGTCACAATTTCCATAGAACACAAAAAATATACTAACATAGCATTTGTTAAACTCTCTAGATTGTATGCATGCATACACATAGTCCTACTAACTAAAACAAACCATACTATTCATAGTATTACCTACACACATACAATTGGTTAGTCAAATATATATGTGAGTCTAACATAATAGTTACACTATATACCTTCTAGGTACAACATACATTACATTGTAGTATTCTATGATATCCCATACTATCATAGCTCACAACTATATAAACACATAACCAAGCTCATGATTCCAAAAATCAAATGATCCATATTCAATAATAACATTCAAGCAAGTACATGATTATACCACTTAGGTATAATCTAAGATTAAATTGCAACTAATAGTCCAAAGCAATGTAGTGTATAAGCATGCATCATGATGCACCATTATATGTTAGATATAATCAAACATTCCCATATTCATATACTGCACACAAGTACTCAATATATAACCAACATCCAATCAATCATTTGTAGAGAAATAGAGAATTTATAAACCCATTATAACATTCATCTAAACATCTCGCTCCATTTTCTAGAAGACTATTTTAATAGGGCTATAGTTTCGGTCCTACAGACACCTTACGATCTATTAACCATTCAATTAACTATAGTCATAGTTCCTATATATGAATACTGACACATTGAAATATACATCATATGTAATTATTCCAATGATATGTAAATATTATATCAGGGTTCATTTATATGCCTAAATCCATAATCTTTTATATAAACATAACCTTAAACTTAGTTATAAGTTTACATTATGTTGGCATGGCTTCTTAATTATCACACTCTCATGATCAAGTGTGTTTATATTTGTTAACATATTAGAGGTACACCTCCTGACATACCCCATATTCATATCCCTTAAAATTATTCCTACCCCTCAGATGCATTATTTCCTTTATGCTTAAATATACTCCACCATATAAATGATATAATTAGCCTTTATGATTCTCAGTCTTAACTCAATCAATATAACTCTATTGACAGGCTAAACTTAACAATAATCCTATAATTTTAAGGAGTAAGTACTTACATTCTCGGAAAGAACAATGGATTTAATACGATCAAGTCATTACCATTCAAACAGGTATGATGGGCAAGGTCATTTTGTTAACTTCTTTTTCTCAAGTCCATTTATTTTCTTTATAGCAGTATCTGAAGATTAATTTTAGGAAATTCATAGAGCACTTTTTATTTCCTAATACGGTGTCTTAGCATCCACTCCAAATAATAGTATAGACAAATAAGTACTTATGTCCTTGGTATAATGGCTATTATAAACTATAACATGGTGTATTCTATGTTTATAGACTAGTATGATACATCAAATGGTTATACGTTTTTGTTAGAATACACTATAATAATGTTATTATGTTACCATAAAATAAGATGCTATAGTTGATTTGAATTATGCTATCTTTTCTAATAGAAACATGACCATTAAAATTTCCATGTGATGCCATTACTTATATTGTCATTTTTAGCTCATTAAACAGTGACTGAGCACAATAGCTTAGCAACTCAACTAGAGCATTGATGCCATTGGCAAAATAGTTGGAATTTCAGTAGCTAAATGAATATTAATGCCATTAAAAATACAGGTGTGTTTACTAGATCATTTTTATATAATTATAAATTATTATGACTCATATTTTTTAAAAAATGACACCAACTTAGTATTTATCCATGGGTCACACTCCAGGTTTTGATATTTTTCTGTAAGAATTACAACGATGTTATAAAGCACATTGATATCCTTTTACAAGAATAAAATGCCCTCATTCATTTTCCAATGCCCAAAAATAGGTGTGTGTGTGTGTGTGTGTGTGTGTGTGTGTGTGTGTGTGTGTGTGTGTGTGTGTGTGTGTGTGTAGTGATTTGATATTTGTAAAAGGTTGCTAATAAAATCAGATTGACTGATTGGCTTAAATAGATATAAAATTTTGTAATTATGAACCTTCTAACTTGCCTAAAATACCAGTGATTCATACTAGATTTAATGTTTGTGTGTTGGTTTACACATCAACGATTCTAAATTGCACAGCACCTATACAAATAGATCTACACAAAAATGGGGTGTTATCTTTAGTCCAACGATTTAATCATAAAATTGGCTTGCTAATTAATGATTTTATAGTGTACTACCTCTAATTTCAATGTACAATAATTCTATTCATATGTTCATATTAATGCTACATTGGCAATAGGGTTTTAATAACTACACCATAATTTAAGTTGTTTAAAATAGCTATCACCACTTTATTCAGTAAAACTTATGAATGTCAATCAATGATATAACTCAGTATACTTATATATATACTGATGGTTGCATAATAGACAGTCGTGCATATATTAGTGCCATATTATCTTTGTAAATCATTTTAAGATTTAGATCCCAAAGACACCATAGTAGCTTAATTAAGTCATTATATATGAAAATAATTTTAGAAGATAATAGCATCATATTATCCTATTATACAGAGATTATAATAACACTAACTAATAATACATGAAGATTCAATTATAATAGTGCTAACTATTATATATGCTAATCAGGTTATTACCATATGTATTTTACAATTAAGTTGCCACTAGTTGAATGTATTTGGTGACCTAGGTGATGCCAACAGCAACACTTACAAGCAACAACTAATAAATATACAGTCATCTAATGTATGTAAATATTAGAATTCAATAATTACGTTTACAATGAAAGACACCATAGTCAAAATAAAATAATGGTTTATCAAATCGACCTGATCTATATAGGGTGCTTAAGCATTTCTACAGCTCTATGCGGCAAGCAAACAGGCCATTAAAAACATACACACACACACACACACATATACAAATTTAATGTATTATATTTTTCAATCTATATAGATCTCCTACAAACATTTTATGACCAAATTTTAACCCAAAATTTTACATTAAATGTGCATTAGATTTAAAAACATTGCCTACCTGGTAATTTGCACTGGATATCTTGGTTCCACGATCTTGCTTCCTTCTTTATTCTCTTATGTATTACTCTTCTCATACTTCGCTAACTTCAATTCTTTTCCCTGTGTGGAGCGTCCCCTCTCCCCTTTTTCAAAAGTTATGCTTATAAAAGGATAGCGTATTTTTCCTTTTTTCTTTGATTATTATTTTTCTCATTATTTTATTTATATCTTCTTCTTTTTTTGCTTTAAGCTTGTTTCTTTTTTTCATTGCTTTATTCCCTTTGATTTATTCCTTTTCCAAATAGATAATTTCTAATTTGATTATATTTATATTATTTATTATTATTATTATTATTTATTATAATATTTCACTAATTTATTTCTAATTGTAATAATTAATATCCATTCACTAATTAATTAAGCATCTTAGATGTCAAATGGTTTAATAATAATTTAACAAAACCTATAGTCTTGAATTAAATCTAATTATGCAAATCACGTAAAATGTATTCCAAAAAACCATTATACTTAACATCAAATCTTATGTAAATGACTATCTAAATTCAAGTAACATCCAAAACACATTATGCTAACCACTTTATCATGCATCTAACATGAACTATTTATATGGTGTGCGCAGATTTCTTGTCCATTCTCTATCATCCTCCGATGTCTCCATCTACATCACCCTCTCTGATGATGCTCTCCCTTTGACACACTCCAAGGGACAGTTTCTCCTACGTCAACCTCACAATAAAACAAGTAGTTAGATCATATCAATAAGATAATCATATAGTATAAAATATAACTACAATGACAAATCAATATGATCATAAAGTAAACATATACTTACAGCCAACTCATAGCAGTGTGATCATGTAATCTAAGCAATATCCTACTACCCCATATCAGTATATATCTGAGCTTAGTTAAAAATAGTCAAATCTAAATCTTTAAACTATATATATCCATGGATAATTTAACAAGTTTGTTTGGTGAGGAATTAGGATGTAATATTCTTTACATGCTTTGGCCGATATGTAAATCAGTGGATTCTCCACTTCATTTCTTGAGTGCATAATTTAGCACTTCTAGATTCAACTCTTCACCTTGGAAGGCCACTTTGAATGTCTCATCTCTCTGTATTTCTGCACCTACACACTGGCTATAGTCATAAATAAATTTATAAACATGAAACTTAGTAGTCCCCATCAATGTTTCCTCCATATTCACACTCATATATTTATTCTCATCAATTTTGGGCTTATCAAAGCCTCTATCATTATGTCCTTGTTCTTGTGATAACTCATTTTTACTTCATATCGTATTTATATCATCTCTAGGTTGATTTCTTTTGCCTTCTTTCATATCCATATAATATTCAAATAATATTGCACTCTTCTTGTCCATATGGGGATAATTCACACCATGACTCATAAGATTCTCTCCTCCAACATCTATGTGGTTTGATTCTGCATATGTAATGTCACTTTCATATTTCAGTCCTCTTGGTAGAAACATGCCCACCATCATCGTATCCATATCCTTTGTTGTACCTACACATTGAACAAACATATTAATGGAATAAAGAATTTCCAAAATAAATTCTCTTATCTTTTCTTCACACTGCAAGGACATACTATCCAAATCTTCTTTGTTGATCAAAGTCTTCTAACAGAATTCTCCCTCATGATGGACTCCCAAAGGCCCATTTTCAAAAACCATCATGGTTTCCCTCTCCTCATTCTTCTTTTTAATTTTTTCTCCTCCAAATGGATGGTCTAAAACCATACTCTCCTTATGTGGATTGAATTTCAATTCATCAACATCTATTGTCCTTCATGGAAACCTATAATTCCTCATGGATGCTCTCTTCATTCACTTTTGTTGTTTCATTTATAAAAAATTTTAGCTTTCCTTGGTTGTCCTCAACCCTTATACCATTCAAAATAGTAAATAAAAATGCATTGCCTTCATTAACCAAGGATGGTTCTAATTCTTTCCACTTATGGGTTGCCACAAAATCCTTTCCATCATCAAACAATGGGTATCCTTGTACTTCAACTATTATCACCTCCATATCCTCTGGCATGAGTATTTCTTGCTATATGGGTTGCTCACAACTCTTATCTACATTGTTGTTTTTTAAAATAGACTTGGGCTTATCACATGGAAACCTCACCTTCTTATTATCTTCCAAGACAACTTTATTTTTCACGTACACATACTTCTTATTGATACTTATCAAATTAGTCTAAAGCTACTCACATGGTAACTTCCCCTTCATATTGCCTTTCATGTAAATCTTATTCTTCTCATCTCTCTCAAGCCTCATCACATTAAGCCTATGCAACCCTTATTGTTGCAATTTTGGGTGTAAAAAATGACCTAACAACTTGAATACCATATGTTCCCATATATTCACCTTCTTCTTACCTTTTCCTTGTCTCCTTTCTTGGATATTTGTCCAATACACAGCTGCACTTCCAGATAATATCTTATATGCAGTCTTTACCTTGATGGGGTCTTCAATGTTCTCAACTTTAAAAAAAATCTAACTCCACTATCCATTTCATGAGTTTATTTGGGATCTCTTTAACACATAACAAATCAACATCATAAATATACTTACCTCATTTCTTCACCATGACCTCTATTGGTCTTTTTCTTCTGTTGGAATATTTTCCTCCACTTGTTTAGCCTATTTCCAAATCATCAAATCTCGCTTGCAGGGAGATCAGCCCACCATTATCTCTTCTTAATCATTTTCACTCGTAGATACAAAAACACCACTTTGTTTAATCATTTCCATCATATATAGTCTTGCTTGGAATTTCTTTAACGTCTTTGTCAAGTCTTCCACCTCTCGTGTTCTTTTCTTGTGTGCCATATCTCACCAAAATTAGTAGGTTTCACTTTTACAACCTACAACAAACTCAAAATATATCCTCTCACATTTTCGACACTTTCAGGACTTCTCTAACACCTACAAAAAACTTATGTAAGCTTCTCTTTCATAAATTTCAACACACTCAGTAGAGTTCTCATTCACAACCTATAGTAAAATCATAAAGGATTTTCACACACAACCCGTAAGGAAAAAAACATTTCTCTAATACCACTTGGTGCAATTAAAAAATATGGAAACTAATTATTGTCTACTTTTATCTCTGTGTTTTTAAGATTGAACACTTATCCATAGACACACATTAGCACATACTCAGACTTGAAGCACTTAACAAATATTTTTTGCATTGAAATTTAAAACATTACATTGGAAACACATTCACAATCTAAATTTTGAACACACTCTCACATTCTTATGTAGTCTTATTACATTACGTGAAAGAGTTACAGACTCTCATATAGTTCCTCTTGAACTAATACAACTCTTTGTTATGCTCTTGGAGAGTTAGGTTCCTTCACAGCTCATCCTCTCCCAAAAAAAATTTTATCTAAATATTGTATCCCTCTTAATATCCCAAGATTCATGGGGTGTATCTTAAACTTCCATAACATTCCACATAATGTATAATAGTTTGGCATCTTTCATTTTTGAAAATAAATTCCAAACTATCAATAACGGTTCTCGGGTACACAAGGGGCAATTTCAAGCCAAATGATGGTTATTAAAACTATCATGACTTTACTATTGTTTATCTAATTGATCTAAAATTTTAAAAACATGTTTTACACTAATATTCCTATCACTAAATGAATTTTTCCATCTAATTATTAATGTCGTATTGTTACAGCCAAAATGTTTAACCCTAAAATATAGATTAAGAAATCTAGAGTTAAAGAGGTAGAGATAGGCTAGGGCACATGGATGATAGATTATCTCTAAAATAGGCCAATAAATTTCAAAACTCAGGTAAACATATATTGAATTTATTATGCTAAGATATGCTAGAATAGAAAGTAAAATTATGCTAGATATTGTAATGATAATGAAAATAAAATACTTAGCTAGCTCTTATGTTAATACATATATGGATCTAGAACATGAAGAAACTAGATTGAATATGGATTATGGAATATTCATGTGATTATATAAATTGTACCTCTCTAGTCATAGATACATGTGTCAACCTGGGAGGGTTGCATCGATGCTTCTATATGACTTGGATGCAAGTGTCTAGTATATAACACATGTTAAAACTAGATGTGACCATATGGATGCTTATGGGTTATGTGTCACCTTCACTCTGGTGCACTCAAATCCGGTTCATGGACTATCATTCCTTAACAAATATTAAAACCTTAGTTCTTCATCTTCATAGTGATTGTGTGAAAAAATGAATTAGTGAACATAAATTGTCTAGATAGCCCAAAGATCCTTTTATCAATCAGTGTTGCCTACATAGCCAATACTTTGAAGAAGGCCTCATATTTATGTAGTTATCCCCTATGTTTTGGCTTGTATGTGTATCATTAAATGTGTGATAAACAATTACAATAGTGATCTAACTTGTAACTTAGAAAATGTGGCTCATGGAAAGCTCAGTTAGTAATTTAGACCTATAGATGTGCTATCCCTATGAATGATAGGGAAATAGGATAAAATAGGGAAGCTTTGCTCACTTTAGTGCTTGATTTAATGCCTTTGGTAAGTTTCCTTGTGAGTTTTTTGGTTTGTGTTAGGTATGTTCAAGGTTTATGCTCGTTGAAAAATGAATGAGGATTGATCTTGTATATATAACAATCCCTTTGTATATTTTTTCACATTAAAGCACTTAGGCTGACTATGGGTATGCATTTTTTTTTTAATTAGATGACTTTAGGGCACTTTACACTTGGGGTGGGATAGGTAACTTACATTGACGTAGGTGTCTAACTCAGATGCAAGTGTTTGGGCAACTAGAAAATAGGCATAGGTTCAGAACTTGTAGAGATAGAAGATAAATAGGTTTATAACATTTTGAGCATGATAGAAGGTCTGAGTCATCAGAATAACATTGGTCAGACTAAGATATAAGTAATAAGAATAAAGAGAGAGATCATATATGAGCCTTTCAACAGCATGAAGGTCTAGGAGTTGAAGATACATCCATGATATGTATTTTCCAAGTGTACAAGATTGAGGTGTTATATAATTCATAAATAATGTCTACAGCTATTTGGAAAATAACTATTTGATTTAGCATATTGTCTGAAAAATGTTTCTATTTTATTTAGCATCATATATGGTAAATGTTATCATTTGATTTAGAATCATGTCTTGAAATGTTGAAATTTAATTTGGCATCTTGTTTGTGAATCTTCATTTTATGCGTTTATGTGTGTTATAATTGTGTGAAACCCTATAGTGGTGGATTGGATCTCTCTCTAAAATATCATTTCTCATTTGTTTTTATGATTATTGGCCTTTTTTTGGTGACATGTTCCAACCCCAAAATGATGGTTGGGGTGGTTATGGCTACCACTAGTGTGATAGGATCAGCTTTCACATTATTATTTTTTGTGGAGAACTACACTATGTATATATTCCTTCTTGGCTTAGGATTAATTTGATTGTGCCAACGACTCTTGAGGCACTTAAGAAACCTTTTTATTTTGATGTAATATGTAGTTTTGATTTATGGATATATTGATGTAACCTCCATTTTATTGTCACTGATGATAGTGATAATTTTTTTCTGGTTACTTGCTTCAAAGTTAATGTTAAACTAGGGTAGTCACTCAGTATTCTTGTATAGTTATCTCCTTGTTTATATAAACACAAGTTGTATTGATAGTTGATTATATAATTCAATAAAAATGGTTTGAAGGCTTTGGTAATTGATCTTTTATGCTTTAAGTAATCAAGATTTCTTCAACTTTGGATTGTCAGTTTATATGAAGAAGTATATATAGTTGTTTGTTTCACTATTGTATTGTGATAAATATTCTTAGAAATTGTAACCTTTTAGATCTTATTCAAATATTTGTGTGGACTTGTCTTGGTAAATTTGTGTTGGAATGCATTGTTCCTTTGTGGGAACACAATCTTATAATAAGTAATACAAAAGATGTTCATTGATGCAATGTGATTGCATAAGATCATGCTTTTGATTGTTTTACCTTATTATTTAGCATTCTCCTTTGTTTTGAATTGTGTCATAACATATACTAGATCATGTTGAAGTTTTATGTGTTGTATTGAAATTTATTGTCTAAATTATCTTAAATTGTTCGATATGGCTTCTTGTTGTAGCTGAGTTCTTGTATGGTGTTTGGGTGATAAGTCAATAAAGTATATATGGATATTGTATAGGCTACTTTGAAGAAGGTTAACATTGTTCTTTTTCCTTTATAATCTCAATTTCTCAACTAAGCTCTTTGTGTTGGTTATGTGGAATCTGATAGTGATGTGAAAATAAGTGTTAGATCAAAATACAATGGAATAAACTCAAAATCCCTACTATAGACCAACTCACAAGAACCTCTAATTGAGATGAAGGAACAAGAGATTCACATGCAAACTTAAATGAAATATAAACAGATATTATACCTCATGTTGCAATCAATTATTCATCCCTGATGAAGTTGGATGTGCTCAAAATGACTTGGATATGCTTGAAGCTTGATAATGGATGTTTGATTGCCTTTTGATAACTCTAGACTTGGACAACACTTTGTTATAGTTGATGGCTTGATTGCTAGAGAATAGTGATAGCTTAATGGACAAAAGTTGGTTTTCATGGATGTATAGCTCTAATTTATATGAGTTGATGGATGGAGTGGAGGGCTAGGATTTAGCCATGTGAGATGAAGATTAGAGAAATGATTAAGTGCGAGAGATTGAATGGAAAGATTAGAGAAATGATTAAGTGGATGGTGGTTGATTTGGAATTAAGCTCAGTTTTGAATTTAATTTTGGATTGGTTTGGATTTGGATTGACCAATTAATCACATGTTTGATTTGCCTTGAATAATTATGTATGCACGGGAGTGAAGGCAGAAATCTTGGATGTGAGAGTGATATCTTTTGGCTGATTGAGATGAACTGATTGATTTTAGCTCAAGGATTCTACCGATTACATGGATTAATGATGATGGATCATGTTGATGAAGGATTTGATATGAATGATGAATGATGATTACATAATGGTGAATGATTACAACATTGTGGACGATTAAAAATGATTGTAAGATTATGACCAAGCTGACGTTAGACACCCCATGTGATTGAGTGTTGCCTACATACTTTGTATGGACCTCAGGATAATGTAGTTTTCCCTAGAAAGGATTTATGTGAGGATAAATGAGAGGTAGATTAGATGATGATGATATAACAAGGATGCCCCAAGGAGACTGATTAAGACCGATGAGGATGATGGATGTTAGCATAAACATTATATTAGTGATGATTGTGATTGTTATATATAATTAATAAGTGGATTTAGTATCAAATGAGGATAAAATCAATAACAATAAAGGACTGGTGAAATTTAGATGTATACAATGATAAGTGTGAGATCATGTTTTTTTTTATTATCACTATTCCTTTTTATGGTACAGCTAGCTATGTTAAAAGACTTGTGGAATAAATATTCTTCTATTGCTTTTTATTGTCACTATTTATTGGTTTTTAAGTAGGGCCAAACTCTAGTTTAAAGTTGTAGTATACTTATGTGAAAAAATAATTAGACAGTATGGTTGTAATTGATCTTAAAATAATTGAATGCACATGTTTGAGCTATGGTGGAACATACCATCTATATTTCTTGATTTGTTAGCTTTATAGCATTCTTATTGTGAGTTGAGTTCTCACTTGTAAATCATGTGACTAATGGAAATGTGAATTAGTTACTTATTTGAAATCATGTTGGACAAAATGTTTGAACTAGATTCAGTATAGCATTGTTATTTGTTAAAATTAGATACATACTTGAGAACTTCAATCATCCTACCTTAGAAGTAAACTATATTCTCACTACTTCTTTTCTGGATTCATAATGAAGTGGAAGTAATCACAATATTTATAGTCATTATTAAATGTTGCCAAGTGGTTGTTGATGATTGTTTACTTTGTACTTTTGTAGATATATTTCATGTTGTCACTAATGCTTAAAAGTTATAATACTTAAGCTATTAAGACTTACAAGTTTGTTTCATTGGACTTCAATATGGAAACAAGGGATACCTTGTTCCAAAACCCTAAAAATGGTGGCTTAGGAAAATACTTACAAGAATTATGTGCCTTTGGAGTGTGTTCTAAGTCATTATGATATTTATTTGGTTCAATTGTAGTGACAATTAATAAATTAGGGTTTGGAGTACAACCACCCAATTCTTGAATTATGCAATTATGGCATGAATTGTTTCTTACAAAGAGGCTAAGATAATATTGTTGGTTGCTTCATAGAAGAGATGTTGAATTTGTAAGCAAGTGGTAAACTCTTTAAATTGATTCTTTTTGCTCAATTCCATTGTTGTAATTAAATAGTGTCAAAAATGATGGTATTACATTCGTGTTATTAAGATTGTATTATGGAACTTATGTCAAGATTCCAATGTGGTCTATGATCAGTAAAACCGATAGATTGACCATTTTAAGTCACCATGAGATACTAAGAGACTAAGGAGCCTATGAGTTCCAATAAAGTCTAAATACATGGTTAAGGATTATGTTAATGGAGATAATAAAAATAGAGTTTAGTATACAGTGAATTCATTAATAAAATAGAGTCCTATTATTGCTAGGACTACCTCAGACATTGACCTACGAAGAAGTAGAGTAAGCTTGTATTAAGCTAGGATATGGAAAAGGATTCTAGTTTGATGGTGTAGACGCTAGAAATCTGCACCATAGCCTGAAACCCTGAAATAAGTTGAGTCTGAAATCCTAAAGTCTTGAAATAGGCTAAGTCTAAAATGTGGTAGAAACCTCCAAAAATCTATATTTTGCATTTTAACTCCTAAAGCTCTGAAACCACTCTCAAACATCCTAAAAGTATATACATAAAATATAACTTAAAGTATAAGTTGACATTTAATTATGGACATTTAATTCTGACATTTAATTATGGACATTTAGTTTTGACATTTATTTTATGTATATATCCCCTATTTACCCATGATAATTAACCCTAGTAATTACTATTTACCATCCCTAACCACCCAAAATCTTTTAAACAACCAAAAATCCTAAAAACAAATAAAAACAAAACCTATTCTCGTCCATAACAACCCAAGCCAACTTTTGACCAAATTAGGCTAATCGACATCGGTCCTTCACGATCAACGTCGATCTTCCATGATCGATGTTGATTCTCCCGAATCAACGTCAATCCATATATACACAGCGAGCCTCCATGGCTCGAGACTGTAATTTTGGACTCTGAAAAGCTGACAGAATTTCTCCAGGAGACTCATAGGCAATTGTTAGCCCCTTGCTAGTGAATTGCTACCCAAATACAGACAAAAGAATGCACAATATCAACCTCATGCCAAGATTGTTTTCAAGGTAAGTATTGCATTCAATTCATCGTATTATTTAGTTGTTCTCATCCTTTTATTTTAGTTTTAACATTCAAACGTTCATAGTTTCCCTTTGGAATCTATTACACACCTTGCAATATTTTTTGTCCTCCTTTATTTCCTTGTTTATAACTCTACATAGATTTTACAGAATCAACATCAATTCATTAGAATCGACCTCGATCCTGCAGGATCGACATCGATCACTGCAACTTATTTTCTGTCACAGACCCAAATCTTTCTAAATGTTGACTTCTATCTTAAAACCCCATCCAATTTAACACTCTATTTTGTTAATGCACATTCTAGTAATAAATTAGCATAAATTAACAAAATGCTTATCTATTTTATCCGTTAGCAAATTGTCTATTACATCTATCTATCTTATCCCTCTATATCTATTTATCTTATTTATCTTGTTTATCTTTTCTGTTTATCATAAATGCAATAAATGATTTGAATTTATCTAATCTTTGTCAAATTATCTTGTACATCATTTATATCTTGTAATCTTTATCTTTTTATCTTTATTATCCTTCTTAATTGAAAATAGTGTGTTGACATCCATCTGAGAAAGCATGCCACTTCTCGGGACTGGTTTGTAATCAGGCAGCCCACTCATCTTCCTACTGATCCATTTTTGTCCAAGTGTTTACTTGTGATTTGTAGGTCATTCCTCCCCAACCAAAGAGGAGTTCCCACAAAGCTTGATCTACGATGTGCAACCAATCATCTTCTATCACACAGATAATCCTATCCCTTTTGTTAAACCCTGCCATAGTTTCAAAATTTAAACATAAAAATACTGAAACAGATGGATGTGAATGATCACTTGAATTGTTATAAGTTATTCAGAAACTCTTGATAGATGTGGTTAAAAAATAAGAATTGTGATGGACAAAAGTTATGTATTGTTTTGGGTAGATATCTAAAGTCCTTTAATCATTTCAATAAGTTTAATTTGATGAGACATTAATTTCTTTAGCTTTAATATGAACCAAAGCTTATGAAAATTAGTGGAAGGGTAAAACCCTGAAATATTTTGAGATGCTTGTATTAAAAAGGTTTTTAGTATGAAACCCTAGAGTGAATGGTTGTTTATAGGGATTGAATATAATTGGCCATGAGTAGTGCAATGTATGAATAAACTTGAATTGTAGGTTGCAATGGTTATCTTTATCAATGCTTAAGGTTATATGAAGTACTCTTGGTTTGTACTTTTGATCATTATTTTAAAGTTGTTTTACATAGTTTAAGCTAATGGAAGTAATGGATTTCTATTAAACATGCAAACTCACCATAAAGACTATATTATAAGGATTAAGGTTCTATTTAATGAAACTGTTAACAATTTAGATAACTTAATATCTCTCAATAATCATGTGAGTTCCCAAAACATCACTTTAGGGAATATTTTGTCCATTATGAATAAATAAATCAAATTAAACCTTAGATCTATGTTTCCTATCTTGACTAGATTTGTAGGTAGATTTATTACCATCATGAGCATTCTATGTTACATTCATTATGATGCAGAGATGAAAAGTCTCATAAAAATAAAGTGACTATTCTCGAGATAGAGAATATAATTGTGAGGTTATCGTTAGAACTTTGTGTTAATCACTTAACCTAGTAAGTCAGTAAAACATACATATGGTTACCATAAAAAGGTTATTAAAATCATATATGTGATTTTATTTTTAATTTGATGGGATTTGGATTACATGAACCATGATTGATGTTGGAAATGGAAATCAACAATTGTCTCCTCAAATCCTCCTCTCTCATTGGTCATTTTTTTGGTTCTCGGCCCTATACTAAATAGTTTCTTAAATGGTTGATGGGTTTTTGGTTGCCCTTCAACATTTTTGCAATCAAACTTCTCCTACATGGCTTCTTTCAAACCACCTTTGCCTCCCCTGAAGCTTGTCAATCTGTTGTTTCTAGTAAACCTTGGCATTTTAATAAATCTATCCTTTTCCTCCACCCTTGTAATCTCACTTTAACCCTTCAAATCCCACTAATCTTATTTCCCCTATCTAAATCCACCTAGTTGGCCTCCCCCGCTTCTGTATCAACACACTTCCATTTTTTTTTAAAATAGGTCTGCCTTCGAGGTTGTCACCTCTTCCATCATTTCCCCTCTCGGAATCTACATTAATGCAAACATTTTTTCCCATCGCCCTTCTTTTGTTCAACTCCACCCTTCTCTTGGCCATTGGAATCAATCCCTCCTCTTCAGTTGCCTTCCCTCTCACTTGACCTGCCTCTCCCCCTCCCAATCCTCCCCACACCCTTTCCTCTCACTTCATTCCCCTCCACTCTATTCCTCCTTTCAACACTAGCCCCTTTCCCCTTTCTTCCCCATGCCCCCTTCACTCTCCACCCCCTCCTCGTCAGCCCAACCCTATCCTCTACAACTAGGCTTGTCCTATGTGATTATGAGGCCTCGGATTCTTACAGTGAGCCACTCTCAGTGTCCCCTCTACAAACCCCCATTTCCTTGGAAATCTCACAAACTCCTAGCACCCTCTGAGTCTTACATGTCTGCAGGAGCATAAGATGTTAAATATTTGATCTTGAGTCCTACAAGCTTCATTAAGTGTTATTTATGATCCACACTTGTAATATTTTAATTATGAATAATATAATGTAAATCAGCAAACACAATAGATATTGGTGGGCTAAGATGCCCAAATATTCAATATATGTAAAAATAGAATAATACCATTATGGTAGGGCAACACCATACAATACTCTTTTAGGAAGGAATAACTCCACGATTTCACTTCAAGGGGGAGACCTCCAGTATCTTCTTACAATAGAAGACGCAACACTTGATTGATATGCTTTATAATCATCTTCCTCTCCTTTATATAGATCTTTATATAGTCAGTAATAGGTGGGTAACATCCTAATCCCAATGTAGGCTGACTCATTACCTAACATTCTAATTCCACAAGTTATTCATTTCTCCTAATAAAATGACCTATAAACTAAGGGGGGGGTGTGCCACATATCGACATCTCCATCAACACATATGCATTAATATATCATATCCCTAGGTAAATAACAATGAGCCCTTCATTGTCGAAATGAAGTGCCTCTCCTAGAATGCTAGAAGTCTCAACACCTCTAACAAACAAAAGTTGGTTAAATGTTTGCATCAACTTTGCAGCGCTGATATTTTTTTCCTTCAAGAGACAAAAATGAATACCTCTGAATTTGTTTCCTTTATTCATCATAATTTTCCAACCTAGGAGGTTATGGGTATTGATGCAGATGGAGCTTCTTGCGGGTTTGGTATTCTTTGGGACCCAAGAGCAATCAGCTACTCCTTGGTGCTCTTAGTTACTCCTTGGTGCTCTCTAACAAGAAGTGGATTTGTTGTGATGTCTATTGCTTTGGGGAAGATATCAATATCTGATTGATCAATGTTTATGGTCCTAGCCTGATCAACGTTGAAAACTACCCCTAAATTGAGTTGTGTGCTTTATTAGACCTTAACATTCATGAGAAGGTGATTAGCGGTGGTGGCTTCAATGTTGTTCTCTCCACTTAAGGAACTAGCATACATATCTTAGATAAATCCATGTAAAATACACTGATAGATATCATTCTCGAGACACCTAGTGTATATTTTGACTTGCCTCAAAAATGATATTTATCGATATATTTTACATAGATTTCAAAATATGTATGCTAGTTTATAAATATGATGCAGTAAAATCTATATCTTACTTATAAATTAGTTATGGTTATTTGTATATTATATATTTATTTATTATGATATGGTAATATTTTTTATGATAATTTATTTTTACAAATCATTATTATGATATGATTATTTATAAATATAAATATAATAATATTATGTCGGTTATTTTATTTTTTTATTTAATTATGTCAGCGTTAATATAAATAAATTATTTTATTTTTTACTTTATTGGTATGGCATTAATCTACACCTTTGGAGAGAATTCTTCAGGTTCCCTCCGACTAAGCCATAATATGGGAACAACCACAGGATGTGGGTCACCTATAATAGGGTTAGAACCTCCGAAAAAAGTCGGCTTCCTCTTGATGGATCACCTAAACTAATGTTACTGCAGGGAAAAGGTTTAGAAAGGGGAAAAGGGCTCCTAAGAAGGCTAAAAGGTGATGCATCAAATAAAAGTGGGAAACTTTTATAAGCTTGAACCCACACTAGATCTTCAAAGGACAATGCTAGCTCACACAACCTCACAAACCAGTTGATTGCATAAGTGTTTCATGGACTAGGTTTAGGGAGAACACTAATCCAGACCTGCAATAGCTTGAAAACACCCTAAAGGAGGTCAAAAAGGAGGACAATGGACGAGGAAGATTCTCCTTCACTATGCCATCATGCACAACTCACTCAAAACAGATCCAAGGCAAGAGATAGGTAAAGAAAGTCTTTTATTGCATCAAGAGGTAGTTCTTACAAATTCTTGATAGGGTTTAGCCTAATCAAGAGAAAAATATCTTACAATATCTCAAAGAGTCCCCTGATACTCTCAAAAAATGAGCATCCTTTTACAAATGAGAACGAATAGGTAATATAGAGAAAGGGAGAAGAGAGAAGAGGGAGCATGTTAACCAAGAAGAATCAATGAGTTGTAACCTATCAATGAATGTTCTATCATCTTTTTGGTCCAATTAGGACTAACCCATCATCAACAAGTTAACCTGCATTTGCTCCAATTAGTCTTCAAGTTTTTCTCATTGGTCGAGCAATACACTAGAGGACAACTCTGTTTTGTAAATGAGTCATGATCCCGTTATGAAGAAAAACCCTTAGGCACCCTAAAAATCTATTAAATGCTCCAGCTGCTTTCTCCAACCATCAAATCTCTTTGCTTTGATCTTCCACGCCACCTTCCACTTGCTTTCATTATGAGGACAAAATCCTCATATCTTTGATCCTGACGTACCCATGCCATGTCTGCTTTTAGTGGCTGTAGGTACTTGTTTGTCGAAGTATGACTGTGTCAAAGGATGAGACACTCCACCATATCTTATTTATGTCTGCACATACTCCATCTTGAATATAGGTTTACTATAGACTGAAAACCAATCTAATTATTGGCTTTCATATAGCTATAAAATCGATGAAAACCTATAGGTTGTATAGCCCTGTCTTGAACTATAGTAGGTTTAAACAAACCTATTTTGCCTTTGAACCTTGTGGAAGCCGAGAACTCATCATACGCATAGGGCTTCTTTAAAAAATAGTGAACACAGTCAGAATAATATTGCAACCCCAGAAGATGGACCCTGCGTTTACAAATCTTCGAACTAGAGGTTCATACTGAGCTTCAATGGTGTCCTTTGAAACATTTACCCTCGTTCAACCTTAGGTCATATTTACTTTTCATTGAAGTCCCTTAGTTTTGACTTTTAATGTCGGCCATTGATCTTGAACCGAGTCTTCCAGATTATGACATTTGTCAGCGTTACGTTCTTCTATGGGATCTTGTTGTCAGTTTCGCGGCCACGTGTCATTCTCGCATGGACTCTTGACTTTACGCACACCATCGATCTCCCTTTGCACGGCTTGCATGCGCACTATTGATTTACCCAATAGTTATCGTGGTCGTGACACTTGGCAGCGTCTCATTTGCTTTTGGGATTCGTTGACTACTTACTCGTCGTCAATCTTCTTTGGTATAATTAAATGTGCTCTATGGATCTATTTAGGCCTACCGGCCTTGTCTGTCGATGTGCACCATTAAATCTTCGTTCAGGGACCCAAGATCTTGACACTTGTCAACTACACATTCCTCCTTCGAACATTTGAAATCAAACGGCTATTTGTCGTAGCTTTATCTTGACATCTCCGCACACATTTCACTTTGCAAGTTCAACTTTAAAGCCTTGTATCTTGAGATAGCAAGCTCATCAAGATACGAATTTTGCAAAACATGATTTAAGCATGAAATACATCATGTCCATGTGGTCCTTTGGCTTGAGAGGCTTTCCAAGTGAATCTATTAAATGCACAACCGACTTGCTATGTTCATTCGTGCACAACATCTTGTGACGGTCTGGGCCTTCAAAGCTTGTACATGATCATTCACTCAAAGAGGAACTCTCCTCAACGAATCTATCTAGACAAGGGCTTTAAATGTGGGCCAAATTTGACCAACATTTATAATGTTAACTTTCAAATAATTAAATAATGCATTCTCACCGCATTACAGCGCCCCACCTCCCCAGTTTGCCATTGTAAGAACACCTATCGGTGTAAAAAGAGAGGGTGATCAAAGAATCATATAATCTCAAAAATACTTTTCAGATTTCGTCTCTGGTTGCAATCTCATGGATCTCCTTCCTGAAGAAGGCAGATTATCCTGGACTTACAGAGTAAATGGCTTCTTTAACATTGCAGAACGAATTGACTGATTTCATCTCTAAATCTCAGATGGCTACACAACGGATCTCCGAATCCCACATTCTAAAATTCTCAAGGTTCGATCATTCGCCCATCTGGGTGGAAATCTCAGCGAATCAAGCTTCCCTAAGATGCCCTTTTAAGTTCAAGAAAATGTATGGTTAAGAGATCCATCTCTTCTAGTGCTTATTAAATGTTGGTGGAAAGGTTGCCCTCTTTCCCATGGCACAAAAGCTTTATGCTTCATGGTCACATTGAAATACTTCCGCACTGATCTTAAACACTCGTACCTTTCTCACTTCAATGACATCTTCTCGCAAAAATTAAAGCTAGAAAACGATCTTTCCCTTCTCAATAAACAGATTCAATCGTCGGGCCTCTCTAATCTCCTTGACGAAGAAAAATACCTGTTGAACTCCTTGCAAGAAGTTTCCTCCAGAGAAGAATTTTTATAGAAACAAAAGACTTGGGAATCCTGGCTCACAGACGGAGACAAGAGCACAAAATTATTTCATAGATCAACCATTTCCCGACATCATGTCAACCAGATCGTAACATTTCCCTCCTAGACAGTTCCATTCTTGATATGCCTCTTACCATCCAGGATGTTGCGTCTACTTTTTTCTAGAATCTGCTTACTCGTGATCACCTTATCCCAATTGCATATATGGGGGCATTTCTTGTTGTCATCCCCCCTCCTGTAACACCCTCCAGAATGACTGCCTCGTTGCCCCTTAACCCTTTAAATCGACGGTTTTTGCAATGGCTGAGGACAAATCCAAGGGCCGAGATGGCTTCCTGCGTCATTCTACGCGCTTTTAGGATCTCAAGGGCTCGAAGGTAAAGGTTGTGATCAATGACGCTAGGAAATCAGAGAAAATTCATAAAGACCCCAAATGCGCCTATTTTGTCCTCATCCCCAAAAAACCTGCTATCTCCACTTTTAATGACTTTAGACTCATAATCCTCTGCAATACTCCTTACAAAATCCTTACCAAGGCCCTAAGAGAAAGACTTAAAAGTTGTTCTCTTAGCCCTCGTCTCTCATGGACAAAGGGGCCTTTATGCAAGGAAAGCAGATCCTAGATGGAGTGGTCCTCGCACATTCACTCAATCACAAATTCGAAAGGGATGGTGGCTAAGGTAGGCAAAAATAATGCCTTTGACAAAGTCAATTGGTCTTTTCTTCGTTTTGTCCTAAATAATTTTGGTTTCTTGGTACACTAGTGCAACTTGATCTTTGGGAGCATCACTTGGCTCATGTCTCAATGCTAATCAATGGCAACCTCGTCGGATTCTTCTCTAGTTCATGTGGTCTTCACAAGGAAGACCCATCTCACCTTACATTTCTATTCTTATGATAAAAGCCCTTGGTAGGGCACTTCACGTTGCGTTGGTTACCAATAAACTTCAAAGATTGAAACTTGGAGAAGGAGCCCCCTCTAAGTCACACTCCTTTTTTTCGATGATACACTCTTCAATGGTGCATGCAAATTGGAAGTTGTTACCTTCAAAAGCATCTCAGATGCATACATTGAAGCTTATGGGCAAATTGTCAACCCTAACAAGTCAAAAGTATACTTCTTCATCACTTCTCCCACACTTCTCTCATCGTTAACGTGTCTTCACTAACATTCTTGATTTTTAGATTGGCTCACTCCCTAATAAGTACTTGGGTATTCCCTCCTTAGATACAAGGAAGCAACTTTGGAAGGATCTCCTTGATAAAATAGACAGTACACTTCTTTCATGAAAAGGTTGATGGCTTAGCTTTTTTGGGGGCATCCAACTTCTCAAATCAATTCTTCATTCACTTCCCACCTATCTGTTGTCCATTCTCAGTGTATCGATTAATATCCTTTACAACATTAACCAACAATTGAGGAACTTTCTTCGGTAAAGTTCAAGTGAGGGAAAAAAAATCCTCTTATAAGCTAGAAAAAGCCTACCTTCCAAACCATCTTGGGGGAGCCACTTTGATGGACATTAAACTTCACAACGCCGCTCTGGGGGCCAACTCCTTTGGCGCCTTTCTAATAATTCAGATCATCTTTAGAGCAAAGTTATTACATTCAAACACAGACTCTTAACTTTGAAATGAATTGTATCTATGGCCATGCTCCTCAAGGGATCACATATATGGACCTATCATCTCATAACATCTCACTTAGAAAATTGGTTAAGGTCCCTACATCGACTTCTGGTATGACTCTCGATCAAGATTCCCCTTACTATCTATCACTATAGGATTAATAGAAATCAAAGGGCTCTCAATAACTACATGGGGCACACAACTCTCATTCTACACCTCTCCCACAGAGAACCCCTTATTTAGCTTCATGACCCTATGAAGCTAGAATGATCTCGATGCCCCACTTGATCATATTCACCTAATCTTCTCTATTCTCCAAGCAAGGAGTCTCCCTCCCAATGGCAAAATTGATGTCCTAAGATAGAATGGTTCCCCTTCCAGTTCCTATTTGTCAAGTTAGGATACAGATCCTTGGCTTGTCGTGCTAACTTGTGGACCCGGACTAGCCCAATCATAGAATCTAAGCTCGATTAAACCTTCCTAAAGCAGGGCCTTTACTTGGCTTGTAGCACAAAACAAGATTCTCACTCTTGAAAACCTTCAAAAATGTACCTTCCAAGGTCCCAATAGGATGCATTCTTTGCAAAGCTTGTTCTAAATCAACAGAGCACATTGCCCTTCATTGCCTAGTTGCTTGCAAAACTTGGTACTAGGTCCTTAACAAGCTCTCTCTCTTGGCTCTTTACAGCGACCAATGCAGATTTAATTTGACGTTGGTATTACCCATCGTCTCCATTTCTATTTCCATTATGGACTACTAGGGTACTACTGGTACTATGGAATCTCTGACTAGAAAGAAACAGAAGGATCTTCATTTCTCACTTGGGAAAGACTAATTCATAGGGTTGAAGTGGCTATTTCAGAATGAGCTACTTCTAAATTTAAACTTAGGGGGCTCTCCCCAAATTGTAGTGATTTAGTTTTCTCCACAATTGACCCCTCATCTCATTTGTTGTGACATCTAAAAAAATTCAGTCTACCCCTTTAAAACGTTGATCACTCACTAGGAACCTCCCAATCTAAGGTGGAGTAAATTGAACTTGGATAGTGGTTCCAGAGGCAACCATGGATTGGCAAGTTTCCAGTGCATTATAAGATCCTCTACAAGTCAATTAATTGTTGTGTCAGAGACCTTCCACCCAAAGGCAACCAATAATGAGGTAGAAATTTTCATCTTGGTAGGTGATCTTCGACTAGCCAAAAGTCATGGAATTCTTCAATTAGGAGTGGAAGGTGACTCCCTTCTGAGTATTAATGCTTTAAAGCAACATTCCACCAAAAATTGGAAGGTCAACTCTCTTCTCAGCGCTACATTATTTGTTCAACGCTTCTTCCAACAAATTTCCTTCTCGCATTGTTATAGGGATGGCAATCAAGCAACGGATCTCCTTGCGAACGCAAGTATGAACATGGGATTTTTTTGAAAAGTCAAAAGCCCTTCACACTCTGATTGGCATGGTCTTGTGTAATGTCCCCTTCTTGAGCATGATCTTTCCAATGACCGTTGGCCTATTCCTAAGACCCGTAGGCTACTCGAAAGGTAAAATTAGGGTTTTTTGTTTTGAAGAATGCTCTTGCTTGAGGTTGGTTGATTCAATGGTGGATTCTTTCTGAGTTTTCAGAGAGCTTCGCAGTGATATGTTCTTCTTGGCATTCTGAGCATCTTTAAGAATTTACTATTTTTAGTAAATTCTATTTTTGGCAGTGGTCCTGTTGGTTTCGGCACGGTTGGCTTTCCATTTCAGTCTGATCAGTTGGCTTACTCATTTTTGGGCTTTGGGGCACAAATGGAGAGATAAGTCGAATTATTTTAATTAAGTCATGTTTTAATGTTATATTTTAACATTGACTTTCCCCTTGGCCTAGCTACTTCACTTTAAGTTGTTTTAAAAGATGTTCTTTATGGGGTGGGCGCCTCATTGAAGGAATTAATTATAATTCTTATTAAAGATTTAATCCAAGCTTAAGTTCGGCGCCAACTTCAAGGAGGAAATAAAGTTTATAATATAGAGTCAAAATTTTGCTTGGGAAAGTGGGACGCCATCTATTGGAGGATTAGGGTTTCTAGAAGGGTCAACCAGAAATTATAAAAGGAAGCTATTGGTCCTCATTTGGATCATCTTTAGCTACAGGAATGTTATGCTGCCGCATTGGCTTTGGGATTGCTTCGAGGAATGAAAGCCTCCTAGCTTGGCATTGTTTCTCGCTTGAAAGATAGCGACTAGTGGTGAGATAGTGTAGTTTGATTGTTTTGTAGTGGGATTTGTGCATTGTAGTCAATGTGTGGTTTTATAGATCAGTTTATGCATATTAGAGAGATTCAAGAAATTCATATTCCTCATCGCAAATTGTGTTTTTAATCATAAGTCAAAAAAGACAAAAAAAAATTCATTATGGGTATTGTCTATATCTCTTTGTATGTGAAGGGCGAACCTTTTCTGTAAGTTGTAGAATTTTTAATGAACGCTGTGATTTTTAAATGCAAATTGCCCCTCTTGCTAGGCTGTACCATCTGTGTTTGCATTGGGATTTGTGCATAAATTAAATAGAAACTTTTGGGTCTGTTTTGTGTTCCAAATCTTGGGCGCCTTCATCATTAGGGTCTTTTGCTTTTCGTTTCATGTCAATTGGATGAATTGTGTGAGAGATATGTCCATTTTAGTGTGATCTCAGGTTGTTGGTTTTACATTTAAAGGTGCAGATCAGAACATATCAGAATCTTGAATCTATTTTTTTTGGAGAGAAGAAAGTAATCTTAGTATTTCCATTAAGCAAGGATAATTGTTTATTCAGATGCTCGTTGAATTGTTCTAACTCTATGCTCTTGACAGGGGAATTCTCTATCATATTGTAAGCTGACAGTAGTACTGACAGCAATTCTTTAATCTTGCTTAATCATGATTTGTAATGCTTATATTATATTCTGAAACTGCATTGTAATACTATATATCTCCGTCATATGGTAGCTCCCATTCCGTCTCGGGTTGGAAAGCACATTCTTGACGTCGAGTATTTCAGCATTCTTGCTTATTTCCCTTCATAGCATTGTAATTCGTAGCACTCCGCCATATGGTCACCACAACTCCATATTGGATTGGGTAGCACATATTTGGTGTTGAGTTTCTTTAGCATTGTAATTTGTAGCACTCTATGATATGGTCGCCTCAATTCCATACTGGATTGGGTAGCACATACTTGGTGTTGAGTTTTTTTTCAATGCTTGTAGTAGTAGAAGATCCTCTGACCATATGCTCGCCATCATCGACGCCATTCTTGGTTAGAGTTCCTTCCAACTTTGTTTCTGCATTCAGATCCTCTGACTAATGCTCACACCTTTCCCTCCTCAGAATCCTGGTGTACATTCTGGTTAGAGTTGCTTCAGTATCTTTTTGGTTTAAGGCTAACCCTAATGACTATGTATTGCTTTGCTGATTGTAATTGAAAATTTGAAAAAAATTGGCTCAAAATATTTTAGTGGTATCAGAGCTAAGTATCATGCCATCCTGTGAACAAACCGTCTATGAGTGACAGAGAAAAGAGATACATAGCAAGGGAAGATAAGAAAGTTGCAAAACAATTTCAGTGGTATCAGGGTCCAGAAGGTCAGACAGCTTCAGAGGTCTTGAGGGCTCATTGGGAGTCTTCTCAGGGAATAGATATGGCAGAAGGTGAGAGGTTAGTCGGGGGTAACGAGAGGTTTACCAACAATAGAGATGATAGTGGGAAGGGAAGAGAGAGATCGATAAGTCCCGAAAAGAGATTTGAAAGGAAGATGGATGCCTTGATGGATATGGTATCTCTCATGATGGGGAAAGTGAGCCAGAACACAACTCCACATAACAACCCAGGATATAGAGGGGAGCACAGTGCCTCTAACCAGCATGATGGAGGTGTTGCTCAGCCTGTTTCAAACAACACATGCATTTCTTTCAGGTCCTTCAAACCCACCTTCTTAGCACCAGTAAACACCCAACCTGATCTTGAAGAGAATGCTTCATTCGTGGAACAGTTGAGACTTGGCTGTGCGGAGTATGATTCTCTCCCTGATGACATCAAGATGGACATGTCCTATAATGACTTTATGGATCATAAGAGAAAGAATAAGGGACAAGGGAGACATTATGAGCAAAGAAGAACAACAGTTCAAGGGGATTTGTATCAAGCTGTCAACAAGGTTATACTTCCACACTATGATGGGAGTGATAACAGTTCAGCTCGAGCTTGGATACAAAAGCTGGACAAATATCTAGCCCTTAGACCCATGGCAGAAGAGGAGGCGATTAAGTTCGCTATGATACACCTTGATGGGGTGGTGCACAAGTGGTGGTGCCATGGCCTAGTCACCTTAGGTCATCGGTCTATCACTACCTATGATGAGTTCACCAATAGGCTCATCGAGAGATTTGAGAAAAAAGATCCTGAAATACATTTCAGATAATTGGCACAGTTGATGCCTACATAGCTGAGTTCCAGAGACTTTCAGTGATAGTCACTGGCATCACGGAGAGGCGGTTGGTGATCCTTTTCAGTGAAGGATTGATGGAACCACTCAAGGGTTGGATTAAAGCCTTTGATCCACCATCCCTACAGGAGGCAATGAAGAAAGCAAGAAACATGGAGTGGGCTGCTCCTAAGGCAAAGTTTCAATCCAAGCCATCCTTTCACAAGGGGGATAAAGGAAAAAGACCTCATCATAGACCTCCTTTAAGACCTCAGCATAAGGAGTTCAATCAGCATAATCCTCATGTCACAAGATTGGATCCTGAGACACTGAACGAACTCATAAGAAAGGGGCTATGTTTTCGGTGTAGAGAAAAATGGTCTCGAGATCATGTTTGCCCAAAGGGAGTCAAATTTTCCCAGATTGAGTACTATTCAGTTGGTGAAAGAAATTTTGATTTTTCAGACCAACAGTCTGATTTTGAAGATAGTGAAGTGGAAAGAGCTCCAGAAGAGTCCGAAGATGAAAAGTAAAGTGGAGGCATTTTGGCTCAACTTTCGAGCTTCCAAAGGAACGAATCCTTCAAAGTTCGAGGGATGATTAAGGGGCAGCGAATAGTTGCTTTGATCGACACTGGAGCAACACATAACTTCATTGATGAAGTTGTGGTGTCAAAGAAGGGGCTGCAAACAGAAGAGTTTGAAGGCTTCAAGGTCATGGTTGCTGATGGCTTCCACATCTCATGCACCAAGAAGATCTCAAACATGACTATGCAATTAGGAAACTATGAAGTCAATGATGACTTCTATGTAGTCAACATTGGAGATATGGATGTTGTTCTAGGCATTCAATGGCTGCGTTCACTTGGAGAGATCTCCTTATATCTGCAAACTATGGAGCTCAAGTTTCAATCCGATGGGAAGAGGATAGTACTAAGAGGAATGTCCAATGGGGGACCTCGGGTTGTGTCATTCAAGAGAATGGCGAGATTGATCTGTCATGATCAAGCTGAGTGGGTTGCAGAATGTATGATTCTTCCTGCTAGTCCGGTTGAAACTAAGAGAGACTATCCTCCTGATGTTCAGTCTCTACTCACAAAGAAGAGCAAGGTATTTGCTGATTTGCCTCCTGGACCACCACCTGAACGGGGTTCGGAACATATCATAGAGCTCAAGGAAGGAGCTAAACCGGTTATTACAACTCCATATCGGTACCCCGAGAAGCAGAAGGATGAGATTGAGAAAAACATTCAGGAACTCTTGGAGATGGGCTTCATTCGCCCAAGCAAGAGCTCCTTCGCTTCAACAGTGGTTCTTGTGAAGAAGGATGGTACCATGCGCATGTGTGTAGACTATCGTGCTTTGAATCAAAGCACCATCAAAAACCGATACCCCATTCCAAGGATAGATGAGCTCATTGATGAGCTACATGGAGCCAAGTTCTTTTCAAAGATTGATTTGAGATCGGGTTACCACCAGATTAGGATGAGGGGATCAAATGTTGAGAAGACAGCTTTTAGATGTCACTATGGCCACTTCGAGTTTCTAGTCATGCCATTTGGGTTGATTAATGCTCCTGCTACTTTTTAGTCTTTCATGAACAGAGTTTTTCAGAAACAACTGAGGAAGTTTGTATTGATATTTTTTGATGATATACTGATTTTTAGCAAGGCATGGGATGAACATCTCAAGCACTTGGAGGAAGTGCTTAGCATCCTAGAATCTGAGAGCTTGTTCGCCAAAGCATCCAGATGTGAATTTGGAATGGAGGAGTTACTGTACCTTGGTCACATAATCAGTGTTGAGGGAGTGAAGGTTGATCTGGAAAAGATCAAGGCCATTGTTCACTGGCCACCTCTTGAGAACTTGACTCAATTGAAAGGGTTCTTAGGTCTTTGTGGATTTTATAGAAGATTTCTGAAAGGGTACTCACAGAATGTTGCTCCTCTTACTGATCTCACAAAAAAAGGGAGCTTTTGTTGGTCAGAAAAGGCTCAATCTACTTTTGATAAGTTTAAGAGGATCATGAGCTCTTGTCTGATTTTGGCTATTCCGAATTTCTCCAAGCCTTTCGAGCTACAGTGTGATGCATCTGGTGGAGTTGGAGCTATTTTGATGCAAAACAAACATCCCATAGTGTTTGAGAGTAGAAAGCTAAGATGTGTTGAAAGAACCTACTCCATTTATGACAAGAAAATGCTTGCCATTATGCATGCATTAGCTAAGTTCAGAGAGTATTTGGTGGAAAACAAGTTTGTGGTCAAGACTGATCATAACAGTCTCAAGCACTTTATGCATCAAAAGGATCTGAACGAAAGGCAACAAAAGTGGGTGAGTAAGCTCCAAGCTTACAATTTTAACATCAAGTATGTCAAGGGGAAAAACAACATTGTGGCTAATGCTCTATCTAGGAGACCCCATTTAAGCTCACTATGCGAGCTTACTGCTGATTGGAAGGACATGTTGCTTGTTGATTATGCCAAAAATCAGTTTGCAACCAACGTTATTGAGGGTACTTGTCATGATGAAAGGTACAAGGTGATTGAAGGGTTGATTCACTACAAGGGTAGGATCTTTTTGGTGGCTGATTTTAAGCTAAAAAAAAGATTTTGTTGACATTTCATGACATTTCACTTGATGGTCATCAAGGCTTCTTTAAGACATATAGGCAGATCCGAGAAAGATTTTCTTGGAAAGGGTTGAAAGGGAAAGTTCAACGCTACATTCAAGAGTGTCCCACTTGTCAAATGAACAAGAATGAACATACTCTACCAGCCGGATTGCTGCAACCTCTCCCTATTCCCAACCAAAAATGGGAAAGCATATCGATGGACTTCATCACGAGATTGCCCAAGGTCCAAGGGAAGGATTGTATCTATGTTGTAGTGGATAGACTAACCAAATTTGCTCACTTCTTCGCCATTACCAGCTTATTTTCAACAACCCAAGTTACAGATCTATTTTTTCATGAGGTGTTTAGGTTACATGGGCTGCCAAAAAACATTGTGAGTGATAGGGACAGCAAGTTCCTAAGCACTTTTTGGCAAGAGGTCTTCAGAATGAGTGGTATTGTGCTTACTCCAAGCACTAGTTATCACTCCCAAACAGATGGACAAACGAAAATAGTAAACAAGTGGTTGGAAGGCTATTTGAGAAACTATGTTTCCGAGCAGCAAAGAGAATGGGTGAAGTGGCTTCACATAGGCGAGTACTGCTATAATTCTTCTTTCCCATGTCAATAAAGATGTCACCTTTCTTGGATCTTTATGGTTATGAAGCTCCTGGCTTTGCTGATTTGGTGTTTGGTGATAGCAAAGCTCTTCAAGCCAAAGACTTATTGTAGCAGAGTCAAGATATCATGAAATCATTAAGGAACAATCTTCAAATGGCACAGAATCAGCAGAAGATGTATGTTGATCAACGACGTGTTGAGCGCTCTTTCGAGGTTGGGGATATGATTTATCTTCGATTACAGCCTTACAGACAGTGTACTCTCAAGAAGAGTGGAGCTGAGAAGCTCAAACCTCGTTTCTATGGGCAATTCAAGGTTATCAAAAAGGTTGGAGCAGTAGCTTATGAGTTGGAGCTACCTTCTAATAGCAGAGTACACAATGTCTTTCATGTGTCTCACCTCAAGAAGGCACTTGGACACAATGTTGTTGCTTCATCATAGTTGCCACCTTTGGATGAAGGACAGTTGGTTTTAATTCCACAGGAGATACTTGATTACAAAGAACGTTCTTTGAGGAAAATAACAATCAGAGAATACTTGGTGAAGTGAAAAAATTTGCCTATGGAGGATGCAACTTGGGAGAATGATGAGATTCTGCAACATCCAGGTTTGCGATTGCTTGAGGACAAGCAATCTTGGGGAAGGCGGACTGTAATGTCCCCTTCTCGAGCATGATCTTTCCAGTGACTGTTGGCCTATTCCTGAGACCTGTAGGCTACTCGAAAGGTAAAATTAGGGTTTCTTGTTTTGAAGGATGCTCTTGCTTGAGGTTGGTTGATTCAATGGCAGATTTTTTTTGAGTTTTTAGAGAGCTTCGCAGTGATATGTTCTTCTTGGCATTCTAAGCATCTTCAGGAATTTACTATTTTTAGTAAATTCTATTTTTAGCAGTGGTCCTGTTGGTTTCGGCATGGTTGGCTTTCCATTTCAGTATGATCAGTTGGCTTACTCATTTTTGAGCTTTGGAGCACAAATAGAGAGATAAGTCGAATTATTTTAATTAAGTCATGTTTTAATGTTATATTTTAACATTGACTTTCCCCTTGGCCTAGCTACTTCACTTTAAGTTGTTTTAAAAGATGTTCTTTATGGGGTTGGCGCCTCATTGAAGGAATTAATTATAATTCTTATTAAAGATTTAATCCAAGCTTAAGTTGGGCGCCAACTTCAAAGAGGAAATAAAGTTTATAATATAAAGTCAAAATTTTGCTTGGGAAAGTGGGGCGCCATCTATTAGAGGATTAGGGTTTCTAGAAGGGTCAACCGAAAATTATAAAAGGAAGCCATTGGTCTTCATTGGAATCATCTTTAGCTACATGAATGTTATGCTGTCGGATTGGCTTTGGGATTGCTTCGAGGAATGAAAGCCTCCTAGCTTGGCATTGCTTTTCGCTTGAAAGATAGCGACTAGTGGTGAGATAGTGTAGTTTGATTGTTTTGTAGTGGGATTTGTGCGTTGTAATCAGTGTGTGGTTTTATAGATCAGTTTATGCATATTAGAGAGATTCAGGAAATTCATATTCCTCATAGTAGGTTGTGTTTTTATTCATAAGTCAAAAAAGACAAAAAATTCATTATGGGTATTGTCTATATCTCTTTGTATGTGAAGGGCGAACCTTTTCTGTAAGTTGTAGAATTTTTTATGAAGGCTGTGATTTTTAAAAGCAAATCATCCCTCTTGCTGGGCTATACCCTCTGTGTTTGCATTGGGATTCATGCATAAATTATATATAAATTTTTGGCGCCTTCATCATTAGGGTCTTTTTCTTTTCGTTTCACGTCAATTGGATGAATTATGTGAGAGATATGTCCATTTTAGTGTGATCTCAAGTTGTTGGGTTTACATTTAAAGGTGCAGATCAGAACAAATCAGAATCTTGAATCTGTTTTTTTGGAGAGAAAAAACCAATCTCGGTATTTCCATTAAACAAAGAGAATTCTTTATTCAAATGCTCGTTGAATTGTTCTAACTCTATGCTCTTGACAAGAGAATTTTCTATCATATTGTAAGTTGACAGTAGTACTGACAGCAGTGCTTTAATCTTGCTTAATCATGATTTGTAATGCTTATATTATATTCTGAAACTGCATTGTAATCCTATATATTTATGTCATATGGTAGCTCCCATTCCGTCTCGGATTGGAAAGCACATTCTTGACGTCGAGTATTTCAGCATTCTTGCTTATTTCCCTTCATAGCATTGTAATTCGTAGCACTCCGCCATATGGTCGCCTCACCTCCATATTGAATTGGGTAGCACATATTTGGTGTTGAGTTTCTTTAGCATTGTAATTCGTAGCACTCCGCCATATGGTCACCTCAATTCCATACTGGATTGAGTAGCACATACTTGGTGTTGAGTTTCTTTTCAGTGCTTGTAGTAGTAGAAAATCTTCTGACCATATGCTCGCCATCATCGGCGCCATTCTTGGTTAGAGTTCCTTCCAACTCTGTTTCTGCATTCAAATCCTCTAACCAATGCTCACACCTTGCCCTCCTCGTAATCCTGGTGTACATTTTGGTTAGAGTTGCTTCAATATCGTTTTGGTTTAAGGCTAACCCTAACGAGTATCATTTGTTCTGATGATTGTAATTGAAAATTTGAAAAAAATTGGCTCGAAATATTTCATCTTGACACCATTATCTTCTCAAACTTCCATTTTGCTTTGGATTAGGTGATCCCATCCTTCTTAACAAATGTGAGATGATTGAATTAAAAAAAACAATCAAATCATCAATGTGAAATGATTGGATAATAATAATAATAATAATAATAATAATAATAATAATAATAATAATAAATCAATCAAATCGTCTTATAAGAAAAGGAAAACCAAAGCTTTTTTAAATTCCCCCACCTCCGAAAGCTACCCCGAGAGTCTTCCGTTATACACCGCCTCCGAGGCCTAGCTGAATAAATACTTTTGCTATTGTTCTTGGTTTCTTATATGGTTCGGTTTATAGTGATATATATATCTTAAATTGCGTTTTTTTCCAACGTCTGTGTAGTTTACGCTTACCGTTCTCGGGATTGTTTAGTCAAATCATTTTGTTCATAAATTACTCTGGTTATTCTCGAGACTGTCACTCTGGATATATTATGCCCAAGAAGTTGCAGAACAAGTGAGTTCGCTGCCCTGTTCCATTTCACCAGTTTGTCTTGGCCGTTCCATTGTGATGGCATCCATTGTGCAGATGAGTCTTTGGTGCCCTATCATAGTAGCAAGCCATCCATTGAATATTTATTTCCCATCCACAGTTAATACTAATAACCTCGTTGGCTGCAAATACTTGCACAAATTGCATACCTTTAAACAAATCGTCAGCACAATTATAAGGTATTACATGAACGATTTGAAAGACGGCTAGCAACAAAATTCTGGCATTTTCCATTATTGCAACATTGAGCCCAAGAGAGAGAAAGGGTGGTATTTCATTGTTGCCAATATAAATGTATTGTGAGAGAGGTAAAACAGAACTGTAGGGCCAATATATATAGTCGTCCCTTTCCCAAGTTTGCTTGGAAATATTGCCTACTGTTCCTTTTCAGTGCTGTTACAAAAACATCGGTAGATCTTCCCCAAAAATTGGCGTACATCTTAGGGCTAGAGAAGTTATAAAAGAAAATACTAGACAGAAGCCACTGTTTATTATATTTGAACATCGAACTAATGAAATTACACTATTATTTGGTAGAGTGGAAAGCTCAAAATTACAGAAAATTTCAGTTGTCAAATATATTTATTTTATTAATCAACTCCATACAAATATATAAGAGACACATTTTTTATAATTGGAGACGCTCCTATCCCTCCAAACTCTCAACCTATTAACAAATAACTCTATAAAGCTATCCGTATATTATTATTGTTATTCACAACAATAACATACCAAACAATATATTCTAACTTAGGTAATAGTATAACTACTATTTACCAAAATAAACAATGTAATGTAAAGCAACTTTCATTTTTATTATAGATGATTCCTATCCCTCCAATTAAATAATAACTTTTTTTGGTCACGTATCAAGAATTCACTATGTTTTATCCTTTTTTATTTGCCAACATTTTGGATCTAACTTCTTCAAGGATTTGGAGGACCCAAAATGTCAGAGATACTTGCTCAAATATCTTAAATATATCTATCTGAACAAAAACTCAAATATCTTAAATATATCTATCTGAAAAAACACTCGCATGTATCAAAAACTGATATTAATGACACCATAACCTTCCTTGAAATTTTCCCACTGACTGATGACAAATGACCTCAATCTAACTGCACCACTGTGTTTGGTTCAACGAATCTTTCCAGCAAAAAAAAGCTCCAAACTATACCATATGCCCAAGATATCGCAATTTTTAGATCTTCTAATTAAAAAAGAAAAACTACCCTGTGACAGAGAAACTGACCTTAAATTTAAGGTCAGTTATCTTTATAAACCCACTTTACCGACATTAAATTCCACCCCACCCCCAGCTGCCATTGTAAATACACCTCTTAGCATAAAAAAAGATAAAACAAAGTTAATTCCATATATATACACACGTGTGGTTTGCCTCCCTAGATTATCGTCGCTTCTTTTCACATATAGGTTTTTACATATAAGCCTTCCTCATGGAATTTCCAAGCCTTAAAGGATGCCTCCGAAGTTATTTGTCACTTCTTTTCACATATGGGCCTTCATTAATTAGATTAAATAGCATATGCATCCATCGCACAATAACTTGGGTTGCAATAAGAAAGATGATGTAACAGGTAAGTGGAATGTTGATATTGTGCATGCATATTCAGCTATGGGCCTAAATCAAGGGCAATTTAATGACAGTGCTAGAATTATTTGATCTATATTTTAACAGGAATTCCAATACCAAAGACAACTACATGGGAGTAATGTAAGCTAACCTCAACATCGATAATTTTTAAGACTTCACTAACAAAACAAGGATAAGCTCAAGCAATTTACACCCTGGAATTATAATCTGTCAGAATGGATATTGGCATTGATATCTTCAAGAGATGAGAACAAATTAAAATTAACTGTTAATATTTGTCCCTTGAAGTGCAAGGATCATGCCCCTTGTTCAGAGAAAATTGCCCATCACGTGATTATAGAAAATAATATGGCAAAACATTTGCTCATATTGCATCTCAAAAAACAAAGCGCATCTACAAACTCTTTTTCAAGAATAAGGTGAACTGTGGCCTTTGGCAACAGGTGGTCCAGTGCTACCAGAAAAAGGTGTTAACGTCCATCCTCCAAAGAAATTCAAGACACATTGCCATTGAATGTCAGCATTGGAAACCTGTATTTTGCATGTTTAGTATAATTTTTGATCTTCGTAGGGTTCAAATTCAGGGACACTGTACAATACAACAAAACAAACAGTTGACCAACAATCGCTTGACAAACCCTTTACATTCCTGCTTGAGGGAATCCATAACAACATTGTCATTAATAAAATGGAACTTCACAGAACAAATCCAAATTGTAATGTAAATTAACCAAACTGATATATATGAATCTTACCTCTGCTCAAAAGCGAACTCTAATCATGAATGTTCCCCTGTAGAAGGTCCTTCTTGTGCTCCCTTTGTTGCTGGACCTTTAGTACTAGCATTTCCAGTTACTTGTCCTGTAGAGCCTTTGGCATTTCCTGTTTCAGTTCCCGTCTGTGATGTTGCAACTGACTTCCGAATCTGAAGGAACGTATATATACACAATCTAATCAGCACACCAATGACTAATATATAATCCATTCTTCAGAAAGTCTTTGAAACCAACTATATATGGAGGAGATAAAATTACAAGGCATGTTACAATCTAAGTGACAATACACAAAGGGTGAAGAACAAGAAATTGTATTGAGTTATACCACAGCAAGTCGTTGCTTGTGATTCTCGTTCACAGACTGCACGCATGACCCCCAACCAATCAATAAAAGGCACGTGATCAGAGAGAAATATTTTTATGTCCTGGTAAAGAACGAGAAGAGACCTGCATACCACTAGGGCCTTCAATAAGTAGACCGATGCTTCCTATGACACTACCATTTCCCTCAAATAAAATAGCCATGAAGCCCATTCAGGATAAACTAGGGCATGGATAAAATTCAAGGGAACGGAATGACCAAAATTTCAACATAGAGCTAGAAATGTGCAGTTGCTGCTATTTATATTTTCATAATCATAGCTTTGTATCCAAAATATGTTCATCTTTCTACCATGGCTATCAGAATACAATCTGAGAGAGATCTTACTGGTCTCTTGTAGGTCCTATATTCATCACCACCAAAGCCAGGAAGTGTTATATGCCAGTGTCTTTCTGCAGCAAATATTCACTGTTTGGATGAGAATTTAAGAAAAGAAAAATTGAGGCATCAAATATGATAAAAATGCACACATATATTGAGAAAAGTCATGCTCTAGAAGAAAATATGTAAGAATAACTCACTTCACATACACTGAATTGAGGAACTGTGAGAACCAACCCCATTAGGTATCATAGACCTTGGAACTTGTTCAACTTACCTAAAGGTAGCATTATATCCTTGGGTTCCAAGGATTCTGACTTTCGATGTTTTGCCAAAGAACAAGCACTGGTGGCAATCTGCTTAAGCAATAGAAACAGATCTATTAAATGTAAGCAAAGCTTTGTGTTCAAGTGCATACATGCACAGTAGATTGACATCGTCTTTTAATAACTAATACACAGCAGAAATGGCCAATAAGTAAAACCAAATACAGAACATATATTTAACATTTATTATAGTCCTCTAAAGAATAAAAAGGCCCAGCGGCGACCTCCTTCGACCCCAACGAATCAGATGCAAGAACCTATGTAAAATGTGCAGGGATACAGTTTTAAAAAATTCTATTGGCTGCAAAAGATGCATCATTACAAGGTCTAGTTAAACATAATAAGTTTGGAGCCACTAGGTGGGGTTGCATTGAACCTTTAACCTCAATAGAAGCTTAGGGTTTAGACCATAAGCATTTATTGTATGACGTAATTTGAAGGGACAAGAAAGCTGCAAATTCCATAAGGGTAGGATGGAGCTCCACTTGGCAAACTATGAATGATGGCTGCCACAATCCACGTTGGTCTTGTAGACAGTGACAAAGCAGGTACAAAGTCACCCTACCACAAACTGGAGAAACAAACGCATCTACAAATCAAAAGACTGGTTTTAATTTGTATATGTCCTAGAGGCCACTTAATTCATTTAAGCGTTTTAGGAGATTCATTTTCTCAAATCTGTCTCAAAACCATTGGAAATCTTCTCTAGAGATTCATCTTCTCACTTTTGCATTTTAGAAACTACATTTCCTCGATTTTGGTGTCCTCTGGACCATATTGCAAACTAGATATATTTCGGTGGGGTAACTAATTTGATCTCGATGCTATCTTCATTTTTTAGAAAATACAAACTGACCATGAGCACTCTATGCGTGTAGTCTGAAAGTCCCCATGGTGACTTTTTGATGTGCATGGTTTTGAGTTAATAATGCGTTAAAAATGCCCTATACAAAATGTTTAAACGTTCATTTTAAATGTATCCTTGAAAATTTTCAGATGTTCTTATCCCTTTCAACCACTTAAACTACAAAAAAAATTCAAATGCAATTACTTGTTTAACTTAAATTCTTCTGAAATATCGGTCAACAAAGCAGTGCAGATAATTGGATGGAACCACTCAAAAGGCGATAACTTTGAGATTGAGCTTTGTAAGACCCAATTTCATTAAAAAAAGGTGCAGTGGAACATGTTAAGGAAAAGTGTAAGTATGCCAATTTCGTCAAAGGATAGAAGTGATTGCTTGTTTGCACATTGAATTCTTCTCAAATATATGTCAACAAAACACTGCCCCATTTTGGGAAACCACCCAAAGGCAGCAGCTTGGAGATTGAGCTTTAAAATGACCCGATTTCATTAACAAAACGTGCAGTGAAACATGAACAGGACAGTGAAAGTATGCCAATTTCATCAGAAACACAAATTTATGCTCCACAAAATTACACTGATTTAACTTTAAAAATGGCTTTTACAATTTTAAAAAACTAGAGATCAAGAAAGTATCAGAATATAGAAGCATTTCCAAAAGGCAAAAGACATGGAACACAATATAGTTAAAAGTGAATACACAAAAAGAAAATCAAAGGAACTACCAAGTATGCAATGAAAAGTAGAAAAATGTTAATAATTCAAATAGAGATTAGTTCAATTCTAGCACGGCTATGTTGACTATTTTATAAGAATACCAAAAACTGTAAAGATGTTGCAAAAAAAATTAGAAAAAGAAAGTGTCTGAGATTATACTCTGTCAAGAAAATCTTCTGCTATCTCTATGAGAATATCTTCAACTTCACCATCTAGCTTCTGACGAGGGTCAATCTGCATCAATAAAAAAACAAGCTTATTTATTCAAAACAGAACTAACCTCTGTCCTAGATTCTAGAGTTAAAAGGAAGCAGCTCCTTTGAGAATCCTAGGTAGAAGTTATTGAAATTGCAATAATGCACATACTGAAAACCAAAAACGAAGAAAAGATAAACTTAAATAGTGGCTTACATACATAAATAAATGAAACTTTTTCTCAACAAATACTTTCAAATGTGAATTTTGCTTGTCACTACTCTAACCTCATACATGTTCCACCGAACAAAATCATTATTTGAGAACTCCAAAACACATACTTTGAGACCCTTTGGTGCAGAACTAAAATAAAAGCATTGCAATGCCAATTATGCACCTGATCAACTAATTCTTGGATGTTTCTCTTCCCAAGTATCTTATTACTTGTTTCAGTTGCTCGGTCGTTGCTTCCAGCTGGGGCTGCATTTCCAGGTGCAGATGTACCAACTTGGGTTCCTGCTTGTATTGAAGTGCTTTGAGTTGGTATTCCTCCTGCTCGAGAAATTTGATGCTGCTGAGACATTCGTTGCTGCTGAAATTGTTGAGATTGCTGTTCCTGCAATGGCTGTTGCTGTTGTGGTGTCAAAGGAAGTGACTGTTGCTGTACTTGACCATGTGACCTCTGTTGCAGATTTTGCTGCTTAAGGCTTGACTGAAAAGGTGAAGCTATGGAAGGCAAGTTGGATTGGTGAATTTGTTTTCCTTGTGATGGCATCCACTGCTGCTGATTTGAAAGTGCACTTGAACCCACACTAACTTGTCCGCCTTGGGACATGCCAGGCAATTTAGAACCCACAGATCCCCCAGATGCGTTTCTTTGAAAATTTGGTGAGTGCAGTTTCTGAAAAAGAACAGAACTCCTTAATTTCAGTTAAGCAACAACACTTGCCGAAAACAATAACAATTTAGAATAAGGTGAAAAAGGCAACTAGATAAAAAGATACATCAAATACGGCAACTGGTAGTTATTTCAACTTAACATAAATCTATCTTGAGTAACAAATAATTAAGACATTAATGCTCTCGTGCTCAGAACAAACATAACAAGAACACACACCTATAAGTTATTGTGCACACCCAGAAAGGAGGTGTGAAGAACTGATGTGAAAAAAAACTCAGAAAATAGAACAGCTCAAGAGAAACAACATACACACATCGGAGACGATAAATTTGTGTGGTGTAAAACCCTTTGCTGCGAAACATGACAACGGAGGAAACATGATCATTTTATTGCTCAAATAGCTATGGACAAGGCATATACAAGAAGAATGTGAGCCAATATGGGTGTAGGACTCAATGCAAACACCTTAACACTCCTTTGTATGCTGTACACATACTCCTTTACTGACTTCTGCAGCTGGGATGCTCCAAATCCGAGCTTTTCTTTCCCCCCCTCACAATCACACAAACCTTGCCCTTATGCCTTCACCTTGATGGTTGGGCATTGGAACTGAACAGACACCTCTTGCTCTTCCTTTCCAGTAGCTGAACCGTCCCCCTTTGGAATTCAGTGAAGCTGTATTGCTTTTTCTTGTCTTTTCCTTGTGATTTATTTGTCTTTTATTGGCCTTGAAGACCCTCCTGGATCATATTAATAGCATCGTCACAAGAACATAGCAGTGTATTTCAACAAGTAAGATTTAGGGGCCATATTACTTACACCCTATGAGTTAGTGTGCACCTTATGATCCAGAAAGGAGGTGCTCTCAGGACATCAAGAATTGATGAAAAGATGCAAGAATTATCTTGGTTTTCGTCCCTTGATAAAGTGGGAACTTCCTTTTTTGCCTCTCGGCTAGAGCTGCACTCTTTGGTGTCTCTTGCTCTTATTTTGGCAAATCATGGTGGGTTCCATCCTTTAGTGAGGTACCTTGGTGGATATTCTTCTACGTGTCATTTGGACTGTTTAGGTCCTCTTCTTGGACTCTATACATGTTCCTCTTGTTATTACTTGTGTTTGAGGTCGTCTTCCTGATTTGCTGTCCCTCTTACACCCCTTGGATGCGAATGCATAGCCCTCATCCCATACTGCTTTACTTGTTTCGTACTAAGGCTGATCAGTCTATAAAAGTTTCGTACTAAAGCTGATCAGTCTATAAAAGCCTTGATATTAGTTATGTTACCAACACTAAATCTGTGGAGACAGCAGTTTTGGTGGTAGTCCCAACAACTCTTGCAAGAAAACATCAGCAAGTTCTATAAGAACAGAATAGTCCTCAATGTTTGGTTCCCTTCTCATCATCATACTCTTCCACTTAAATTGCATACAGCCTGCACCCATTTCTCAGAGGTCTTCTAAGTTGCAAAGCCATCAACAGTCATAGAAATTGGCCAATTAATCCCTTGAATTTTCACCCAGTTACCCTGATCATCCCTACATTCAAGGCCCTCCCAAGGATGGTCCAGTTTTGCCTTATAAGGATACAGCGAGATCATCTCAAAATTATGTCAGAAGTGCATAGTGCTGAGATGTACAGGTTGAGTTTGGTTTTTATCCTTCCAAGTTCCACTCAAATTCTAAGCAAATTCCTCACTACCTGATTGGTTCATGATCCATACTCTGCAAAAATCCATATTTCTCACATTTTTGTAGTTAATGCATAAGATTATATTATTCTAGGAGATATAGAGCTGTCTGTTTGCACTAGAATTGATAAGAACTGATACAGGTTTTCCATGCACTTTCCCTTGGATTCCAATGGAAGTAGCTTGATGATCTTATTGCTTATCATCCAAAGCAACATAAATCCACCCATCTGGGCTCCTGAGTAAGTTCAGGGAAGTCTCTGTGATAGTGTTCTCCATTTTACCTACACCGTCCTCCAGGAGGCCCTCTGATTGGTGCTTTAAAATTTCTATTCTCCAGGTTTCCTATCGGCCCCCATGAGACTGACTTATGGTTGTTTGGTTCTTGCTGTCTATCATTCTTCCAGCCCTTGTTATTATTATTATTACTGTTCTGTTGCTTCTGAGTCTGCTGGTTCTGATACTTTTTACTTCCTTCGTGCTTTTTTCCAGAATAAATATGTCATGGCTACCTACTTGGCAAACCCTTACATTCATTTCCCTTTGATTTCATTGCTCCTAAATCCATTCTGAACCATCATCTTGTCTTCCTTAGCTCTCTTCAATCCACTTAGATTTTCACACAAGCACATATTATGTTTTAAGGAACTAAACCCTCAACTGTCCTATCTGAGAACTCAGAAGTATGATGAACTTGTTGGCATTCCATCTTCTCACCATTAATTATAATAAACATATTGTATTGGGGTCATAAACTTGTCTTCATATGTAGCTACTTTCATGTTAATTTGACCCAGACTGAAATTCACTGTCCTGTTTCTCAAGGTATTAAAGCAAAGAACCTTTCTGCTTGTACCCAAATTTAAGTCTTCTAGTTTCAGGTTTTCCATAGTTTTCAGATGGATCCACCATTAAAATGCTCGATCATTCAAATTATGGATTCCAAATTTGCTTTCATGTTTGGAAAACTCCTGCAGACTAAATTACTTCTCTATTCCTTGCAACCAGGGTTCCGATTGAGCCCCAAACTCACTTCCATCAAAACCAGGTGGTCTAAGTTTCTTGAGAACCTAATGATGGAAGCCAGTTCCATGCGTGGAAGCCTTGATTTGAGATTGATTTGCCACAGGTAATTTACTACATTCCCCTCTTCTTACCCCAACAGACGGAAAGGACTCCTATGTCCATTTTCTAATTCATCAGCTCTTACTTCATTCCTTAAATCTCATTCTCATCTTCCAAGTTCTGATAAGATTGTTCCATTACCACTGTTTTCTCTTGATTTTAATAGTCAATGGTTGCTTGGAGTTCAACCAATTTATCATCGTGTACCCTCTCATGCAATCTTGCATCTGTCTTAAGGTCCCTAAAACCTGGTTTGTTTTCTCGTTTTTGGAAATTTCTCAGCCCTAATAGGACTTTGTGGTGGTTGTTGCTCATTTATTACAGTTTGTCAACTGGCCCCGGCCAGTAGTTGTTGTACATGAAGTGGAATTGCCCAACTGCCAACAGTCAAGTTTCAAATACAGCTCCAGTAATACCACCAAGCCCATCCTCATGGCCTGCAGTAATGCCAACTCGTGTTTAATGGTCTCATGTTGTCATGTCCCCCTTTTGGACATGAAGCTTTTGAAGATCCTTAGCCTAATTGTTCTTTGTTTCTAAAGGCTAAGGGAAGTCAAAAAAGAAGAAACATGTTGATTTAATTGTAAAATTCAAAAAGTTGCTTTATTGTCTAACTTTCACTTAAATTGTGGTCTTTTGAGGGTCATAGGCACCCAAGACTTTACATAGGCACCATGGAACTACTAAGCCCATACTAAGCCTAGACATCAGTCCTGGACAGTCTCCCATACTTTACTGTACATCAGTCCTGGAAAGTACAGAGGCACCATGGGCTTAGTAGTTCCATGGTGCCTCTGTACAGTCCAGGCCTCTTCACGTAACATCATCCTGGACAGTACAGAGGCACCATGGAACTACTAAGCCCATACTTCAACTTTCAGGAATGACATAATGGCTCCACGAACTATAAATGAAACAGAAGACTAGGATTAGCATGCATCAGAAGACCATGTAACATCTCTTTGTCAAGTTAGAGGAGAGACAGAGCACTTGGTACAATCTGGACAAGCTCAAGTTTTGCAATAAGGGTTTGTAGGTTGAATTCCCGCAGAACAGACTATCAACAAAATTCCAGTAAGGTGACACATTAATCTATATTTTGATCCCGCACAACATGAAAAAGCAACTGTTACCACAGAACCATCAAACAACCCATATAGTAGAAAGATGGAAACCCTCTAGCTTTCCAGATTATATCAGACTTAAAATACGTCATAGTAGTAAAATCGGGGTTAAAATGAGGAGAATTCATGGGATATCATTAGCACAGCCATGATAGCTTTAGATATGGGATTGGTTTACAAAGTGGCTAAATGGAATAAGTCAAGGAGACATGCACAAAGCAGAACCAGAGGGAAGACTTAGATATCAGAAGGATCAGATCATGGAGACCTGAAGAGGAAAAATTGTGTCCAGAAACCACGAGGATAGAAGATAAGCAACAAAACAAGTCAAAGATCTTGTCAAAATAAGTTTCAGAAGTCAGGAAAACCTAGCAAAGATTTGTAGGTGCAAGGATTCTAATAAGCGACTATCGAAGTGCCAAAGTCAAAGATTGATGAGAAATTACAATATGGGCGCGAGTAGAAAAAATCAGAAGCCTACTAACAAGGTTCAATTTTGATGCAAATTAAATGATATTGTGCAGTCCAAAAGACATGAAACGACTAAGCCTTTGTCAGAGAACAAAGTCAGTAGGTTTGCAAACCAAGGTTGGGCCTGCATGTCAGCCGAATAGGTGGGTGCATGTCAGCCGAATATATAGATGCATGTCAGCAGAATATTTGGGCGAGCAAAAAAGGCAAGCAGATGAAATTACTTTACAAATTATCAGGATAAAGTGGACAGGGATATGAAGAATTTGACAGTTAGGGCTACACATGTGGAATTAATGACAACTGATGGACATTCCCAAAGTCTCTCTGCTATAGAACAAGAAAAGGATGTTGACAAGTACGTTTGCAAGCACTCATTGACAAGGAATAGATCACTGCAAGGTTTGTGTATATGGCAGTTAGGACAGAATATGGACTGATCAAGAAAGACCACCACCAGTACATAAGAACTAAGTTGTTGAAGTTACGACAAGCATGAGAGTCACCAGTACATAATAACCAAGTTGTTGAGGTTACGCCAAGCATGAGACTCAGATTGGCTAAATGTTCCTTGAGCTAAGCGCACCTGAAAACTCTAGAGCCAATAACGCTGTTAATTTTCCATGAGGAGCTTAACAGCAACTTTATAAATAGAGAATAAGTGCAATAAGGGGACACTAGAACCTGTAAGCTTGATACTTTTAGCTTTCTCTAAAATTTTCTATTGATGTTTATCTTTGTGAGCTAGATCTTTGCATAATATAATTAAACCTATTCGCTAAGCTTTATAGATTTGTTACAAATGAAACAAAAGCTTAAAGTGTGAAATTTTGGGTAGCTACTTTGTACAGCTACAATTTTGCAAATACGGAAAAGCTTCTCTGCTAAGGTTTTATTGAATTCCACAATTAATCTAAAAGATGTTATTAAAGTATTAACCATTTTGTAGGCACACATTATTGTAAAGCTTTGTGACTACATTTGGCACAATTTTCCCTTCTGAAGCACAACTTCAGTCAAATCAGATCATATGACCTGCCTTTTTTAGCTAGACTTTCTTCAGATTCGATCTGACTAGATATATAAGAACAGTGAAGCTCTGCTTAAGAAGTTAACTGACTTCTGGAATGTAATGTTGAATAATTTTTGCTTTGTTGGAAAAGGCTATTGCCTAAATTTGTTAGCACATTCAAAGCAGAATATGCCACACAGTAATAAACATTATTCGCTCCTCTTTTAAGTTCTGATCCATTCTTTAAGAGTACTACAAAAACAAAAGAATCACAACTCGCCATTCAAAATCCCAATCAGGCAATAAAATAATACTAAGCCCTGAAATATAGTGCATCTAATCACTAATAAGTCACTGGTTACACGGTTAACACTATACGTATGACTATGACCTCATAGATAGGATTCGTGCATAGTCCACACTACACATGTATTTCATTTTTGTTTGATTTGAGCATCAAACATATAATGAAACTAATTAAGGAGACCAAAAAAGACCTAGGAATTAATTAATATGCTATTATTCCAGCAATAAAGAATACTAAGCCCTGTCATGAAGTGCAACTAATCCCTAACAAGGAACTGCTTTACAAAGCTACGAGATTAACATGAAATGTATTAACCCTCATGCTAGACTCCATGCAAATTCCATACCGCACACTTTGTATGTCATTTCAATTGATTTGGGCATCTGTTTGAATGAATAAAGGAACTGATCAAAGGACCAAACAGACCTAGGAACTCACTAATACGCTGAACAATTGCAAGATGGTGAGATGCAACATGCCTCAAAATTGTGGCATATTATGATGCCTTGCAACAGTAAGGCTCATACTGTTGGCTGTGATGATTCGCGTGATAGTCTCGACACACTAACAAAAGCCCTCCAAAGTTACAAATGCAAGTATATGTGCATGTGCTTGCAAGATGGTGAGATGCAACATGCCTCAAAATTGTGGCATATTATGATGCCTTGCAACAGTAAGGCTCATACTGTTGGCTGTGATGATTCGCATGATAGTCTCGACACACTAACAAAAGCCCTCCAAAGTTACAAATGCAAGTATATGTGCACGTGCACATGCACATACACAAAGTGAAGTTAAAATCTACTGTGACTTAGCAAAGAGTTTGACTGAACTTTTTGAGCCAATAAATAAGCCAAACCTTCTTAGGGGTTTTAAAGCAAACAACCTCCATATTTTGATATGTAGATGTAGAGTCACACAAGGAAGATCTTATAGATGTTAAATTCAAACTCTGTTTCACTTGGAAACAGAGAAAAAATAAATATTAAGATGGAAAAAGAAATATTCACTCTCTGAAAAAAAAGCAAAACATCTGAAAAGAAAAGTAAAACATCTACAAGAAAATTTTGGCACCTATATAATTTGGACAATTATGAGGGTATGAATTTGAAGAAAACAAATTCATCTGACATTTTTGGTCTTTTGTTGTTCAAATGCTTTCCAGTTTCCACAAATTGAGTTTTCTTTAAATAAAGTTCAAATTTTCCCACAATTCAAAATAAATAATATAACCAAAAGCTAAATCTGGGGGATGTATTTCATGGAAAAAAATCATATTACACTTTTGTCTATTTGTTATTCGAAAAAAATGAATGTTTTTGAAAAAGGACAGAAAATACCCAAGTTATCCTTAAATTTAGTTCAAATTTGAACCGCAATTCAGAATAATTAAATAACCAAAGCTAATCAGGGGGATATTTAGATATTGCAATCGTGACTGAAAAAATTATCAAAAATCAGTGAAGAATCAGGTGTGAATTTCCCAACAATAATTTAAATAAAAATCACAAGTATTTTTGTCTATGCATGAATTGGGCAGCCATTTTCATATTTAGAAAGATGTTCCAAACTTAATGTATTAAAGTAAAGCCTAAGTCATCCAAGCATATGAAACGAGGTACAACCCATACAAAGATCGACAAACACCTATGAGAAGGAAAACAAACAAATATAATATAGTTGAATACTACTGAGACTGATTGCTTGGAAGCATTCTGATGATTTTTTTCCAAAATACCAAAAGAGACAATGATGATTTTTACGTATTCTGCTGGATTTGTCCAGATATAGCAAAGATTTCCAAAAGCAGGAGAAATGATTTCTAATTGTCGTTTTTAAGAAACTAGGATTTTATGTGTTTAATCAACTTAGTAAGGCATGAAATACCTGTTGAGCGAGTGCTTGATGTTGAGATGGAGACTGTGATCTTGACGGCCCTTGAACAGGCCTTTGCTGGCCATGACTAAAAGCACTAATTGGTCTCATCTGAGGGCCATGAGGATGAGAACCCACTGTACTCATTGTTGTCATGCCTGTCAATGTCTGCCCTGAGGATGCTGGATGCTGATATGGAGCAACTTGGACAGAACCTGGCTTCTGTCTTCCCTGTTAAAACCAAGAAGCCATAAACTGTCAGTATGTACAAGCACAGAATATAGCTGCATAAAACTGGCGTATGAAAACAAAAGGAAAAGGTAAAATTTTCCTTGAAATAAAGGCCATATAGAGAAATTGGCTACAGAACTTGCTGATTTTGGAAACTTTAGCATCTGGCATTTCAGTAAGATTGGCATCTAGAATGTGTTAGAAAAGAAATGTCCTTAACTGCAAAGACATAAAGCATTACATATATCTAGAATATGTATACCAAGATACCATTTCTTGTATCATACAGAAATACAAACAAAACAAATGTGCCCAAGCAGCATATCAAAAAGCATTTCTTGTGTTGCTGAAAATAGTAAGGGGAAAAACAATATAAGGATGTTTTGAGACAGAGAGAATTCTTGAATTGCCGAAAATAGAAAGGAGAAAAATAATATAAGGATGTTTTGAGACTGAGAACATATGCACAAAAGACAAATCATTTCCAGAATCGAAATGATAGAATGGTGTTTTTCTCATGCTCCAATCCGCTTTGCTTGTGACATTGGGAATAGGTCGTAATAGATAGGGAAAAAACAATATAAGAAATTACCTGGTGACCTGCATATGGTGATTGCATATTGGAAGCTTGATCCGTCTGTCCAGGAGGCATCATTGAAGACGTAGCCGTACCTTGCGTTTGTCCTATCATGCTTCCCCTTGGCACTCCATAAGCATATGGCGCTGTCCCCAGGGTCTGAGGCCTTTGTTGACTTCCAATGCCTTGCATTGGCACAACCCCTCTTTGCTGGTGCATTGCAGGTGATGGTGACAAGTGTGAGTAAGTTGTTGGGTGCTGTCTGCTTCTGTTTACAACCATTCCAGGCCGTGGTTGCCCGGGAAGGAAACTAGGTGGTGTGGACACAAAATTTTGATGCATTTGCTGCCCTGAGGAGACAGTGGGTTGTTGTTGTTGATGTTGCCCTCCAATAGGAACACCCGCAACTGCCACTGTTGCCCCCAGTTGCACTGAATTCTGCTGAGGGATTTGATGAGTAGAAGCCACAGTGGGTGATGGGACTCCAATTGTAGATGACACTCCCACTGTGGATGTTGGGGTTGTTGAAGAGGGTAAAGAAACCGTTGAAGGAATATTCGTTGACCCTTGCTGTGAAGACGAACCAGAATCCCCTTCCATTTTTAATTATTCGAAATAAATATATACAAATAGTGCAATTTTCAACACCTGAAAAAACAAAAAAGACATAAAAATCAGAAACCCAATCGCATATTCAACAACTCCAAACCATTGGTTAACCATAATCCCCTTCCATATCTACCATTCAATATGAACATGTATACAACTTTTCCAAAATTTTAAACCTCAAAACCAGATGTGAACTAAAATCAAAGCAATAACTTGAAAACCCAAAGCGACTGTTATTCCTAATTCTCTGCATACACGATGCAATCAAAAGCCCAACTGTTGATAAAAACAATTCGCTTCATCACACCTTTTGAAATAGAAAAGACAAAAAACATACTTGGGTGTCTTCGTAACCCTAATTTAGATCAACCTGAAGAATTTGAGGCCCCTCCCCTCGTCCAAATGCAACCAACCCAACAAGGAAAGCAGTTGGAGGATGAAGTAAATAAAAGAAACACCAAATGTAACCAATCTCCACTGCACTAACTAATTGGCAGAGATTATCGTAACTTCCACCCCCATAACAGAATCGAAAACAGATTCAATGCTTCACTTTCTCTAGGCAAATAAATTTATAGGCAAATAGTACTACTAAGTGGCTGCTTCAGTCCTCTCCTCTCTTGAGATGGAAGCAGGGAAGATTTTTTTTGACCTCGTGTTTATATGAGACTTAAGCCCATCTCTTTCTCAATTAAGAACTGGTTCTCATAGTTTCCGATGCGAGACGGGGAGATGGACAACCCGTAAGGTGCAGTGGGACGAGAGGGTTTGTGTTTGTTGTATTACAAGGGCGGTTGAAAAGGGTAGCACTTCATCCTTGAATGCCCTCAAGTCCCTCGAGATACGAGCCATACATGCAGAAAATTTAAAAGTTGGTTGTATGGTAGATGTATTTGAGGAAAAAAGATTTAAAAAGTTGGGGGAGATGCTAACTCAATTCAATAAGAGGTGGAGCAACGTTCTAAAAGATACCTAAGAGCATAGGAATTTTTCACTGATTGTAGCACTCAATGTAATTGGTGGCCCCTTAGACCGTCTGGTCTCGTGGACGTAATTAAAACCATTTCATTTCATTCATTTCATTGCCTAAAAGGATAAGAGTGGAGTTTCATGCTGGGACTAGCTAATATTTTTAAGGAGGTATTGTAGAGAAATTATAGGAGTCTTTTTTTATTAATTGTCTTATGATTTTTTATTTTTTGTGCAATATATGTTGTTGAAAGAAATTAGGAGTATTTTATTACAAAATTTTTATTCAAAAAATCAAAATAAAAAATTGATTGAATGCAAATGATAGTTGGCAACCCCAAAAAATAGGAGTAGCCATGCAAATCTTTAGCACCCTACTGCTTCCCACCCCTCAAAAGCTTATCCCTAAGCAGTAGTTGCTCCTTATTTTAAGGAGCAGATATTTTGTAAGCAATTTTTAAAAATATGATGATGCATGGGACCTCTCTGCCCAAAATTATAGAAGTAGTAGTCCCCAGCATGGGACTTCTTTTTAAGATTCCCACAATCAATTAAATTACACTCGTTGGAACTCATCAATATATCGATTAATCAAAAATAAGAAAATAAAGTATATAGATGGTTATGATAAAAAAGAGTGGTCGATTAATATTTAGTATTTACGGTTTCATATCAATGTGTGTAGAAAATAGGGTAAATTTATAAAGCTTTTTAAATTAAAGTTGATTGAATATGATTGCTCAGCAAGAGTCTCAAAACACAATAGTAAATGCGAACATCAAGAACATATAGTCACATTAGAGGGAGGTCATCTTGAATCGTCTTTGGGAGGTAGAACTACCTAAGAAGAAGGTTCTCTCAACAATGTATCCAAAGCCACCTATCTATCTTAAGAGTTATCTCGGCATGCACTTAGATTTCTAGACATGTAAAGGTGAGCACAATAACTTTATCATTAATAAAAGACTACTAAGAAGGAGCCTTATTATTGAATATAATAACATTCTTACATTTCTAAAGCTAAAATGGGATTAAAGTTTTAAAAAAATCTAAATAAATGCTTTGATTGTTGGCCACTAAGAAGGATTTCCAAACAAAGCCATCCTCCAGTTGATGGGCTCTAACTAAAAACATTGAAACAAACTATGAATCCATTCCCAGGCCCCACGGACCTAAGAGTACATCCAAAATGAGTACTTGAAGGTCTCAAGTCTCGAGCACACAAGGTGCTTTGGATGTGACATCCCAATGTAGTTGAGTTTTTCCCTAGCGGTAGACCTTGTGATCCATAATTGACATGGACATTCCCTTATTGTACTCAATAAACACATATTTCTCTCCATATGTATTTTTCCCAAGTTCTATGTTATAGAACAACACCTAAAATTGTTGTAATATGATGTTTTCCAACTCTTATGATTGTCATCTACAACATACATCTCAAATGCAAACCCATATGCCACATACAATTGAATGCCATGCTTGACATTCTTTCCATGTCGCTACTTAATATACAATTACAATTCGCATGCTTGTACATAACTATTGTTCAATAATGATTGTGATGTTCTATAAGCTTTATAAACAAGTACTATATTTGTACTCATGCATATGTGCTTGTAAGTGTTTTAGGTTATTAGATTAGTTACAAAATAAAAAACATGCAAGTAATTGAATCAACTTAACACTGTAGACACCTGAATCTAGTCACGAATACTCGATCATGTCAATTTTAGCTCTTTTTCACTTTAATTAATTTGTGTACTTAATTAATACATATTTTGATACCTCACTCTATTATAAGCACCTATGGGAACCTGTTTTTGTTCTAAATTACTATTTATTACCTACATAAGTGTTTTAATTGCTGAAAACACCCTTATGCATCTATACGGCCAATCAAGAGCCCAATTTTCATCTGTTTCCCTAAAGGACAAAATCAATTGATAGGGGCAATAGTGGTAGTAGGATTTTTCCCCATAGGTTGATCATGTCCCTTGGTCCTCTAACAGTCGGTTTTTAATATTAAACCCTCATTTATCTTTGTGATTTGTGTTATTAGGATTCCTAGCATTTGGTTTTCCCTTTTGGATTGCTATAAAGGTACGATCAAGTCACTTATTCTAGAACTTGGCAATTTCAATATAGAGGCATAATTACATTGTTACACATTGAGCAAAAGTTCTCTATTCTTCCCAATTATGATTTTGATCATTAAAAGTAGTCCTCAGTCAAGTTAAAACCTTGTTTTATCTATCCCAAAACAAAGCATGATCAATAATTTAAGTCATCCCTAAATGCATTTATGTAGTCAAAGGATCACAATCACACAAAGCACTCTAAGTGAGAGAATTATGTGGGCTTGAATTACCTCTTCGAAATATTCGGCATAATTTAGTCATCATAGTGGTGATTGGGTTTAGCTCAACCCAATTACACTCCACCTTTTTATATTTGTAAGTTTTCAATCATTGCATTTTTTTTTAAGGTTTCAATCTTGAAGAAGCTATTTTCAAGTCTTTTGCACACTTTCGAATGTTAAATTTGTGCATACATGTGTAACTTAAGTTGTCACAAGTGATTGTGCCCTGATTTGACTATTTTTTACAAAGGACAAAAACCTCTAATAGGGGACAATAATGACAATAGATCATATCCTTAGTCTATCGATCATTTACTTTAATTTCAACTCCGTCTTCTAGGGATTTGCAAAGTCTAATCTTGTTTCCTCGTTTCAACCTTTTGTCAGTCAAACTTAGTCAAACCTCATATAGAAATAACTAAGTTTGTCATTTCATTTCATAGTTAGTATTATTTCAATCATTTGCACATTATTGAATTTGCTCTTTTAATTCCATTTTTGGTTATCGAAATCTCATTTACAATATCATGTTTTATTATATTCCATTTATCTTAATTAGGATTAATTCACCCATTAATTCAAATTTTTGACAGGCTAAAAATACTATTGACAAAATGATAATGAAATTATATTTTGTGATTCAATTGAAAAGAGGAGCAAACATCACATTAAATAAGCCAATGAGGTTGTTCACTTCACATTCCCAATGTGACTCTTCATATTCCTATGTGAATGAAGAACTTATTGAATAAGACAAATCTAGACACCTGGGATTAATAAAAAATATATACAATATTATTATATTCCCCCTTTAATATGCAGTGGTCTTTGTCAAACCAATCATTCCTTTGAACTTTTCAATTTTTTTTTGTCCAAGTGCTTTTGTCAGGATGTCTGCTAGTTGCTCTACAGTCAAGCAATGTTGCAACTTGACACTGCCATCTTTCACATAGTGCTGAATTAGATGGAATTTGGTATTGATATGCTTGGTTTAGTCATGAAAGATTAGATTCTTTACCATTTGGATTGTAGAAGTGTTGTCAAAAGATATGTTGCTCTTACAAATATGAAAGAACCCTTCTAAGCCACAAGATCTCTCTAGTTGCCTCTAAAGTGGCCATATATTCTTCTTTTGCTGAAGAAATTGCTGGTACTAATTATTTATTGAAATTTTAATTGATAATTGTTGTTCCCAAATCCATCAAAAAATCTGAGGTGGACTTTCCATCTTCATGATCACCAGCATAGTCAAAATCTGAATACCCAACCAATTTGAAGTCTCCTACCCTAGAGTATTTGAGCTCAAATTTTTGTGTTCCTTTGAGATATCTAAGGACCCTTTCTGCTACTACCCAATGACTGTATTTTGGTTGTTGCATGAATCTTAAGAGGACACCAACTACAAATGATATATCTAGTCAAGTTATGGTCACATAAATTAAACTTCCAATAAGTTGTTTGTATTTAGTGGCATCGACTAAATCTATTGAATCTTTAGATTCAATTTGAGATTATGTTCCATGAGCACGCTGAGAGGCTTATAATATTCCATTTCAAGCTTGCTTAGAATGTCACCAACATACTTTTGTTGAGTGATGAAGAAATACTTTAGTTTTTAAATTACTTCAATACCCAAATAGTAGTGAAGATAACCCAAATCAGTGATTTTAAAGCTCTTCATCAACTCTGATTTGAATTTTACAATGTACCATTCATTATTCCCTATGATGAGTAAATCATCAACATACACCACCACAAATATAACCATTTTGACAAAAAGAGTTGCATCTTGAAACTCAAAATGTTTGAGGTTCATGTTCATGAGGTGCTCAACTAGTTTGTCATACCATGCTCGAGGGGCTTATTTCAAACCATACAATGATTTTTTTAGTTTGCACACTTTGTGCTCTTGTCTATTTACTACAGATCCTTTGGGTTGTGTCATGTACACAGTTTATTTGAGGTCACCATTCAGGAATGCAATTTTGATGTCGATTTGGTGAACTTTCCATCTATTGTGAATTTTCAGAGCGAACATGTTTGAATGGTAGTCCATTTTGTTGTAGGCGCAAAGGTTTCATAGTAGTCAATTCCTTCTTTTTGAGTATATCCCTTTACGATAAGCCTTGTTGTGTGCTTGTCAAATGAGCCATTAACCTTGTATTTGTTGTGGTAGACCCACTTACAAGTAATCAGTTTGTAGCCATATGGAGGATGAACCAATTTCCAAGTCCCAATTTTGACCAATGCATTGTACTCATCTTTCATTACTTTTCTCCAAGATTCAAGCTTCTCAACCTGTTCGAAAGATGTTGGTTTTGAATCAAATGCAACATTGAGTTTTTCTTCTAAAGAATCATTCAAGGTGATTTTTTCAATTCCATCTTAAAAATTTTCAAGAGACTTGTTTGATTGTGATGCAGCTACATGTGCACTTCTTATGCCTATTTTTCCAACTTCATCAGGTTTCACATCTTTCAATGTTTGAGTGGCCCACTTAGGCATATGTTTCTATGTTTTAGTTGTTTTAAGGTCATCCTTTGAAGTTCCATCACTTTCTACCCTCTGATATGGTGGCCCATGTTCATTGTCTAATGAAGTTCCATTCTCTCCTTTAGGAGGAGTTTCAAGCTCATGTATAGGAAACAACAGAAAATCAATAGATTCCCAACTGTGTGTCCCCCACTCATTGTTTAGAACATCCAAATAACTTTTTTTGTAGACATCAAACTTTACATACTTGTCAAGTTGACTTAGTTATCGATCAATATGTTCTTTATCTTTTGCAGACTCACAAAAGACAACTTCTCTTGTGACAAGAAACTTCTTCTCTTTCTCATCATATAGTCTGTATGCCTTGGAGGATTCAGAATATTTCAAGTGGATGCATTTTTGACTCCTGTGGTTAGACTTATTTCTTTTCTCCTTTGGAATCAATGCATAACAAGTGGATCTAAAAATTTGAAGATGTCACACTAAAGGGAGATGACCACACCACATCTCATACAGAGATGTAGATTGTACGGTTGTGAACGGTGATATATTGCAGAGGTATATTATTGTTTTAGCTACTTTGGCCCAAAAGTGCAAATTTACCCCCTTTGAAATACAACATTCTACCACTCTATTTTGTTGTGGAGTGTATGGAATTATGAGATGGTGTTTGATCTTGTTTTACTCAAGATAAGATTCAAACTTTTTTAAAGTGGATTCACCACCATTATCTATCCTAAGTGTCTCGATGTGGGTTTGAGCTTCATTTTCAATCATGTTTTGAAACTTTTGGAAAGTCTTGAACGCTTCTAATTTTTTCTTCAGAAAGTAAATTTAATCATTCAATTATAGTGATCAATGAATAACATGAAGTACTTATGAGCACTAATGGAGAGGATTGGAACAGAAAACAAGTATGAGTGAACAAGTTGTAATTTTCTATTATCTTTCTATTGGGTGAATATTTTGTCAATTAGTGTACTGATAAACAAAATATGTTTGATCAACCACAGTAAGAAGATTGGTCGGCCAAGTGTGTAGGTTTACCACATCAAAAGGGGACTAATCTCTCCTCTCATCAAGGGGAGGTTCCCTATATATATATATAAATAGAAAATAACACTCAAGGGTAAGATAAACCATCCATCTCTCTTTTTTCAGAGATGATGTGCGCAAATCAAAGGATAAATCATGATGAAATGACATAAGACACTCCTCTTCTTTTAGAAGTGTTGTTCAGCAGACAAAAAGAATCTTTTTGGTGATGACAAATAACTGTAACAGGGAATAGTAACACAGCAGGATGAAATGAGGCACAAAGTCTCCACCTCAATTGCCAGAGTGAAATACGAAGAACAATGAGGGCACAAAGTCGTCCCAAGGTTCTTTACACAAAAATAGAAAATAAACACACACTGAAGACAATTATGATAGCACAAAGTCTGAAAGTAACTGGCTTCAGGACACCTTCTTAGTCACCTCCATTAGTTTTGCTTGTTTATATAAAGGGACAAAAAATGTATTAAGGAAACAGACATGAGAACAATTTCCCCAACAACCAAGTTATTACAGCACAAAGTCTAAAAAGTCACTTGTTTTCTTATTCCAATAACAAAATATGATCAACAATCTGAGTTCAAAGTCTCAGTAATGCCTTTCTATTTAGGCAAAATTTAGTTTCTGATAACAAAAAGATCTCTCTAAAACAATAAGAAAGAGTCCATATATATCCCTTCAAGAAAGACTTGGGGAGCAGTAACATATCATGTTGCATAAATTTTGTCAAGAAGATATGCTGGAATTGAGTGCATTTGCCCATTTGCTTTTCTCAATGCAGAGAAACGGGTCACGCCATTGAATGTTTGTGTTCTCCAATGTCTATTTGGCAGTTTGCTTCTAGAAACATATTTCATGCATGGATATTTTTGGTCCTCTTCATCATTCCTCCTTTCTTGGCTATTGAATCGGGTCCTTGGTTTAATTTGATGCTCTATTCTTTAATTGCTTTCTGTTGGTCTTAATAATTGACGCGCGACACGTTCTGCTGAAAAATAGGTGAAGACACATGGAAACATCCATGGGACTCTGAGAGATGTTTATTGAAAGAAGCTTTGAAGCCTGTAAGAAACTCAAGATGCGGATACAAACATTTGTCGTGTTCCGCAGAGTTACAATGGGACATGTGGCAGCTTCCACTTGTCTTTTGAGAATCTTGCAGAGGATGACACATGGCATGCTCCGCTTACTTCAGTATCTTATTAGGGGCTCGCCACAATCTTTAATAAAGAGACTAAAATAAGAAACTATGGATTTTGACACGTGGCGGCTTCCACTGAGCTTTAGTTTCTCTTTCGAAAGTCTTTGGGTCTTATATTAGTTTTCTACGAAAGATGACATGTGGCGATCTCTGCTGAGTTTTGAAACTATGTCTCAACAGACAACACGTGGTGGCTTCTACTGCATTTTGATAAGGGACACGTGGCACTTTTTGCTGTAATTTTCTGAGGGACACATGGTAGCTCGGCAGGTTTTCTATTCCAGGGGAATTTTCCTTCGAACAAAAAGTCTGAAGGAATTCTTTCGGACAATTTGTCTGAAGGAATTGTTTCTTTACAACTTTGCTGCAAGAACTTTTTTGAAGGAATTCTTTGTGTCTGTTCAGCCTTTGAATTGGTCTGTTTGCTCCATGCCTACCCTTTGTAAGGGCTGTTTGAGCTTCAAAGTGACCTTTCGGATTTTTGCAACGGTCCACTTTGGTTTCCAAGTGCCCTCCAAAAAGGTTGTTTGTCTTTTGGTTTTGCCTTAGTCAATTTTTTGCTGATCTCAACAAGTGACATGTGGCAGCATCCGTAGCTCTTAGAAACAAAGTAAAATGGGGCTCAGTAGACGACACTTGGCAGCATTCGCTGGGCTCTGTCAGGCTTTTGTTTTGGGCTTTCTTTGCCTTAGTCACTTTTACCACAAAATTTCCTTTGCAAGGGCACTTGTCTCTTCGACTTTTGGGACACTCCTTTGAACCTGCCACTTGAACCGACCGATTGAACCAACTTTGGTTCAATGGTTCAATGGTTCATTCTTTCATTTCTATTGACTGCTTGAACCAAGCTCTTGGAAATAAACTGTGTTGAACCAACTGCCATTGAACCTGTTGAACCTTTGAACCTGAGTGGTTCAATGGTTCAAGTCTTCTTCTCTTTGACAAGTGTCTTGAAGCTGTTGAATAGCGACTGAACTTTGAACCTTGACAAAAGTGCTTAATTCTTAAAACCTGCTGATGTCATTGAACCTTTGAACCCGTTGAACCTTTGAACTAAAAATGGTTCAAGGTTCAATCGTTCAATGGTTCAAACATTACATAGAAGCTTGCTGATAGATTCTTTTGGTTGAACCAAGATGTTGAACCAGTCTTGAAAATGAATAAGTATTGGAAACTTGTTCTTTTGATTGAACTTGCCTGTAGAAGCCTTTGAACCTGTTGAACCTGTTAGTCCTTTGACTGAAAAAGCTTGAAAAATTCCTGATTTTGAAAGCTTAGAACAATTTTTTGAAATGGGAAGAGATAATTTTGTCTTGCAAGACCAAAATAGCTTAAATGTGGTCCCAAAAATGAGTGACATTTTTTGGGTACAACACTTTCCACTGTGACTTTAGAAATGGTTCTCTTGTGTGTTTAACCAAGATGCAGGCTTCACACTTTTCATTTGATTTTGTAGGCAATGTAGGCATGCTAAAAAAACCATTCTTTTGCAATACATAAATGTTTTTATATTGAGTGTCCCCGAATAGAGCATGCCACAATATGTTTAGAGACATTTTATCTTACACGAGATGATCATAATTCCTTAAATTTGATGGCTCACCCCTTAGTTTGAGTAGTTTCCCTTCCTCATATCCAATTAAGATTACTGCATTGTCACTTTTTACCCTAATAGTGACATCACCATTATCTAATATAATGTAATGGCCTTGTTGCCTTATGAGCACAAGGGACAACAAGTTTCATTTCAATTAAGGAAGGTAGAGAACATTCTCAAGTTTGTAGTCTGGAAGCCTTGGACACTTGAGTTGAATTGTACCTCTTCCCTATGGTTACAAACTTGATCTATCTACGAGGTATACTAAGCCACAAATTTATTCATGGTACTCTTCAAATAACTCTTTTTGGAATCTCATATGTTGACTGACACCACTATCAAAAAGCCAAAGAACTGATCGAGACACTATTTGTTTCATCATATATAGTAGAAAACACACATTCATTGGTGAATTTGGCTAAGTTTGAATCTTTTGATTGTTTCTTTGATTTTTCGTCTTTATTCTTATGGTATGCTTCAATTTTATCACATGGAGCCTTACATTCGTGAGTCTCATTGCTTCCTTTTTTGTCACACCATTTGCAGTAGAGGTTATGTTTATCATGTTGTTTTTTATTTTAACCACCATGATTTTCATTTTTTCCACCTTTTCCCTTATGCTTATTTTTGTATTTGTTATTGCCTTCATATTTGGAAGACATGGCCTTGTTTTATGTTTTGGAAGACTACGATTTGACATAACACACACTTTCACCTATTGTGGATTCCATTTTTCTTCTAAGGGCCTTTTCTCTTTCTACCATATTTTCAACCAAGTAGTCAAATGTGAGAGTCTTCAACTGATTGCTTGCTTGTAGAGACTCCAAGTAGGTTGAATAGTTAGGAAGAAGGGATTTTATGAATACGATCATGTAGATGTCAATTTTGACACCCGTTGCTTCTATATCATGTTTGATGGCATGTATCTTTGAATCCAATCTCATCACATCACCATATTTCAACTCTAGGTTGAACAACTTCCATTGTAACTAAATGAATTCCAACTCTGAGTGGGAATCACATGGCTCTTTCAGTTTATGAAATGTTTCCCATGGTGTACTTCACCCTTATATATGATGAAACACATCTCCATCCACTGATGCCTTCATCAAGGATAATGCCTTATAGTTTTTCTACTTCCATGCCTAAATATCCTTTGAATCCCCTATTGGTTCAATTGGTTATATCTCCCCATCGTAAATATCAAACCATGTATCATTAAATATGGGTGTGTTATCCACTTATCAATACCATTATAGCCAATTGTCTTTGCCAATCAATGTAGTGCCAATAATAAATTTGATGGAATGCATGGTTTTGATTTTTATTTTTGGAGTTTTTAGTTTTTAGTTTACCCCAATTGGTTCTTTATCTCTCCAAAATGGTCCCCTTCTCTATATATGTAAAGGCACTGAAAAGGATTCACCCTATCATTAACACTGGCTTAAAAAGAAAACCTCATACATCAAAATACTCAGTTTTTCTTGATTTTCAGATTTACGTTTTCAACATAAATGGATGGGTAAAAGATTATATCTCCTTATTCCTCCTTGAATTGAATGATTTGTTTTTTTGGTCCAAATACCCTAAGAGAAGCTTGCTCAAGGCAATTTCAATGAAAATTTTCTCAAATTTTAAATGCTTTCAAATTTAAATGTTTTCAAATTTTGAAAAAAGACATTTAAAAACTATAATTTGCTTCTTAAAGAAAAAACATAAAAAATGAATACCTTATATCCTCCAATTTTCCTTAAGTGGAAGCTTTTCCAATATTGGGAATATGATAGAAGAAACATAACCTTTAAAACCGCCTTTAGACAACTTCCAAGTAACCAATACAAGAACCACATAGGTTAGGAAACAAATGAAGTAAAAAATAACTTAAAAAAAAATAGAGAATAATCAAGTTACAATTGGAGGACTTCCCATGCTTCCCATGCAACTCTTTATAGCTCCACACACCTCCCACGTAGCCAAAAACAATTCTATGTAGTCAAACATATAAAAAACAATGCAATATTTGGTGCCACACAGTCTAAAATGGAAAATTTTGCCAGAATGTCTTTCTTTTAATGCCTTCTAATATGATTAGACAATATATACTCAATCCATAGCAATATTAAACTTTGAAACACTTTTATGCTGGGTGTAACTGCCTAACAAGTCATAAAATAAACAATGAATGGCAAAAAACAATCACTATGTCCTTTTGAGATGCCTTGAAATCAGCTACGCAATAGCTACAACTATGGAAGAACAACTATGCATCCTCCTTCAATCAATACACCTCCAAAATAGTTAATAGGCTGCTACACTATCAAACAAAAGCAGGCTATTGAAAGAGAATATTTATTATAGGGTCATATGGCTATAAATATGGAGAAGAAAAACAAGCTTAATTTTTCTAGGCTCTAATACCAATGATAGGCCAAAAATACTATTGACAGAATGACAAAGAAATTTTATTTCATGATTCAATTGGAAAGAGGAGCAAATATTACATTAAATAAGCCGAGAAGATTGTTCACTTCACATTCCCAATGTGACTCTTCATATTCTGATACAAATGGAGATCTTATTGAATAAGACAAAAGCTAAACACCTAAGTTTGATAACAAATATATACAATATTGTTACAATTTTGATTAAACATATTGGTGAACCCATGTGTTATGTGAACATTGTCAAACCCTAAGTTTTCATTAGGGTCCCAACCTTATAGGGTTTTAAATTATTATTGACAATAATATTTCTAATATGGGTAACGATTATGATAGACACCTTATTTCATATTATCTTTCCTATTTTGAGCCTCTAAGGATAAGAAATTTTCTTTCCAATCAAGATTACTCTCTGCCTACCTAGGAGCAACCTTAGTTTTTATATTGGTACTAGGAACTAGAGCTACATATTGAGTATTAGCACAAGTATGATAAAAATGAGTCATAGACACTTTAGTAATCATATATATACATACATATATATATATATATATATATATATATATATATATATATATATATATATATATACATATACATATATATATATATATATACATACATATATATATATATATATATATATATACACACACACATATATATATATATATATATACATATACATATATATATATATACATATACATATATATATATATATATATACATATACATATATATATATATATATACATATATATGTATGTATGTATGTATGTATGTATATATATATATATATATATATATATGTATATATATACATACATATATATACATACATACATACATCAATACATATGTATATATATAATATATATATATATATATATATATATATATATATACATATATATGTATGTATGTATGTATGTATGTATGTATGTATGTATGTATATATATCTATATATTTGTGCTAGGGTTTAAATAAATTCTTGAACATTCGACAGTAAAATAATTTTATTTTGACATTAAAACTAAATTTAACACTAAAATAACTTGCTTTCAACCTCGAATTTAATATCTAACACTAAAAGCATTTTATTTTGACCTTGGATTTGATATATGATATTGAAAGTATCTATTTTTTTACATTACATTTCATAATAATTTACTAATCTCTATACACAAAAACATTCCCTTTTGATTCTAGCAGTTCTTTTCATGTTATTGTTTCCAACATCTTTTCCATGTTATCTCTCCATGCTACCTAAAAACTTGATTCTCGTATTCTTTTAAGGAAAAATGTTAGGTTAAGTGGAACTCCTATTAATCATATTTAGGTTCATTTAACCTTTTCTAAAATAGTTGATATAGATATTTTTGATGACTATAATAATATATTTGTCCAACATTCTACACAAACTTTATTAATGTAAATTTTTGTTAAGTCAAGTATGTTATGGGAACAAGAGCAGTCATAAAATTAATATTCTATAAGGCCTATTGCACAATCTCAAGCCTTACATGTCTTCAACCCCATCCACCTCTCACACATCATCTTAATGGTGTTTGTATGCATATTCAATTAGAAGTATTAGGATTTGTGTTTATGAAGCCCTTAAATATCAAATCATCATTGTGAGAAAGACAGTTGAAACATTTCAAAAATAAAATCATTATTTCAGTTCAAAGATCACACAATGGAAAAATAACAACACATTATTTTAACTATTTAGGGTTTATGGAATTTAAGCCCTATGTTGTTAAAGGTATGGGTATAGTAAATCAGGGTTGAAATATGCAATACATATAACCACTAATTTGTAACAAAACTAACCTAGTTTGACCTTTCTAAGAATAACAATAAATAATGTAAACAAGTACTTAGTTGGAAATTGACTAAGATTGGAGATCTAGAGGTTGCAAATTGAGATAGAGGGTGATCTGAGTATCACAGACAAGACCCAAGTGTCAAAATCCTCTGTAGATAGTAGCACCCTAATTAGACAAAAGTGAAATGTGGTGATAGTGTCCCTATTTTAGCGTGAGTATCCTCTGTGTAAAACTACTATGAGCTTCTAAGTGTAATTATGTCTGGGTTTGCCAAGCTTGTTATTGTGTGCACGAGTTACGGATCTTTATATGTGATCTATTTTGACTTATTTTATATGTAAACCCTAAACCTCCATGTTGTTAGGGCATCTAGTTAGCATAATTAGCAAAGTGTGTTGTTAGTGGAGTAGGCTAGACATCCTCGATGCCCCATTGTGATGAGAGTTGCCTACATACCAATAATCTGAAGAAAGATCAAGCTCGATGTAGTTCTCCCCACCTAAGTGCGAGTGAAAGTGTAAGTGAAGCTAGTATGAATGTTGGTTTGAGGGCTTTGAATGGTATTGAGACTATAAATCTAAGTAATCTGAGCTTAGGAATGTTGTAGATGGATGGATGTATGTATAAGTAGGGCAGAATAAGGATTGATAACCTTGATTTTGCACAACTTATTTTGAGTTTGTTTGTGTAATTTGTATTTTATTTCTATCTAGTGGATAAAGGGCTAAAAGTCATTTATATATATTGTTCTAGTGTTTGTGCGGGTCTTAAAATAGGTCTAGGCTCACCCTAGGTGGTTGCTCATTTGAAAAGATATCCATTGGAGACAAGATGATGGAAAAGGATAATAGTGCCCAAACTGGGACATTAGTGCCCAGACTAGGACATTAGTGCCCAAACTAGGACATTAGTGCCATGGGGCACTACTATCCAAATTATGGCACTAGTGCCCAAGTGGTAGAACTTGAGGCACCAAGGGCCATGATGTTATAGTGAGGGTTTGGGACTACTTTAGGGATGTTTAGGGACATGTGTGGCTCGTATGAAGGCTGGATGAGTGTCTAAATATACCCTAAGATAGGTTTAAGTCTAAGCTAGGGATGGGTAGTCTCAAGTAACACTCAAGTATCATTTTTAAATGATTACATTCACCCCCCCTTTATTCTATAAATGTAGCAAAGAAAAATTACTACGATAAAGAAAAAAGAAGCGTACCTAGACTTACCTAAGAGGTGAAGCCACTAATTCTAGATCTAAGTATGTGAAGTCTATTACATTATGTGTTCTGTAAATCAAATGTGCACAGATTAGTCTTTACTTGAGAGATATCAAAAGTAAAGAAAAAACTAAGTAAAGAGATAAGAGAGAGAGAGAGAGAAAATGAATGAATACATCTCATTGGGTATGCTAACCAATGCATAAACTTGGTGATAACCTCTATGTGTGTGTATATATAGTGATAAATTAGTGAATAAATTAGATCAAGTTGATGATTTTCTCAATCCCCATGTGTGGGTGGCTTAATAACTCAATCCAATTTTAACTCTATTATTGCCCACCCTTGCTTGGTAGATCATGACCTATGAATAGCTTGGATTGGACTGATGGTATGCCCAACCCTTTCATGTAGGTGTCTCAAGAACTCAAGTAGAATATGAGTCCATAATTGCCTACCCATATTGGGTAGATGCATCTAAAAATGAAACTGTATGATGTCACTGAAGATGTGTAACTGTAACTAGAATTGTATGTGTCGACTCTATGATCACTCAAGAATATTAGGTAGCTATGGGCCACTAGGGAATGCCAACTATTGCAGATGAAGTGAGGCATGAATTTGGTGTGTAACTTGGAACATGGTGTTTGATGTGTTCAATATTAAGAATGACATGGACTTTGTCATTCCATTTGATAAATAAGTGTATAAGTGAGCATATAAAAATGATGTGTTACACACATGCCCCCAAATCTGATATTTGAGTATATGAATTCTGGATTGATTTGTAATAATTTGTATCTGAGTATTTGAACTAAAATGAGAATGATCATGCTATGTATGATGCCCCTAATCTAAGTAAATTGGTATGAATTTGAGATAAACTAGGCCAAAATTGGTAATCTATAACTGAACTTACACAAACCTGGACTGTACCTATTGTACTTTTCTATCCAATCTATAATTTTTGAAACTAAGGCTACTAGATAGTAGTGTCATATCTTGGATAATAGTGCCATGTGACACCAGTGTCCCAATTTGGGTGCTAATGTCCAACTATTTTGATTGTACAACTAAAATTGATCTCTATGTGATTGTTTCCCACTATGTTTTCCTGAAGCTAATTTCTATATTGTGCCTATGTGGTGAAAATTGTATTCTAAGTGAATTTAGATAGCTTGATCTCTATGAAAAACCTCTATGAATGTCCCCTATTTTGAGGGGAGTTATTAAATTTGTGAAATAATTGACCTTAAAAGAAGAAAATTTACAAATTGTGTGTTAGTTAGAGCATATATGATATCTACATAAAAAACCAATATAATGTGCATTCATATCATCAACATGTAAGATAATCTGAGCATAAGTTTGTAATGTATAATGTATGTTAGATCTATCATTCACAAGGCTATCAAGATAGATATAACAATTTATATGAACAATAAATCTAATTAATAACTGAGTAACTACCTAAGGGGGTGGGTCATGATGTCCATCACAACACCCGAGTAAGATGGGGAGATGCATGAGGTCCCTCATGGCATCTAAAACTGGAGTGTGCAACAAACATGAAACAAGTGTCATGGCCATGACACATACAAGAAAACATACATACAATACACATGAGGCATGCAAAGTAGGTCAAGGTCCACAATACAAGGGACATGGGCACATGTCACTGAATTTGAAAAATAAAAACATATAAAGACATGTTCAAATGTCCACATATGCAAACAACAAACAATTTGGCTTAGAACCACATGGAAGGACATGTTTAAATGTCTGCATATACAATTATAAAGGCACACACAAGGACATGGGCACATGTCCAAAGCATACATACAATGAAAATAAGTGGTGCAAATCCATAGAGCAATGGCATATTCAAATGCCCTTGAATAGAATAAGCATATAGACACAATCAAGTCTAAACTATGAAAGCTATAAATGAAAGTATGCATGAACATGTTGTTAAAATTTGTATAAGATAAAAAATGTACATAAACTAAGTCCAAAATAGTAGTAATCAATAAAAAAAGATGAATAAGTGTAGGATGATCAATATCAAGATATAACAATGCTAAATTTGTGATGTAGAGTTTAGAAAGATGTAACCTGACAATCAAAACTATGTATAAAAAATGCCGCCAAATAGGTGAATGTATCAAATGAAGAACCCATACATCTATGTATATACCCCTAGTGGGTAGATAGTAGCAAATCTGATCAGTGTAGTGGACCTGGATCCTATAAGTATCTGCAAACACTCGATAAGAACAAGTGAAGCAATGTATGTATGATAAAAACCAACTATACTAAGATAGGTAACATATGTAGTGTCTGGAAAATATAAGAGATGTAAACATGACAATGCATATAATCTATAATTTGTATTTTTGAATTAATATTTGAACAATTTTGTGTTTTGACATATTATATTGTTTTAGTATTTTCTAGATATAAGCTATGTACAAGTAACATGAAAAATGAAACTACATACAAAGAACAAGGGATAATAAAAATTTGTACAAGAAGGGAGGAACATACTAATCGATTAGTAGCATGGGAGGCTCACTATTAATGTGGCATGTGTCAAATAAAGGAACAATAATCATGTGTGCTATGTGAAAATGTAATTGAGGTCCTAGAACCTATTATACTAAGTGATCTATAACTGACACTACCTATGAAGTGGTGCTAGGAATCTATGAAGCTCACTAGGTTATCATGTGAACTATAGGGGTCTTAGGGACCCATCTAATAGAAGAGACTATACTTGGCATGGTTGCCCTATGTTGAGAACCCTAAGAACTCAATAACACTAATATCAGAAGGAAAGGAGTAGAGGGAGGCCCTCTAGAATCTACAACATATCTCTAATACAGGGTCTCTCTTATAATGGTCTCTATGGGAGATTTTATGTGTGTGGTAACACCTTAGGAGTAGACCTCACTTGAACTAGTGGCTCCACTAAACTCTATAGTGTACTAATATGAACTATGTTTGAAACTATAATTGGTGACTGCGGTGTGACTGTTAGGTTGTGGAGCTAAAAGCTTCAACTATGCAGACATGGAGGAGGTTGCTAAAGTTCCAGAGACACCGATGTTGACAGTATAACCGACGTCGATCATGATGAATGCAGAAGGCAACCGGCATCGGCAGGAAGTCAGCTGACGTCGGTCAGCACCACGCAGATAGGGACCAATGTCGGTCGCTTGTGGCGGTTCCAGAACTGTTCGTTGCACAGATAGTTAGTTTGTTGAACCGAGTGTTTGCATGTAAAGGCTACTTCGAGTCTTGAGTTGTGTGTCTAAATTAAGAGTCTAAGTTATTATTTAAGTCTGGGATCTATTTATAGACCCATTGGCATGTATTGTAATAAAGGCAAGAAAAAGATTTCTTCCAGTTGTAGGATCTTGGTCAGCAGGTGTGCAAGGCCACATTTGAAGATCTACATGTGTAAGTAAGGTCTGTTGAGTTGCAGGTTGTTGCAAGCTTATGGGAGATCTACTTGAAGTACTTTGAGTACTTGTATACTGGCAGGGTTATTATTTACTAGTTGGAGGTGAACACCAATTTTGTGTGTGAGTTGTGTGTTGGGACCATTTTTGGTAGGAGAGTGAACTCTTGAAGAAAATTACTGAACACTTGAGGTGTGGGAAGCTTCTGAGAGGTGTGGAGAAGAAGTGGCATCTTCTTTATTGTATTTTATTTTTGGATGAGTATTAATACAAGATTGTGTATTGTCTCTCATATTCTGTGCTATTTGTGAATTCTAGTTACTTGTTACTTCTGGATAATTCTGCATGTTTAATTGCTTGTATTTGGTAATCATATTATGCTCTTTCTAAGGAGCAAGATCCTAACAAGTGGGATCAGAACAGGTGTGTTCTTGGATTTCTCCAACCATTGGTATTAGAGCTTTTGGTTGGGATACTAACAGGTTGTATCAGATTTGGTTAGTGTGTGTTGATTACAGGTTACTCATAGGGGTTTCTATTTGAGTGGGAGTAGAGCAATGGTAGAAGAAAGTAAGCTACGAATGGAGAAGTTTAATGGCAAGAACTATCAATTATGGAGGATGCAGATTGAAGATTATCTGTATCAGAAAGATTTGTACTTATCATTGGGTGGGGTTGATTACAAGCCCCGGGATATGAAAGATGAAGAATGGGAGGTTCTTGATCGGAAGGCTCTAAGATCTATAAGGTTGAGTCTTGTATCATCTGTGATTTCCAACTTATCACACGCTAAGACAATGGTGGAGTTGATGGAATCTTTGGCAAATTTATATGAAAAACCCTCAGCTTTGAATAAGGTATTTCTTATGAAGCAATTATTTAATTTGCAAATGTTGGAAGGTGGATCTGTACATAGTCATCTTAGTGATTTCCATGGTTTGGTAAACCAGTTAAATTTAGTCAATATTGTTTTTGATGATGAAATTAAGGCTCTCTTAATCTTATGTTCATTACCTGAAAGTTGGGAAAGTTTGGTAATGACAGTTAGCAATACTGCGTCTGCTTCAAAAATCTTAAAAGTGAATGATGTTGTGGGTGTAATCTTGAATGAAGAAATTCACAGGAAAAACACAGGTGAATCATCAGGAAATGCTTTGAGTGTGGAAAGTAGGGGAAGGCAAAGAGAGAAGATCGAGAATGGGAGATCAAGGTCAAAGATAGGCAGGAGATCCAAGTCCAGGTATGGCAGAATAACTTGCTGGAAATGTGGAAAGCAAGGGCACTTAAAGAGAGATTGTTGGTTGGGTGAAGATCAGCATGAAGGACATGAAGAAGAAGCAGATGTTGCAGATTTTGTTGCACAGGATGCTCTGGTATGTTCCTTAGATAAAGTAGAATATTGGGTTTTAGATTCTGGTGCCTCTTTTCATGCATCCCCAAATAGGGAATTTTTTCATGAGTATGTTCAGGGAGACTTTGGAGAAATTTGTTTAGGGGATGGTAAGCCTTTTCAGATGGTTGGCAAAGGGAAAGTGAAGCTGAAATTGCAGACAGGTAACACATGGGTGTTGAAGGAGGTCATGCATGTCCCAGTTCTGGAGTAGAATTTGATTTCTGTAAGAAGTTTGGGTGATAAGGGTTGCACAGTAACTCTCACAACGGACTCTTGGAAGGTTACCAAGGGTGCACTTGTTGTAGCAAGAGGTAAGAAAGTAGGTACGCTTTATCTATCTACTTGTATTACTGATTCTCTATTTGGGTTATCTACTTCAGCTGTAGATTCAAATATGTGGCTTAATAGGCTTGGTCACATGAATAAGAAGGAGATGCATGTTCTTGAGTCAAAGGGTATGCTTTCAGATTTGAAAAGCATGAATCGAGATTTTTGTATGCAGAAGAAGAAGGTAACGTTTCTTGAGGAATCTGATGTTCGTGACAAGAGTAGGAAAGTCTTGGTTTTCAAGGAGAAGGTAATGGACAGAGATCAGTGAAAGGGGCTGAAGAATTCTAAGCAGAGCAAGGGTGATTTGGACAAGGGTTTGATCCAAAAGGAGCTCACGAGTAGAAGTCATTTCTCATAAGAAAAACATAGAGACCGACGTCGATTAGAAAATTGACGTCGGCGTCTAGACAGGGACCGATGTCAGCTATGTGCAGCCTGACGTCGGTGACTCAGGGATAGATAAACACCGGCATCGATCAGGGGGAACCGACATTGGCGATGAGGCAGTCGCATGGAACTGACGTCGGTCAGGTGCAGACTGAGATGTGACCGGCATCGGTCACTGAGACGGGTTTTGGGTGGACAACAAGCTGTCAAGGAGTCTCAAGCACCCATATGGAGGACTTAAAGGGTAAGTAAGCCTCAAATTCATCATTTCCCTTCTTTACACTACTTATTGATCATTGATGATAAAGAACTAGGAAGTTGTTAAAGAAGTAGAGCATGTATATCCAGGAAATAGTGGGAGCTTGGCATGGATGAAGGATGTGATTCCTTAGAGAAGAACCAAACGGGAGTTTTGGGTGGAGTTGCCAATTAGAAGAAAGCACTGAGAGATGAATGGATGTTTAGGATGAAGAAGAGCGAAAATGGACATGTGAGACGGAAGGCCAGGGTATATGGTCTTGAATAAGCTACAAGACAATGGAGGTTTGATCATTGTGTTTCTCTTTACCAGGTTGGATAATATTAGCTACATTATCCTATTACTGTATGATGTGCTTGTTGCAGGGTTACATATACAGGGAGTTACTAAAATAAAGGTAAAGCTAGTTCAGAAGTATGTCATGAGGAATCTAGGAGCAACAAGATTCTTTGGCATGAGTGTGTTCTAGGGACATAGAAGGTCACAGGTTGACTTTGTTTCAGGATGATTGTGTGAGACCGGTTAGCACGCTGATGGTTGGACAGTTCACAGAACAAGGTCTTGATTCACATAATGAGGTTAAGTGCATGGTATGTACTAGACCTAAGTTTTCCCAAGTAGTGGGAGTTGTCACAAGTTTGGAGCCAATTCGAGAAAGAAGCACTAGAGGGCAGTTCAGTGGATTCTTAGAGGGACCAGCAGCAGGTCGACATGCTATGCAGGGTCAAGTTATTTTCTACATGGTTTGTAGATGCGGATGTGGTAGGTGTTTTGGATGATAGGAGTTGCACAAGAGGGTTTGTGGTGGTTGGTCTTCAAGAGTGATTTTGAAGAGGGATACAAAGCCAAGGGAACAAACTAGATGGTGTACAGGTATAGGTACAGTTGCAGCTGTTTATCTCTAAGTAGGAAATTGTTTGGTTGTGGAGCTAAAAGCTTCAACTATGCAGACATGGAGGAGGTTGCTGAAGTTCCAGAGACATCGGGGTAGGCACCGACATCGATCATGATGAATGCAGAAGGCAACTGACATCGGCAGGATGTCGGTCGATGTTGGTCAGCACCGGGCAGACAGGGACCGACGTCGGTCGCCTGTGGCGGTTCCAGAACTGTTTGTTGCACGGACAGTTAGTTTGTTGAATCGAGTGTTTGCATGTAAAGGCTACTTAGAGTCTTGAGCTGCGTGTCTAAATTAAGAGTCTAAGTTATTATTTAATTCTGGGATCTATTTATAGACCCATTGGCATGTATTGTAATAAAGGCAAGAAAAGGATTTCTTCCAATTGTAGGATCTTGGTCAGCAGGTGTACAAGGCCACGTTTGAAGATCTACATGTGTAAGTAAGGTCTATTGAGTTGCAGGTTGTTACAAGCTTATGGGAGATCTACTTGAAGTACTTTGAGTACTTGTGTACTGGCAGGGTTATTACTGACTAGTTGGAGGTGAACACCAATTCTGTGTGTGAGTTGTGTGTTGGGACCATTTTTGGTAGGAGAGTGAACTCTTGAAGAAAATTACTGAACACTTGAGGTGTGGGAGGCTTCTGAGAGGTGTGGAGAAGAAGTGGCATCTTCTTTATTGTATTTTCTTTCTGAATGAGTATTAATACAAGATTGTGTATTGTCTCTCATATTCTATGCTATTTGTGAATTCTAGTTACTTGTTACTTCTGGATAATTCCGCATGTTTAATTGCTTGTATTTGGTAATCATATTGTGCTCTTTCTGAGGAGCAAGATCCTAACAAGTGGGATCAGAATAGGTGTGTTGTTCTTGGATTTCCCCAACAGTGACTGCCTATGGGATAGGTAAAGGATACTCATATGAAAGACCCGCAATTATGATCACTTGATTAGCATGTATATACTTGAGGAGTCTATGCACGGTGGATGGAATGGCTCATAACTACTGTATCCATGGCTTAACCAATAACATGTCAAATGTGCCTGGATTAGGTACTACTAAGAATCTAGTGGCCACATGTGCTATTCCAACCTGTAGTGAAAGTACAATCTCCATAATGGAGCTCTGAATGTGGCCACTAAAACCATGAATAATTATATCAGTGGAAGAAATGTCCTACTTTGAATAACCCAAATGTTGTAGAAGTGTGATAGTGCACATGTTAATATTTGACCCATTGTCAACCATAACACTCTAAATAGGATCAATGTAGGCTCATACAAAGATTACATTTAAATTTGAATGATCATCAACAATCTCTTGCTCTAAAAATGTGATGAGTGGTCTAGTTGGTACTATAGTATGATATGTTTACACATACTATTTTCAAACTTTGTCAATTACTAATGCTTTATCTCTTGCAAGATCCCGTCGAGTCTCAATCTCTCTATGTGCATGTCTTAAAGGGTACACTAAGAAAGGGGTGGGAAGACCATTTGTGCTTCACAAGATTATTGTCCCTTATACTACCAAATTCTATCTACACAACCTTATCCTGTGTATTTCCCTAAGCCTTGTCTCCTTCTTTCACACTCCTCCAAGAATTTCACCACCTTTCTTAGCACCTACCTAAGCCTAAAACCCTTTTTGATGGTTCAAATTACACTGGTGGCCTGGGCCGACCTTGTATTCAGTTTGTTAAATGCATTTTACAAGTCTAGGCCAGCCTTGGTTGACCTAGACTGGGACCTAACTTATTTTTATCAATTAATGATATAAAGTCGATTGGGCCGACCTGGTTGGCTAAACTTTTAGAAAGGTTTAGGGTTATATTTAGCTATATATACACATTCATTTTACCATTTATTAAAGAGATAATATTTAATTATTCATTTGCACTTATTTATAATCTACTCTTCCACCTTTCTACTTGAGGAGTTATTGCTTAGGGTTTATACTTGTAGAAGAATCTTGTCTTGTGGAAAAGTCATGGATACTTAAGCCTTTCTTAGTTATCCTTAAAAACCACAACAACCTCTTGTGAATCAACTTTAGCCAAGGGAGAGATTGATTCTCGACGGGTTCATCTTTAAGATAAGTATCTCTAAATTTACTCCTCTATTTTAGTAGATAGAAGTAGCATAAGTAATGGTTTTTAAATATATTACTCTCTCCATGCATTAGGGTTTTACCCATAACTTGATTAAGATTGTCCTATGCATGTTTACTTTTTATGTTTATTATCCCCACTTTGTGCCACAAGCTTTGGTAAGCACCAAACTATTTTTTACTTTGCTTTGCATATACTTAATGAATATGAAAACATAGGACCTAGTTAGGGTTATTGCATAGTGTTGCTTGACTAGAGGCATTAGAACCCTCTTTAGTGATATTTTTGTGGTAGGAGATCCCTTAGTTAGGTCTAGTGGATCCATCTTGGTCATGACCCTAAATATCTAATGTATTAACAATCAAAAGTGTAAGTAAGCTTTATCCTCTTTGAGCGAGGATTGATTAATAGATGAGTTACATTTCCCTTCGTATACATTTTGGGGAACTTAACATGAATCAAACCCTTATAGGTTTTCTTTCATACATTCATCTTTGTCATCATATTATATATTTATTATTTTTTAGTACTCTATCAAACTTGTTGATATAGTTCTAATAGTCTATGTGTAAGTTTAACACATAGTCATCCCAAAATGACTATGTTTTGTCTATGCAGGTCTTCTCCAATACAAGTGATTGGATCAATCAGCTCAACATAGTCTTCTTCTTCAGTCACAAGATTGTGTACATAGTTGAACCAATTGACTATATTCACAATTCTCCTTTTTTATCATATAGGTCTACAAACATAATTGAACCAGTCAACTCTATTCACAACTTCTTTTTAACACACAGGTTTTACAAACTTCATTGAGCCAATCAAATATGTTAGTGTGATTTTTGAATCAACACTTGAACATCAAAACATTAAAAATTTCAATCTAAACATATTCAAGCCCACCAAAGTTCATTCTTACCTTCTCTGTCATTTCAAAATTTCCTTTTCAATACTATTTTTCACAAGTTTGTAGTCTATAAAACTAAAAACCTATAACCAATTGGGTCAACTAGCTTGACATAGTTCTATAGCCTATTTTCTATCTTGAATACATAGTCAACCTATTCGACTTTGTTCTTCTAGATCTTGCTTCCACAAAATAATAACCTAGTCGACTTTATTCTGCATTGTTTGCATATAGTATCACTTGAACCAATTATGTACTCTTCACAATCAAGAAATTAACCTCTTTTTACTAGTAATTAATTCACCTTTTATTTTAGGTTCTTTCATTCTTAGAGTAACAAACATAGATTAATTAGGTGGTTTTTTAATTTACCAATTTAGTCACACTATTTTTATTTTTTGCACACACTTCTAAATCACTTTACACATAAAAAACATTAAACATTTATCTTCCCAAGGCCTACCTATTAGGGATCAACAAGGCTCAGGTACCAAAACTAAAGCATAGCTCCTATACCACTTGTTAGGATCAACAAGGCTCATGTACCAAAACTAAATCATAGCTCTGATACCAATTTTTAGGAAATAAACATCCTATATGTGCAAGTAAACCATAAAATGATTGCAGAAATAACAAGATACAATATAAAAACACATAAACAAGAAAGACAAACCATGGCACCAAATATACATGGACAACTCTTGAAAAACTCACAAGGGAAAAAACCACAGGACAAAGGTAGCATCTAGACTTCATATTCCATCAACAAACTCTCTCTACAACACAACTCCTCACAACAACTATTTTTGAGTGAATCAAGCACACAACCATGCCTTTCATGTTCTAACCTCGAATATGCAACATGCATCTCAATAATGCTAATCACATAGAATTCAAGGGAGTTTTAATAGTATCTACCTCTATCTCCATGAATCCATCATGGATCCAAGTGAGCAAAGCAATCCAGCCTTCCATGCTTCAACTTGTAACCTGCATTTGATGCTTACAACTGAAGCATCTAGGTGAGCTAAGCTAATCCTAAGCCTTACAAGTTTTAACCTTTAACCATGGATCCAAAATGGAGAACATCCAAGGGCTCCTCCATGATCCACTAAATGGATAGATTATAATGAGAAGAATAATGCATACTTATGCATTTTACAACATGAGAGAAGAAAGAGAGAAAGGGAGAGATAATTTCATGGCCAAGCAAAGAAACTCGCCACATTTGAGTGGGTGCATAGTAATCCATAGTGGTGGTTGTCCCCATGTGCCAAAAACCATAAAAAATGGCTCTCCGCTTAGACAAGAACACGTTCCACCGTTATGTGGCTCCAAAACTTGCTCCCCACTTCTACAAGTGAGTCCAAACACTCAATAGTGTTCTTCTTGTCTTCATCTCCAAGGGTCAAAAAAGTGGATACTCCACTTTAGACAAGATCCAAGCCACCCCATGTGACTCCAATAATTATACCCCACTCACACATGTGAGGCCAATCACCAATAGTGATTTCTTGTCTTCTTCTTCCATGTGCTCACATAAGTCCAAAAGGTGTTGTAATCACCTTTTGACTTTATCTAAACATGTGAATCATGGGTCGCCTTACATATTTGACCCATGCATGAAACTTTGTCTTTTGAATCATGTGACACCACCTAGACCACACCATAGAACCCTCCAAAATGACACTCATACCACTTTACCATCCTATTACATCATCTATTGCATCGCCAACCACGTCACCTGCATGCCACATCATTGCAAACCACTTGGGACCCTCTCCATGAGGCCCACATCCTAGGAACCACCACTTAAAACCCACCATGGGACCCACTGCCATGTCACCATGAATAGTGACTAGTGAATAGTGCTCATGAACAGTACTCCATGAATTATGGCCTATGAATAGTGGCTTCACACCCTAACAATATCTCACTTAAAGTCATATACATAAGAATTTTAACCACCTATGTCTTCATGCTAACCTACTACCATACAACTACCTACCACCTATCATCATGCCCAGTACTGCTCACACACAAGCCCAGAAGAAGTTTTTTGCACTAAAACTTTTCTGTCCTAATGGCTTTGTTAACATCTACTCCTCTTGGTAGAAATATAGCACCTTGAAGTGACTCCCACTTCACCACATACCCAATCCTCTACCCAAGATCTTGCCATGAACCACTCACAACTCCCACTGCTTGAAAGTATCTTGCTTAGTTCATCATGGCTTCATGAGGCTTCTCCTACTCGGATGAATACAATACACAGGACAATCATCTTCTCCTCATCTACTCTAGGATAAACTGGAAGACAACTCTAACACTACAAGAAGTGGGATACTTCACTTCATTAATTTTCTTGTCCTCTATGCATCTCCATCCTTAGTTTGCTCCTCTAACCACTTTCATCACATCCTAGCAACCCAAGCCATCACATCATCATCATGTTGGGGCCTACAACCAATATGCCATCAAACATAGCAAGATCCTCTACTAAACCATGGATCTCCATAAAGGTACTATTGTACTCCATAGACACATTTGTTTTAACTCATAAAGTCTTCAAACCACAATCCAACAACTCCTTGCCTCATCCACATAGCCCTCCTGGCTACTCCATCTCATTATGAGATCACTATGTAGAAATGATGTCAAAAGACATCCCATTGCTCCAACTCCTAAACAACAATAAATTCTTACCACACTCACATTCATAGTCATCAACTAGAGATAAGAATACATAGAAGTCAACACCTAACTTCTATATGTAGTAAACTTCTACCCACCATGATCAACATGGTACCCATCCATGGTTCTTGAGAAGTTGTTGCACTACTCAGTGCTTCACAACACCTACTAATTTTTCAAGCCTGTATTCAAACTACATCTTACTCTACCGCATGTCAATCCAACTGATGTGCAAAGTTATTCCATGCATTGATCCTCATGGTTACTTGCATTAGCTACATCACATCTCTCCTAACTACTTGCTTCTGCTACATCGTAACCATCGAGCACTTCACTCAATGCATCTCTAAGTCTTTGAAAGATCTAACATTGGCCTTCTTCTTCCACAAAATCTCAGGTCATGTTTGTTCTTCTCCATTCATCAACTATAATAGGTACATAATCAAGTTTCTTGTACTTCCTCCTCTACATGGAATTTTTGCATCATCTCAGCCAACATGTGGTCAGTAGGATACCACATTATACACCCTTTCTATAGCCAAGAACCACCACAAGGTCATACCTTATCATCTCCCTCCATCTATACCAATAGAGTCTAGCTTGCTCCTCAAGCTGTATGGTTGCTTCAATAATAGGAACACTATGTTGGTGTTGATCTATCTGGTAAAGCTTGTTAAGTTTTTCTTCTATTCTCTATCTTTCACCAAGAGAGAATACCTGCCATGCAAACTTTTTTTTTGTTTCTTATTTAGGTCTCTCCACCTGCAGCTCCCACTTATACAAAAACAACCAAATAACCATGGCTCTGATACCACTTGTTGGGGATCAACAAGGCTCATATGTACCAAAACTAAAGCATAGCTTTGATACCAATTGTTAGGAAAACATAAATTCCTACATGTGCAAGTAAATCAAATTATGGAAACAAAAACAAGCTACATGAAAACATAAGAGGAGATAAAACCACACAACAATAGATATACGTGGAAACCCTTGTAAAACTAGCAAGGAAAAAACCATGGGGCAAAGGCAGTATCCAGAGTTCATATTTCATCAGCAAACTCTCTCTACAACACAACTCCTCACACCAACTCTCTTTAGGTGAACGAAGCACACAACCATGCCTTCCAAGTTCTAACCTCCAAGATGCAACATGCATATCAATAATGATAATCACATAACATTCAAGGGAGATCCAATAACATCTACCTCTATCTCCACGAATCCATCATGCATCTAGGTGAGCAAATCAATCTAGCCTTCCATGCTTCAACTTGTAACTTGCATCTGATGCTTACAACCCAAACATATAGGTGAGCTAAGCTAATCCTAAGCCTTATAAGCTCTAAATTCTAACCATGGATCTAAAATGGAGAACCTCCAAGGGCTCCTCCATGATCCACTAAGTAGATAGATTACAATGAGAAGAATAATGCATATTTATGCATTTTACAGCATGAGAGAAGAGAGACAAAGAAAGGGAGAGATAACTTCATGGCCAAGAAAATAAACTCATCACATTTGAGTGGGTGTATAATAATCCATAGTGGTGGTTGTCTCCATGTGCCAAAATCCATCAAAAATGTCCCTCCACTTAAAAAAGAACACGTGTCACCTTTATGTGGATCCAAAACTTACTCCCCATATCCACAAGTGAGTTCAAACACTCAACAGTGTTCTCCTTGTCTTCATCTCCATGGGTCAAGAAAGTGGATGCTCCAGTTTAGACAAGATCCAAGCCACCCCATGTGACTCTAATAATTATACCCCATTCACACATGTGAGCCCATTCACCAATAGTGATTTCTTGTCTTCTTCTTCCATGTGCTCACATAAGTCCAAAAGGTGTTGCAATGACCTTTTGACTTTATCTACACATGTGAATCATGGGTCCCCTTAAAAATTTGACCCATGCATGACCCTTTCTCTTTTGCATCATGTGACACCACCTTAACCACACCATAAGAACCTCTAAAAGGACCCTCCTGCCACTTCACTATCTTACTACATCATCTATTGCATTATTAGCCACATCACCTGCATGTCACATCACTGCACACCACTTGGAACCCTCTCCATGAGGCCCACATCTTGGGAACCACCAATAGGGACCCACCATGGGACCCACTACCATGTCACCATGAATAGTGATTGGCAAATAGTGCCCATGAATAATACTCTATGTATAGTGGCTTCACACCCTAACACTACCTACTTGGATTTCATCACCAAGGGGGAGGCCGACTTGGTTTTCTAGCCAAGTATAAACATGTGGTTGATGGTATATATTGGCAAATCAGCTGACATCCTTATCATTTTAGAATTGTGAAGTGAGGGGGTAGGCCCTAATACCAAGCCAATATCATCATCAATATAGATCCATTTCAACCCAAACTTCTAGAAACCATCCTTAGATTACTTTTTAGTTCCTTATGATAGCTAATTTCTCTCACATTAATTTTAAACTTTATTAGAACTTAATAACACTTAGGAATGACCAATTAATTAACATTTAATTTCAAGTTGTTACTTGATCTTTGATCATTGTATTTTGTATTATAAATCTTACATTAACTAGCATTGGTGAAAGGTTTTTGCTGTGTTCCAATTGGATCAATCACATTGATCCAATTGCTTATGTACTTGATTTCATTTGATTAGATATTATCTTGTAAAATATTTCTCTATTTTCATAACACTATCATTTCTATCGATACATACTACCAATCTTGCTTGCTTATAATAACAATCACTTTATTTGATTATGTATCCTTATCAACCTAATTAGTTTCCCCTTTTTAAGTACACAGTTGACCCAACCAACTGTGTATCTTTCTCATCTATTCAGTTTCTTCATCTACAGTACATAGTCAACCCATATGACTATGTATCCCTCCAGCCTATTTTAATTTTATCCTTTGCAGCACATAGTCGACCAGCTCAACCTGTCCTTTTGTTTCCTATTCTGTGAACTTTTTTCATATAATCTATCCACCCATCTGACTTTGTACCCATTATTCGATAATATTCTCTATTTGGCTGACTCTGTCTCTATTTTTTCTTCTTATTTCCTAATTTTTGATTCTTTCTTCAAGCATCATGAAATCCCCTATTAGAAACTTTTTGGACAATCTGAATCCATTTAGATGCTATATGGGATGTTATTTTTTACGTACTTTCACTTCCCAAGAAGATCCTCATTCTTGGATCAATCCTTCTCTTCCCTCATCTTTCAATTGCAACATGGTTCAAATTACTCCAACGTATGAGATTAGTGGTTCAGATCCTTTTCATACTTATTAAGACAATTCTCATCTTCAAACATCTCACCATAATTGGGGGTGATTGATACAACTTAACAAATAACCCAACAGGGAATCTACTACCTAACAAGTCTCCCCCTAATACCAATTCAGGGAATTCTCCTACAAACATTAACCCGCCAATTGATACAACTCAAATTTTTGCACAAATAGTGCAACAAATGAACATCATGCAAACATCTTACACATGCCAAATGATGCAACTATAACATCATTTGATCAATATGGCTAATCAACCTCCCATTCTTCTTCTTCAAAATAATCAAAATTTTATTCCTTCGCCTCTTAGAGATGGCATGGGAAATGTCATTCCCCAACTTAGCATGTAAAATAAGATGCTTCAACACATTCAAAATGATCCTTTAGCCCCTTTCATTATTTTTATTTCTATTGGTAATATATTTACAACTATTAAATATGATGGGATTAAAGACCCCACATCTTTTCTTAAGGCATTCAATAATCTTTATAAAGAGTGGACCCAAATTAATACGTTCACCACAACTAAATTTTTATTTAAAACCTTCATGGGTGATATATTAGAATGGTATAACTAACTTCCACAACATTATATATGACAATTAGAGGATTTAGTCAATCTTTTAGTCAAAGAATTATAACACACTGATCTTCCCATAAATTGCCTTAGTCATTTCATCAATGCTAAGCAACCCCCTACCGAATCATCTCATGATTTTATCAAATGATGAAAATATTTGGCTCACAAGGCCAATCACAACATGATTGATGAAAATTTATTGAAACTCTTTAGAATGGCATTAACACCTTCACTCTAATACAAGGTTCGCACTTTTGTTCCCTAAACTTTAAATGATGCTCTAGACCAAGCTAAATGTCAAGAATTCTTAATGAAATAATTCGAACCCAACACTAAAATCATTAAGAGGTCTTTCCAACATTTAAACAATGCAATAACTAATAACCCTCCTCAATCCAAACTGGGAGTAGCCAAAGCAAAAAATCCCCAACCTTCTCATATGCCATTAACTATACAACAAATGAAACAAATTTTAACACCTTCTAAACCATTTACATACCCTAATAATCCCCCTAAGTGGTATGATCCTAATAAATTTTATTGGTTTCACACTGATATAGGACATTCCCATGAAACATGTCAAGGGCTTACAAAATTTGCCATTTCTTTCATGCTAGGCGATTCATTCAACCATGATGCCATGATTAAAATATGTCATCAAGATTATGTTAATACTTCTCAAAAGAAATAAACTTCTAAAGTTTCTTCTTCTAACAATCCCAAATCTTTCTCTACATCTAACGCTCGATAAGTAAACAAGTATATTTGTTAAATTAATATTGATTATGATCAATACTATACTAATTCCCAATACATAAACGTGATTAAGGTTAATTATCGATGCAAACTAACCCATAAATATCTCATAACTAAACCAAAAAAATTGTATTTAGAAGAACAACTTCTCAAAGATACTACTATTACTCACTTACCTTCAGAAACTGATGAGGAACCACTTCCTCGATCTAAACCTCAAACCACTTCTCTTCCTCCTAAACATATTTTACCTTTCAAGCCTCATGCTAGTTATTCCTCTTCCAAAACTCGGAACTTCTTAGAGGAACTCAAATCTATGCCTTGCAAAATTCCTCTCATGGAGTTAGTTCATGCCTTTCTTTAGTATCGTAAATTCCTAATGCAACAAATCTAAGAAATCTAAGAACCATCTCCTTTAGAAAAGGAACCACCTTCTCACAAGCCTTAATCAATAAAAGTTCATACCATTGAATCTATTTGTCCTTCAAAACCTTCCATAAAATTCATTGAAGAAGACATGATCAATGATGAAATTATATTTTGAGCTGATGATCCATCTCTCTTTATAAACATAGCCATTAATACTACCCTCATTCACAAAGTATTAGTAGATGAAGGATCAGGCATTAATGTAACATCTCTTTGGCTCCTTCAACAAATCAGATATAATAAATATTATCTCAAGCAAACTCATTTAACATATCATGGATTCAACAAGACCAATCAAAATCCACTTAGTTGTATTTGGATCCCTCTTACCATTAGACTTATTACTATACATACTAAGTTTATGGTCCTTGATTTACCATTATCTTATAATATAATCCTAAGATGTCTATGGACTCATCACATTAGGGCTATTACCTCGTTCGAAAGCCAATGTACCAAGTTCATTCATAATGTCAAATGGTATAAACATGAGGTCAATCCTAACCCATGGAGTATTCAACTTCCTAATCCTAAATCTCAGTATCATATTCCCATTATTTTAAAAATTAATAGTGCACCTTTACCCAAGTTTATCAATGTGAATCCAGATTTACATGTCACTCTTACTGATTCTGATGATGATGAGCCCAATGATTTGCAAAATACATATAGTATTACCAAGCTACCTCCTTACATTTTGGAGTGGCTTCCTCCTTCTTTGTTACCTTATGATCATACCATCTCTCTTAGTGATGAGATCACTAATTTCCCTCCTCCATGTAATGCACATGAAGCATCCTATACAAAGAATGATTTCTTATGTAATGACTGTGAAGTGGCTAAACTCTTTCAAGACCCTTTGATTATGTCACTGTGTAAATTTAGTGATCTAGGCATCTCACCTTTCAATGTTCCTTCCAAGTCACAAGCTTGCACTATTTCTCCAAATCATGATGATAACTACATTATATCCAAGCTAAATCAATGGATTTGGATGTTCAACATTATCATAAAAATTTAGCCCAAATACATGCTTTCAACTATGATGTTCATATCATTTCCATGGATTTTGAGTTAGAACCTGAAGGTCATGTACCTCAAACAAATTCTCCACTTATTGATACTCCTTGGGTGGTTAAACAAATCTCACCTCTCACATCTTCAGAACATCTAGAACCATCTATACCTCCTATCACTTTTGTTATTCTATCTGATCCTCTTTCAATCAATAATTCTAAAGATAAACCAATTGAATCTAATCAACCTTCCTCTATAGTTCCACTTATTCCCAAGATCACTCTCAATGCAAAGGCCATAGATGTACATTAGATACATTCTAAATATGATCATCATGGTAACAAAATAATTGATCTTGAAGTCGATGTGGAATATTATGGACCTCTTCCCATGTTTCCTAGTGATGACGCTATCCATGAATTATTCCATGCTCAAGAACCTCAACTCCCTTGACAACAACACAAACTTGGGAATTTAAAGCACAAAGCTCCTCATTTTAATAACTTCATCACTAACATTGATCCTAAAACTAATCCTATTTCATCTCTTCCTAATGCCCCGTATCATTTTCAAGACATAAATGTTATGCTTATCGAAGAAACTATAAGAATCAAATATGACACACCCTCATGTCCTCGACCTATAATAGTTTATAGAGAACTCACATCAACTCAACATGATAAATTTTTCTTATTCTTAGATAAATATCATGAGACTTTCACTTGGTCATATGAATACATGCTTGGTATCGATCTTAGTATTTTGGTGCACAACATCATCACATATCCCGACACCAAACTTGTTCGATAAAAATAAGGGAAACTTCCCCCTAAAATTTCCACCTTATGCCATAAAGAAATTATTAAATTATTAGATGCCAAATTTATGAAACATGTGGACTATTTTTAATGGGTCTCTAACATTGTCACCATTCACAAAAAAGTCACCATGGTCATTCATATTTGCATTAATTTTTGTAACCTTAATCTCATTTTTCCCAAGGATAATTTTCCATTACCTTCAATAGTTGCCATCATCGATTCCACTGTTGGATATAAAATACTATCCCTCATGCATGGTTTTTTAGGATATTATCAAATTCATATCACCCTTGAAGACCAACACAAGACAACTTTCACCACATAATGGGGCACCTATTACTATGTTAAAATGCCATTCGACCTTAAAATTGATGAAGCTACCTGTCAGTGGGATATGACCCACATCTTTCATGACCTTATCCATAAGACGTGGAAACCTATGTGGATGATCTCATTGCCAAATATAAAATCCTCAAAACTCATCTTTTTAATCTCACCATCATCTTTGACTGCCTCATCAAATATAAAGTTAGACTCAACCCTTACAAATACATTTTTAGTGTTATATCTGATAAATTGCTAGGGTTCTTAGTCTCTCTTCATGGTATTGATTTCAATCCTACTAAGATCAATGCTATAGTCAACATGCATATTCCTCATTCCATTTTAGATATTTGTACTTACCTTGGCAAGTTTAGGGCAATCTGATGATTTTTCCCCAAAATGGCTTATCAAAACTATTCTGTTAATTCCCTTCTTAAGAAAGGTAATGCTTTAGAATGGACTGATCCTTGTCAAAAAGCATTTGATAACATGAAAGAATCATTGATACATCCACCCATCCTTTGCCCACATTCTAATGATTATCCTTTAATTTTGTACACTTATTCTACACTCATATCAGTTGGGGTAATGCTTGCCCAATAAGATGATAATGGAAGAGAGTATGCTATCTACTATATTATTTAAGGCCTCATCGATTATGAAAACATTATACCAAAGTATAATGTGATTTCCTTGCTATTTATTTCACAGCTAATAATCTCCATTGTTACATGCTCTATTAAACAACTTACATCATAGTTCATTTCAACCCACTTCACTAGTTTTTATCCAAAGCCTTTTTCCTTTGTAATAGAATTGGCAAGTGGACGGTTCTTTTAATGGAATTTTACCTCTGTATCATAATGCAAAAAATATCAAGGGACAAGTCACTACCAACCAACTCACAATGACACCCATACATATTACCTATCATCTTCAATATAGCCTCCCTGATGATAACATTCTCTATACTGAAGGTTCTAAACATGCTATCTCTCTCAAAGATTACTTCCATAACTTCATTTCTAATTTATAATCAAGTAATCAAGAGGATTCCTATGTCCTTCTAGATACTACTCAATATAAATTAGTCATCAAAGAACTTCCTAAAATCAACATCAATTTGCATGAAGATACTTGGACCCTTCATTTTGATGGCATTAAATGCCTTTAAGGAGTTGGGGCAAGTTGTATTCTCACTTGTCCTCATGGTAAAATTATCCCTTTGGCATTATGTTTACTTTTGATGTCACTAATAACATGGTGGAATATGAAACCTTAATATTAGGCATAAAAGAGGCACTTGACTTATTTATTACATATCTACACGCTTTGGGTGACTCCAAACTCATCTATATTAGGTTAATGGTGATTATTAGTGTAAAAGTGAAAATATCATTGTTTATCATCAAATGGCCACTACCCTTGCCAAAGAATTCACTTATTTTACCATTGAGCCCATTCTAAGAGATCAAAATTATATCATTGATTCTCTTGCTTCTTCGGCATCCTTATTTCATCTGCTTAAAGTTTTTAATGATTCTTAATTTATTAGTTAAAAGCCTATAATATAAAGACATTATCCAATTCCTCAAACATCAAACTTATCCTTTGGATATGGATTCTTATGAAAAGACTCAAATTCGTAAGCAATCTTTTAAACATCTTTTGATATAACACCCTTTATTATCACAACATCAAAGATACTCTAATGAAAGAAGAGGTACCTCCTCTCCTTGAATAAACACATAGGGGCATTTGTGGTGGTCACTCTAGTAAACATGCTACAACACATAAATGCTTATGTATGGGATACTTTTGACCTACTCTTTAAAAGGATGTTATCGAGTTTGCCAAAAAGTGTAGTCCTTGCCAACTTAATGATGATCTTATCCATTCACTAATAGTAGAGCTCCAAACTGTAGAATCTCCTTGGTCATTTTCCATGTGGGGATTAAATCTCATTGGCAAACTAGCTAGATCATAGGATGGGCACATTTTTGTCATCATGGCTATTGATACTTTACCAAATAAATAGAATCCATGCCTCTTGTCAACATCTCGATAATTATTATTTCCAAATCCATCCTCAATCAAATCATTTGTCATTTTTAAGTTCCCCATACTATCATCTTTGATAATGGTAGAAATTTTAAGAACAAGGACATGAAATAACTATGTGTTAAATTCAAAAAAGTCCACAAATTTTCCACGCCCTATCATCCACAATGTAATGGCCAAGCTAGGTCCACTAACAAAATCCTCAATAAAATCCTTCAAAAGACCATTCATGAAACCTTCATGGATTGGAATTTTCATTTATATCCTGTAATTTGGGCCTATTATACTAACATATGTATTTCCAATGGGGCAACACCATTCTCGCTAGTATATGGTTCTGAGTCTATCTTACCATTAGAAGTTGAGCTTCCATCCCTATGCATATATTTTCATGGTATCATACCCAATGAGGATTTATGTGAAGCTCACCTTCATGCTCTTGATCTTTTCAATGAACACCATCTAGCCTCTCTACAACATAATCACCAATATAAGGCCTGTATCACCAAACAACATAATAAAAAGGTTAAAGTTCACACTTTCAATGTTAGTGATCTGGTCCTTAAATTAGATTATACCCATGACAAAGAAGATAAATATGCCCAAAAATGGTGGGGCCCTTATTTAGTGAAAGATATTCTTGGTCGTAGCACCTATCACCTCCAAACTAATGAATATCATGTTTTTAAAGAGCCCACCAATGCACAATTCTTGAAAAAGTACTTTGCTTAGATCTTTCCCTTCTTATCATATTTCTATATGATATCCTACTAACACTTTTTGTAAGCTTTCTACACAAGTCTCGCCCTCTGTAGCAATCTTCTCTTTATACAAACCTTAGATCCTTCTCGTGGTCCTTTGGTATCTCTTTCTCATGAGTTACATTGTAATACTATGGATAAGACCTAGTCTTCCTCATGAATTCCTTTTGCTTTTATTAACTTGTTATTTTTCAATGATTTTTTCACCCTTTTGGGTTTCTCTCTTTTGTGAGTTGTAGTTTAAGACCATGGATAGGACCAAGGCCTCTTCACAAATACCATTTTTGCTTTTATTGCACCCTCTTGGGTTGTTATTTTATGAACTGTAGCATAAGACCATGGATAGGACCAGGCCCTCCTCATAAAATCACCATTTTTATTTTTATTTTATAGAATGTTAAGAAATGTTACAAGTCTGTGAACCCATATTCTCAGATTCAAATTTTATTTCTTTTGTAGATAAAACTTGCACAATAAATTATGTTAGCATGTTTCCCTACACTTGCAAATTTATGATAAGAAATCATACTTACTTGTCATTGTATCCCTTTTTCACCTTTGTCACTTTTTTTTTGTAATTTCAAGTAATTCAAATTGTTTCATGTTCATTCCCCTTGATTTTCTTTTCTTTCATTCCACTTTAGATAAAACAAGGTAGAGGTCAAGATAACACTTTTATTTCACATGAATAAACAAGACTCTTAAACACTATGCTCTCTTAGTTCTCTTTCTTAGTAACCAAGTCCAAAGTTTTCAAATTATAGTCATATTAGCACCCATGTTTGGTTCTCCAAATCCATATGGAGGAGGAATAGAAAAATCCATCAAATTTTAAAATCCAAATCATTTGAAACAAAAGGCAATGATCAAAAGGTAACATACAAATTCAAAAGTTAAAATAACACCTAAAGGCATGATTCATAGCACATCTTCTATCTCCAATCAAAGCTCAAACTCCATATTTGGCCTCATGATAGAGTCAAGGTCCATTAGAGTGTGGTAGGCTAGTAGATTGGAATAAGATAATTCAAAAACATATATGGTGCTACCTACTTTCTCACGTAAGTACCCAATCTTCATATTAGACCAATGGATCTATAATGGGTCTTGAGGAACAAGGAACATGTCATGGGAAGGTAGGTCCATTTTAATTTTCATGCATATAACCTTCATGGGATGATATTCATATTTAATTTGGTGACCCAAGACTTGTGTGGTTAGGAAAAGTTCTTTAGAGTCTTTAATATCAAAAGTTCTCTTGTTTGGACAAACCTAATTTAAGTGTCTTAACTTCGATAAAGAGTTTCTCTACCTTAATTTTTCCTTCATTTTCCCTACCACCCATTTCATTTCCCCCTTGACAAGAAAGTTTGATTCTTAATCTATTTTCCCACTTCTATATTCCCTCTTCTTCACATCTTGAAAACATGCTATCACTACTTTGTTTTGGTTTTATCTATCTTTAAAACAAAATAATATGCTTGGTGACTATGGATTATCTTCTTTATACCATTGTTGTACATCTCTAGAATTACCTTGGTTCATCTGCCAATTTTCCATTATTGTACTTCCTTTTTCCTTTTTTCAAACAACTACATCCATTTCTATTTTTCATGTACTTTTCCATTGTTGATTGATGTTGGCTTGATACTTCTTACTCATTGTAGCCACTAAAAATCTGTATACTATGATTTTGTATGACAAAAATACCCCTAGACAATCTCAGGACCCCCCTTGGGCCCAACCTTGATCTTTTGACCCCTAACCTAACCCACCTAGCCTAAGTTAGTTTAACCTCTTGACTTAACCTACCCTTTTAACCCAAACTTTACCTTTGACCTTCGACCATCAATGATCACCCTAACCGTTAACCTTGACCATCAATAATCAACCTAATCATTGATGATCAACTTAACCATTGATGATCAAGTTTCCACTGACAGTAACCATCGATGGTTAATTTCCACTAACAATAACCATCAATGGTCAGGTTTATAATGACAGTAACTATTAATGATTTGGTTTCCACTGATAGTAATCATCGATGGTCATGTTTCCACCACTTGAACATTGAACATGCAACCATCCATCGAGATTTTCTAAATATAACTCGTCTAAATCTTATTACAAACCTTTACATGAATAATTTATATTTAGATGGCCTAGTTACACCTTCACTTCCACCTCTTACTTGTGCCTATAAGAAAGAGAGGCCTAGGAGGTTAAAGCCATCTTCAATAATTATTAGGAGCTCAGACATTCAAAAGTTTTCTTTTGTAGGTCAATCAGGTCAATCAACATCATCAGTGTTATCAAGCATTATCAATCATCTTATTGAGAGCCAAATCACCGTCACCTCTCAACCAAGCTTTCAAGTATTATTACTCTACTGAAATCAAGCTAGATTCCACCAACAGGCTGACTACCTCAACTACACACCTAACCAACTTTTGGTAAGACACATACTTATTTATCAATAGTCACATGTTTTAATTAAACTTTACAATCAACCCAACCCTTGCCTAACTCTCAAAATTCATCTATAGAATCCCATCATTCAGTTGTTGATCAAACCCAAAAATACACAGTCATCCACTAATGGTTAGACCCCAACCACCGACGGTCAGGCATAACCACCAATGATCACCTCAACTGTCAATGGTCACCTATGGCACCAAAAACTAGCAACTTATTTTCACCCACCTACACCTAATAAAATCCAATTTTATGTGTTTCTGATCATTCACAGACCACTCATATTTTTTGAAGCATAACCCAACTTCCTAGCACTAGTATTAATTAGTTTGCCACTAATTTGATCATTTCTAGTCTATTTTCTTAGCAAGCATTCTTATGTTCAGTTTTAGTAATCTTATTTAATTGATGCAAGTACCTCCTTTCTAGTTTTATCAACTTGATTGTTATAAAAATGTGGATTGACAACCCCTAAGGAATCCCTCATTTTCAAGATCTAGCTATCACTAGGCAATCTGCCCAACTATCTATTTAACAAACAAGTTTGCTTTAGTGCTTTCTTATCTACATGTCTTCCTCCCAAGCCAAAGAGGAGCTCTTCAAAATCTTCTAATTCAATGGATGCACAAACAAATAGGTTTTTCAACCATACCCGTATCAAGTTTCTTTTCTCTCTTTCTTTAGAATTTAAGTGAAAATTTACATGAAACATTTTGGCACTATTGGGGAGACCTAGAGTCTTTACTCACGTTTTTATTTGCATTTGTATGATTTTCTTTCTATTTGTGCTCATAATTGAAAATGAAATTTATTTTGAGCTTAAAATGAACTGCATCCATTGCTTACTTTTAACATTAGCTCACTTTGAATTAAATCACAGTAATCTCAGCGTAGCACCACTTTTGTTACACACACTAGCCAAACCACTTCCATCAATCAAACATCAAAATAATTTGAGACAAGGTGCGACTGGGATTTCATCACCTAGAAATCACCTTACCCTTTTTTGGCAATCCTACTTGGAGGTCATTACCAAGGGGAGAACTAACTCATCTCTTTGGTTAAGTATAAATTCTAGATATCAATATATATTGACTAAGCACCCGACACTCTTGCCACTGTGGGATCGTGAAGTGAGGGGGTAGGCCCCATTTCCAAGCCACGTATTGATTTCAATATAGATTATTTTGAGCACCTAAACAACCCAAAACCATCCATAGACTACTTCTATAGTACTTGATCTACAAGCCAACTTCTATCACACATTCTTATAAACTAAGACATAAGCCAAAAGCGAGATTAAAACTAACCTCTAGGCTTAACGTACTTTATAGTGTGTGTTGAATTTTTTTGATCATTTTCTTGCTTTCTCTTTGTTTGAGTTATGAGGAATCTAACTCTTTTTCATAACCTTTTACCATCTTACCTTCACCTACCTCATCTCTATTGCCTTGTTCAATGGGGAGCCCATCTATATTCTCTCAAGGAGATCCTAACTTTATTAGAATCCTAGAAGATAACCCTCTTGCCTTAGAATGTTACCTTGCATCAAGAGCCACTTATACCCACAACCCTACCTACAACCAACCCAAACTTACCAATAATCAACCCAACCATACCTATAACCAACACAACCTCACCTATAATCAACCTAACCTCACCTACAATCGACCCAACCTCACTTACAACCAACCCAACCTTGCATGTAATCAATTTAACCTCAACTATAGCCAATCAACAACTTTTAAACAACCACTTGATCATGACCTCAACCAACCAATAAGCCTTTATCCTTATTTGATCCTTATCATAACCCACCTCAATTATCTCAACCTCACCAATCTTTAGGTTACCCATCCCAACCATCATATCAATTACCTCAACTATATCAAACTTTTGATTACCTACCTCAATCATCATATCAATCACCTATACCACCTTTATGGAAATATTCTTTATCTCAAAACCAAGACTTGGTCTATCCCCCTAGTGATACCACCCAAAACTATCAACCTAACAACTATCAAACAAACCAATATCGACCTACCTTATCAAACCCATTAAATCCAACCAATAACTATCAACCTACCATATTGAACCAACCAAACTTTTTAGACCACCCAACCATATCAAACTTACCCACCATATCAAACATGTCAAATCCATCAAATACCTTAACCTTGCCCAACCTCTCAAACAAACCTACCTAATCTACCTTATCAAACCAACCAAACTTTTTGAACCTACCAATCTTATTAAACCAACCAACCTCACCAAATCAAACTAATAAGTATCGACCAAATTTTTCCAACCTACCAACCTTATCAAGCATACCCAACCCATCAAATCACTCAAAATTTTCAAATCAACCAAACTTATTCAACCAACCATCTTTACCAAACCAACCAATTAGCTTACAACCTCAAGAGCTATTAGTGCACCCTCTTCCTAGGTAGTATACCCCACTGGGGGAATCATATGCCTCAATCTTTGACAAAATTTTTAGGGCTTCTATCATTAGACTCCCTCAAATCAAATCCATCAATGTTTCTCTTCCAAAACCCATTTGGTTCATAGAGAATGAGTTTTGTACGTATCATTGTACAAATGGACATGTGGTAGATAAATGTGGGTCTTTTAAGATGATAATCCAAAACCTTATCGATCAAAAGGAGGTTCTAAATGATATTCGTCATGTTACCCCCAACATAGTCTTGAATGTCTTCAAGTAATTAATCATTAAACCTCTTTTTGTACCCATTATTGTGTGAGTCCATGACCAAAGCCCTCAACACAATAAGGTCCCTTCATTAGATTTGGTCCTTAGTGCATCTATAACTAGGGGAACCATAATCGAAACCCTAACTGATCCACTTGTTAACCAAGTACACCCTTTTAAACTTCCTTTTAAAATCATCACTAAGAATCAACCTTAAACCACCCACTTGTTGACCAAGAAGAGCCTTCTCAACTTTCCTCTAAAACCATCATTAAGAAAACCAACCCACCTCCTCCACTTCCCATTCTAATGGAGCCAACCCAAGCTCAAAACACCTCACCTATAACTAAATCCAACCCAACCTCAATTAAAATCAAACCCATTCAATTCCTCTATAATATGATAGTTTTCATCTACCTAATGATATTGTCTTTAGTTTGATTCCCTTTTGAACAAGGTCAAATATTTGTCACGTTACCTTACCAAGTAAACCAAACAAACAAGCAAACCCAACCAATAAGTCAGATCAACCACCCATCCTACCTCCCTTGACCAATAAAACCAATGTCTAAACCAAATCAATCAACCATAATCAACCCAACTTTTAATCCAACCATAAGCAATTTATCTATCAACACAAAACAACATTAACCCTCCATTAGAGATTTGTTGAATCTCAACTACCCTTTTATCCAAGTTATCCACACCTCACCTAAGCTCCCTCATTGGGACAATTTGACACTCTTGTCCACCCCACCTCTATTTTATGATGATGTTCCCAACATCATTTCTAGACCTCAAACCTATCCAAATCTGACCTAATAACATTTTCCTCACCATAACACCATAACAACGATCCCACCTAAACCACCACCTACAAACATGACCTACTAACCACTAACAACTAACAAATAAGAACCCTTGGGAGGCAAATGAAGTCATCTTCATCCTTCCTAAACCCTGTTATTAAACAACACGTCACCTTGAGATAATTTTCCCATCTTTGACCATCCATGGAAAGAGAAAACTGGGAGAACTTTCCCTCTATATGGATTTGACCATTTATCGACCCAAACCATACCTTAACAATTAACCAAACTAACCCTTGGCATTTTTGCCTCAACTTATCAACCAACCAAATCTGAACTATTGGAGATTACGTTTCTCCATCAACTCAACCTGAACTAAGTGGTATACCAAATTAGGGTAGCCCATTTGGACACCACCCAACCTATTTGAGAGTCACCTTCTCCTCCAACCATTGGAGATCACCCTTCTCCACCACCCAATGAACCATTGGAGATTACCCTTCTCCACCAAACTATCACCTAACCAACCTCACCTTTTTTTGTCAACCCAAATCTTTTACACATCTCATCAAGTGTTGGAAAGTGACTGGGGGATATACACTCTCCTAATTAATGTCAACCATTTATGCAAGTATGGATCTGGGGTATTGATCCAAAACTCAAGAGCTTTGGTTAAAAGATAATTCAAGAAACAAGAATAAAATAATTGTAATAATGTTATCTCTGAGAAGAGATGTTTTATTGATCAAATTTGCAGATCCAAACATATGCCTATCTCTGAGAAGAGATGTCTAATTTCCTTTTAGGGCTACATATATTTTTATACATACTTTTAAGATAGGAGAAGGATGTGGAAGGTCACCAATCTCAAGGGAGATGAAGTGGTTTGACTTCCATGATTTACAACATTACAAAATTAAAAAAATTACTATTTTTAGACTACATTATTAAAATTTAGGACACTTCCATTGCCATCTCATCACATTCTTCTCATTCTTAGCTTTCCAACAGTTCAAATGGGGAGTCAAACGGAGCTATGGTGCAAAAGTTATGGCTCCTGAAAGTTTTACCACCAATTGGGGTAGAACCATCACCTGAATTGTCACCTAAAATGTTGCTCAGATCATTCCTCCCTCCTTGAGAAGTAATGGTCCCCATTGCATCAAGATTTATCATCAAGTATGGAAGTTGTGTTTTGATTCTATTCTTGATGCATACTTGGAAGGGACTGTGCTTTGTGGAGTTATACAGGGCTTGATTGTTCACCATTTCTATCTTCCCTTCCTTTTGCTTCTAATTTTGGCCTCGTGTTTGACCTTCTTTGTCACTTTTCCATTTTGAGGCTGACTCTTCATATTCATTCTTCCATGCTTCTAAGAAATCATCCCAAGTAAGTTCCACCTCAAGGCCAATATCATCCATACTGAATCTCTTCTTGTACACTTCCCACCAATTTTTGATAGGCAATGATGCTTTCAAAAGAGCAAAAGTGATCTTCTCTTTATCAGTGAATTTATTTACAAAAAAATAAGATGACAATTGATCCAACCAATTTTCTACTGCATTAGCATTGATTTTGCTTTCAATTGTAGGGATATCAAAATTCACTTGAACCTTGAAGTGTGTTCGGACACTGAAAATATGTATAATAATTTCTTGAATTTTGTAATTTTGTAAATTGTGAAAGTCAAACCACTTCATCTCCCTTGAGATTGGTGACCTTCCACATCCTCCTCCTACCTTTAAAGTATGTATAAAAATAGTGTAGCCCTAAAAATTAGGCATACATCTCTTCTCAGAGATAGGTATATGATATTTGAAGGTAGGAGGAGGATGTGGAAGGTCACCAATCTCAAGGGAGATGAAGTGGTTTGACTTCCATTATTTACAACATTACAGAATTCAAGAAATTACTATTTTTAGAAACTTACTATTTTTAGATTGCACTATTAAAATTAAAATTTAAGACACTTTCATTAAGATTTATAGGGTCAAAAACCATCAAGCATAGATCAATGCCATATCATCACATTCTACTCATTCTTAGCTTTCCAATGGTTCAAACGGGGAGTCAAATAGAGTTATGGTGCAAAAGTTATGGCTCCCAAAAGTTTTACCACCAATTGGGGTAGAACCGTCACCTAAATTGTCACTTGAAATGTTGCTCAGATCAGGTATATTATAACTTAAACTCCTAAATGCTTTGAATTCACATCATGTTATTTTGTTACACCAAGTTCTTAGTCATGTTGTGTCTAACTTGAGCTCATCCCTTGATTTCAAACCACATCCATCATCTTATTTTTAAGGGACAACCGACTATAGTTGAATCATGTGATTATCCATCACAATCATAACCTAATCTTGAATTGTGGGTACCATGGCTATACTTATGTCATGATTCTCATGGTACTTTGCATCCATCTTGGGATAGATCCCCATGGTCATTTTCACCTAAACCTCTTTTCACCTATTAAACCTTCTTGTGCTCTTAGTTTTGCCTTCATAAAGGTAACCCTTTGAGCATGTTTAATCAAGTTTATGTTTAGAAATATCAAAGTAAAAAATAAATCATGGGTCATTCTTAGCATTCACAGAATGCTCCCTTGAAGGACACCTATTGAAAACTTATTTAAAATTGCAAAACTTAAGGTGGACTGCTCCCTTGAAGGACAACTATCAAAAGTATTTGAACTAAGCATATAAACTTAGACCACTCCCTCGATAGATGACTGAGTAAAGCATTTTTCAAAGCTATCAATTTCTTGAAAGCTTCCTACATCGGTCAACTTCCACAACCCTCCAAGAAAAATTAAAATAAGCAAAAGATCCACAAGCAAAAATAAAATAATTTTTGAAAGCTGCAATTAAATCTCATGAGTAGACTTCCTGCATCGATTAGTCTACCCTTTATATGACATAGAGTTGTTTACACTGACTCTTTGGAAACCTATAAAAAAGGCATGATAGTCTCATAAGAAGGCCCCATTTTCACCCATTCTTATTTTAAATTATAAGCAAGGTATTTTGAGCTTACTTGATGCTATGTGATCAAGCCACTTCTTTTAACCAATGAACTAACACCAATGCAATGCATGAAAGGGGCTTATGTTCATAAGCCCACCCATCTTGCCATTATGGTCTTTGCCAATTTAAGAATTTAGCCTACTCTTTCTACTTTCATGATAACCTTATCAAGACATATATCTTCCTTTTTTAGGTTCATTAATGCCCCCAACTACCCACTTTTCACCCTTTCACTAGGAAATGGGGTACCTTTTTACCAAACCAAGTGGTACCCCAAATTAGGTAACCAATTTGAACACCACCAACCATTGGAGATTACCTTTCTCCATAAGCTAACCACTAGAGATCACCTTTATCCACAACCCAACCTTACCTTTTTTGTACCATTACCTAAACTAACCATTGGAGATCACCTTTCTCCACTAACCATCACACACCCATGGAGTTACCTTCTTTGCCCACCCTGACCACCACGTCACCTTGCCATTGGTCTATTTTGGCCCAACTAACATGTATTTTGTGATGAATTTTGATTGGTATTTTGATGGCAGTGACAACGTTTCCATGTTGATCACTTTTTTGTGCCACCTCACACATACAGACCCACTTGTGTCTTTTTAGGAGCACTTCAAACCTTGGATACCTATGACACTTAACCAATTTGTGTTTTCACCAAGAACACTTCATACCTTAGATACCCACTGAATCACATACCCCACTTAAGAGACTTGCATTTATGAGCATTCCCAACTGTTATGCCTAATTGTGGTCACATAATACACTTGTCACTTGTACTTTTAGCATCGACATTTAATTTTTTTACCATCTATGGCAACCTAGTCTATGCACGATCTTGGCTATCACACCTTTTTATCATATTTTGTGTGCTTGTTTGCACTTCAATGCCCAACCTATAATTTATCCATTTTTATCATCAAATACCCATTTATCAAACTTGTACCCACTTCTATTTTACCTCATCGACTCCCAGTTTGAGGGGGAACACATCCTCCTACTCTTAGGGCAACTGAATCGTTGACCCATACTCCATTTTTATTTTTTACCCTGTTGATTCAAGCCACATAAAAAAAAAGGGAAAAATGTAGACACCAAAAATCTGCACACTATGATTTTGATTGTCAAAAATACCCCTAGACTATCTTAGGACCCCCTTGGGCCTAACCTTGATCTTTTGACCCCTAACCTAACCTGCCTATCCTAAGTTAGTTTGACCTCCTGACTTAACCATCCCTTTTAACCCAAACTTTACCTTTGACCTTCGACCATCAATGATCACCCTAACTGTCAACCCTAACCATCAATGATCAACCTAACCATTGATGATCAAGTTTCCACTGATAGTAACCATAGATAGTCAGGTTTTCACTAATAGTAACTATCGATGGTCAAGTTTCCACCACTTGAACATTGAGCATGCAACCATTCACTGAGGTTTTCTAAATATAACTCATCTAAATCTTGTTATGAGCCTTTGCATGAACAATTTATATTTAGATGGCCTAGTTATTACACCTTCACTTCCACCTCTTCCTTGTGCCTATAAGAGAGAGAGGGCTGGGAGGTTAAAGCCATCTATAATAATTATCATGAGCTTATGGACTTAGGAGTTTTCTTTTATAGGTCAATCAACTCATAAAAATTATCAAGCATTATCAGCTATCTTATTTAGAGCCAACTCACCCTCACCTCTTAACCAAGCTTTCAAGTACTGCTCTACTAAAATCAAGCCAAATTCCACCAACAGGTTGACTACCTCAACCACTCACCTAACTGACTTCTTGTAAGACATGTACTTATTTATCAATATTCACATTCTTTAATTCCAATTTGTAATCAACACAACCCTTGCTAATATTGATTACTTATTGAAATTCATCTATGGAATCCTGTCATTCAACTATTTATCAAACCCAAAAATACACAGTCAACCACTAACGGTCAGACCCCAACCGGCGACGGTCAGACATAACCGCTGATAATCACCCCAACTATCGATGGTCACCTGTGGCACCAAAAACTAGAAACCTATTTTCACCCACATACACCCAATAAAATCCAATTTTCTATGTTTCTAATTACTCACAGACCTCTTTCAATTTTTATGAAGCATACCCCAACCTCCTAACACTAGTATTAATTAGTTTATCACTAATTTGATCATTTCTAGTCTTTTTTCTTAGCAAGCATTCTTATGTTCAGCTTTAGTAATCTTCTTTAATTGATGCAAGTACCTCATTTTTGGTTTTATCAACTTGATTATTTGAAATGTGTGGATTGACAACCCCTAAAGAAGCCTTCACTTCTAGGATCTATCTATCACTAGGCAATCCACCCAACTATCTGTCTAACAAACAAGTTTACTTTAGTGCTTTCTTATCTATTGGTCTTCCTCCAAAGGTAAAGAGGAGCTCTTCACAATCTTCTGATTCAATGCATGTAAAAACAAATAGGTTTTTCAACCATACTTGTATTGAGTTTCTTTTCTCTCTTTAGAACTTAAGTGAAAATTTACATGAAACACTCACTGTTGTGGTTTTCATTTTTATGCAATTTTTCCATTGATGTTTGAGTAAGGATTGTTACTTCTCACTAATCTATGTCATTTTACCATTGCTTGCCCATCTTTGTTTAAGTAAGGATTATTATTGATTTCACATTGATGTTTGATGACCATTTTTTACTTGTATCCTTAGTTTGACTTGTTTTGTTTGCCTTTCTTACTCAAGGTTTACTTGTTTGAGTTTTTTGATCATTTAGTAGCCTTGGTTTTTTGGTTACCTAATTTACTCTAAATTTTGACTTAGTCATTTGGTCCTAACTTAGCATTTATCACCCCAGCTTACCAAATTTACATGTACATCATGCCTACACTACATCAATTATCTTGGATTTCCTGTGTTTGTTTATTTTTGTTCTTTAGTTTTGTATCCTTGGGTTTATATAAAGTAGTCTCTATGCCCTCGATGATCAAAGCTACAAACACATCAAAAAAAGATCCAATGATAAAGGTATGTCAAGGTACACATACATTAATTTTATTTTAGTTATTTCCATTTCATTTATTTTGTGCTTTATAATACTATAATTTATTCACTTCAACTTTATGTGTTTCTATGTTCTTTTCTTGAAGCACCATCCCCTGTTGCACTTGAGTGACACATGATGAGCTTCGAGTGGGGCATATGTAGACACATAATATTTTCAAACTTTATCAATTATTAATACTTTATCTCTTTTAGGTAACCATCGAGTGTCAATCTCTCTGAGTGCATGCCTTAAAGGGTGCACCAATAAAAGGGTGGGCAGATGATTTGTGCTTCACATGATTGTTATCACCTATACTACCACTTGCTATCTACACAACCTTCTCCTATGTATTTATTTAAGCTTTGCCACCCCTCTTACACACTCTTGATGATTTACATTACACGTCAGCCTAGGCTGACCATGTATTTAAATTTTTAAAAGCACATTATTGGTCTCGGTTGGCCTTGGCTAACTTAAATCAGGACCTAACTTATTTTTATCAATTACTGATACAAAGTTGATTGGGCCAACCTTGTTGACTAAACTTTCAAAAAGGTTTAGGGTTAGATTTAGCTATATGTACACATTCATTTCATCATTTCTTAAAGATACAAGAGTTAATTATTCATTTACACTTCTTTACAATCTGATCTTCCAACATTCTACTTGAGGATTTATTGCTTAGGGTTTATACTTGTAGAAGAATCTTGTCTTGTGGAAAAGTCTTAGATGCTTAGGACTTTCTTAGTGATCCTTACAAACCATAACAACCTCTTGTGAAACACCTTTGTCCAATGGAGATATTGAGTCTCGATGGGCTCATATTCAAGGTAAGTATCTCTAACTTTACTCCTCTATTTTAGTAGATAAAGGTATCATAATTAATGGCTTTTGAATATATTTCTCTCTCCATGCATTAGGGTTTTACCTATACATAGCTTAATTAGGATTCTCTTATGCATGTTTACTTTTTATGTTTATTACCCGCACTTTGTGTCACAAGATTTGGTGAGCACTAGATTAGATTTTGCTTTGATTTGCATATACTTAGTGAATATGAAAACTGATGCAAAGCTATCAACACTCTGTCTCCTTAGATATTTTCCCTCTAATCATACACCAACTCTTCTCATTGATTCTTGTTGACTTCTCTTTTATATTGGATTTATCCTTCTTGTATACTATTAGTATTTGATCTCTATCTTATGTTCACAATAGACTTGGCTCTAAGGTCCTTACTTGAACTCACCCTCTTTGCAATATTATCCTTATCATACTCACACTCTTACCTCTTATAGGTTATAGACCTATATAAATCCTAAAGCCTTCATGTAATCAATTCTTATTAGGTCTTCATTGAAACATCTACACACCACATTTGGTCTCTCCTAATCCTGACAAACTTGTATCCACTCAACTTGAAACTTTAATCAATCTTTAACCCCTCATATACACCATTTTGTACATTCAATGCTAGTTTCCTTGTATCCCTCCAAACACATAAATATCCTTGGTTCAAATCATCCATAGGGATTCTTAACTAACCAAAACTATTTCTAGGTACCCATTATCTCCCTTCAACTTCATGCATAGTATTAGGACACAACTCTTAAGGCACAACCTCAAACTCAAACATTACTTTAAGAAATTAGGCCTCTCCTAGGCTTCTTTAGGACTAGTTGATTGTTATATTCCTTAAATATGTACTCTCCTTAACCTATTCACACTCTTACTTCTTATAGGTTTTAGACCTATATCAGTCTTAAAGCCTTCATGTACTCAATTCTTCTTAGGGTCTTCATTGAAACATCTACACACCACATTTGGTCTCTCCTAGTCTTGACAAACTTATATCCACTCAACTTGAAACTTTAATTAGTCTTCATCCCCCTCATATACACCATTTTGTACATTTAATGCTAGTTTCCTTGTATCCCTCCAAACACATAAAGATCCTTGGTTTAGATCATCTATAGGGATTATTGACTAACCAAAACCATTTCTGGGTACCCATTATCTCCCTTCAACTTCATGCACAATCTTAAGACACAACTCTTAAGGCACAACCTCAAACTCAAACATTACTTTAAGCAATTAGGCATCTCTTAGGCTTTTTTTAGGACTAGTCTATTGTTATAGTCCTCAAATATATACCATATGGTTATTTAAAAACTTAAAACTATATGAATCCTCTATTACTACCCAAAACACCATGGATCCTAAAGTTTGGTGGTTTTTTGTTGGTTACAAAGAAAGTTATTCAAGTTTATTTTCCAAACCCTATACCTAATTTGCACAAGCTTATGTCAGTTTGAGAGGGTGAAAAAATGGATATTTATAATTATAAAAAATTTAAACAACTTTTATAACTTAGAATGGGTCTACCCAAGGTCCTCTCACCTTCTCTAAGAGTTGTTAAGCTTCTAACTACCAATGTATTCTTCAATGCAGTTTAACAAAGTTTTGGTTCTTTATGTTCTTAACAGGCTTCTTAGTACCAAATTTCACTTGGAGACATTCAAATCTTGTTCTTAAGTCCCCATTATTCTTTACACAATTTATATAACATGTCTCAGTAGGTCTCACTATTTCCTAAGACTTCACATTCATCTAACTAACCCTATAGGGTATTTTATTTTTGTTTGTAGACTTAAACAATGTTTAAATAGGGTATACAAACCATGCAAATTAATTTTCTCTCTCTTTAAGTATTATAAAAATTTATAACATCCTCCAATAATTCATACACCTTCCCTTCTAGTTTCTCTATGAGTTTGAAACATTTTGTATGGATAAATTTAAAGATATGAGGATCTTTGCACTTTTTAGGGTTTTGAGATAAGACACAAGTTGAGGGTAATCAAAAAGGTCTCATTTGGGATTTGCACACTATTATGAATTATTCTCACTTTCATAAGGTCTACCTAAACTTATCATAGTTATTTATACAATCTCAAAGCTTGTCAACTTAGATTGACTTTAGAACAACAACTTTTACTTGACTATCTTAGTCTGTAACATGATTCTTAGACTTGAGAGCTCTTTTATTTGGGTTATCCCACTATTAAGATTAAAATATTAAAAACTTTGGGTTTGAAAGTTTTAATTAATTTTCTATTATTATCACATAATAATCATTCTTGTACCAAAAATCTTATGCACTGATAAAAACTCTCCTCCTATTTGTCTATAACCACACAATCCTCCACTCATGTTTGCACCATACATGAAAATACCCTTCAAATGGACTCAATGGAATTTAAATTCATTAAAATAATCAAGAAACATTCAATAAAAATTTATTATAAGATAAACCATACAAAATTACTCATCTTTTATTGTTATATGATAAATATTTACAAACATAATCCATTGTCATATCAATGTCCTTCATGGACAATACTGGTTCTTCTCTTCTTGTTCCATCTCCTCCTCTACCCCTAGAACCTATAAAAATATTGACCTCTCACACTCTATCATTATATCATATTTATGCCATATCATCTATCTACATGCATAACTAATCCTTTTTTAATGTTTTCTTAAAAACAAGAACTCTCACAATGAACTCCACATAGGAGGGAGTTATAAAATAGATCCTTCTCGACCTTTCACTCAATTAACCTATGAATCATGGTTCCCACATTGTTAAACCTACATAATAAAAACCTAATGCCTTATATTCCCTTAAATAAACATAATCCATCATTATTCTTGTTCACAAGATTCAAACTTCACTCTAAGGCTTAGATGATATTTCCAAATTTCAAATGTTGGATTTTGGAAGGAAACATTAGAATGACTATAAAAACACATAAAAGGAGACTTATAAGAGTCATAACACCTCTTAGGTAATGATATGAGGTCCCTTAGATAATCACATGCCTAATTACATCAACTTTGTAATGTTACCATGATGCTCTTGCATAAAAACATAGGACCTAGCTATGGTTATTGCATAGTGTTGCTTGACTAGAGGCTTTGAAACCCTCTCTAGTGATGTTATTATGGTAAGATATCACTTGGTTAGGTATATAAGATCCATCTTGCTCATGACTCTGAATATATAATGTATAAAAAATTGGAAGGGTAAGTAGGATTTATCTTCTTTGAACTAGGATTGATTAATAAATCAAGTGCATTTCCCTTTATATGCATTCTATCGAACTAGATGTGAATCAAACCCTTGTAGGTTTTCTTTCACAATTTCATTTTTATCATCATATTATATATTTATATTTTTTTATTACTTCACCAATGATATTATGTAGGGGGTGTGTATCCTTTATAGTAGTGTGATATGATGTCGATGGTGGATATATCTGATACGCATAGTGAACACTTGAAGTTCACCCTACCTCATTAGTTGTATGCTTTAGAAAGAGATTTGAGAATATTTTCAATGATTTATCTTCCATTTTTTGAATATTTTTAATGATTTATCTTCAATGATGTTGGCCTCTATCAAATCTTGTATCTTATGTTTCAAGTTGATGCATCTGTTTGTAGTATGGCTTGGGGCCCTATGATATTCACAAAATGCATTGGAATCATAGCTATTTAGAAGAGGCCATGTCATAAAAACCTATTTCATGGGAGGGGGAGATATGAAATTACATTCTAGGAGATACTTTAAAACACATGTTGATGATTCTAGAAGGTTGGTAAAAACTCTTCATGGAGGAGTTGATAAAACCAGGGAAAGAGATAGCTTTGAAGTTATGTTAACTGTGGCCCTTAGATCAATCTTATTTTTAGTGGCCCTTCCTTTTTATAGAGGATTATTAGAAATCATAGTAGTTAACTCAAATCCACTTGTATATTTTAATTTACCCATAGAGAGAAGCTTGACTTCCCTTTCTTTCAATGTGTGTCATAAATCTGTGAAGATTGGAAACTTCTTGAATAAGATAACTTCATGCAATGCTGGTAGTAAGATCTATTTGAATATGTATTGGTGCTCTCTATCTGTCATGGGTATAGTCATCTTTGCTAATATATTTTTATGTCGCAAGACATATTCTATAATAGGCTTATTAGATTTTTGCTTTAATTGTGCTACTTGAGCATATGAGATCTTATCACTGATGTTAATTGAAAAGTGTATTAAAAACATATCTACTAATGGATTGAATGCATTGATAGATTCAGAAGATCATAAAACCACTATAAGTCATAGTCCTTTAGACTACATGGGAATAACTTGGTAAGGAGCACATTATTAGATACGTAGTCCAAACATGCTACATGGAAAGCTCATAGATGTTGCTCTAGGTCACCCTTACTATCATAAAAATTAAGCTTAGGTGCCATGAATTTGGATGATTAATGAGTTTCGACTATGTGATGTGCCAAAGATGTATATAAAATAACATGAGAATCCAAGGCATGTGATGGCCTAGTAGCTCCTTTCTCAAGGTGTAACACCTCAGGCTACAAAGAATGAATCTCATGAATCAGGGATTGTACATCTAGAGAAGAAGAACTAGACATAAGAGGTGTAGTTGCTACTAAAGGTTGTCAAGTTAAAATAGGTTGTTATACAAGTTGAGTTGCCCCTATGGTAAGTGTAACATTGTTGTTATCTAGAGGAGTATAAGATTGACCATTATTAGATTTTGGAAGTTCTTCATGGACAATATTGATAAGGTCATCTTGCATATCTGAATGTTTGAAAAAAATCTTGTAATTTTCTCTTATCAATTTCATCAAATCATTTGTTTAATTGTGCCATTATAGGTTGGGGAGTAGGAAAACAAATAGCTGTATATTTTAAATCTTTAAAGAAATTTAATCTATGAAAGATTACAATAATTAAATATTAAAAAAAATCTAAATTTTTTGAACTAATATCTAAGCATAGAAAACAAAAGGATATAAACTCTAAGAACATCTAGGGTTAACATTTGAGTAGTATTTGAAATAAGTCAGGTGTGCCAAATGTTTTAAATATTTAGGGTTTATGGAGTTTAAGCCCTAGGTCTTAAAAGTCTAAGTATAGTAAATTAGAGTAGAAATATGCAAAAAATATAACCACTGATTTGTAATAGAATTGACATAATTTAACCTTTATAAAAATATCAATAAATAATGTAAACAAGTACTTAGCTAGAAATTATCTAAGATGGGAAATTTGGAGACTGTAGACTAAGATAGAGGCTGATTTAAGTGTTGTAGATAGGACTTAGGTGTCAAAACCCTCCCTAGATAGTAGAACCCTAAATGGATAGTAGCACCATGTTGTGCTAGTATCCTTATTTTGGTGTTAGTGTCATCTATGCAAAACTATTTTGAGATTTTGGGTGCACTTGTGTTTGGGTCTACCAAGACTATTCCTATGTGCATAAGTTATGGATATTTGTAGATGACCTATTTTGACTGATTTTATATGTAAACCCTAAACCTCCATGTTGTTAGGGCATCAAATTTTCACAAGTAGCAAAGTGTGTTATTAGTGGGGTGGGTTGGACATCCTCAACACCCTGATGTGATGAGAGTTGCCTACATACCAATACTTCAAAGAAGGTTCAAGCCTAATGTAATTCTTTCCACCTAGGTACTAGTTCAAGTACACATAAAACTAGTATGAATGTTGGTTTGAGTGATTTGAATGTTCTTAAGATTTTAAATCTAAGTAATTTGAGATTAGGAATGTTGTATGCAGAAGTAGGGAAAAATAGGGATTGAAACCTTGATTGTGCACAATTTGTTTTGGTTTGTTTGTATAATTTGCATTTGATTTCCATATAGTGGATAAAGGGTTAAAAGTCATGTATATATATTGTTTTAGTACTTGTGTGGGTCTTAAAAGAGGTCTAGGCCAACCCTAGGTGGCTGCTTATTTGAAAAGATATCTGTTGGAGACAAAAGGAGGGAAAAGGACAATAATTCCCAAACTGGGACATTAACACCATGGGGCACTTTTGTTTAAATTAGGGTACTAGTTTCCAAATGGCAGAACATAAGGCACTAGGGATAAGATTTTAAATTAAGGGCCTGAAACTAGTTTAGGGATATTTAGGGATGCATGTGGCCTATGCAAAGGTTGGATAAGTGTCTAAATAGGCCCTAAGATAGGTCTAAGGCTAATTTAGGGATGGGTGGTCTCAAATAAAACTCTTATCACTCATGTGTAATTTTAAGATGATTACATACATATGCAAATAATCTAGAGTATGACAATGTTAATCATGTATCTACATCTTCATCTAACTATTATGTGCCTAACAAGTCTTCATATCAAGAGTATAAGCCAAAAAAAACATATAAGATCTACAATTAATGATTAAAAAAGTGAACAAAAGGCTAATAAGAGTTCAAGTGAGATTCTAAGAGAAATACCTCAAAAAAATTTGAGTACATTACCTTTTATGCCTCCTCTAGGAAGATCAAAATACTATTGTGCATATCATAGAATGCATAGGCATCATACAAATGGTTGTTTGCATTTGAAGAACAAAATACAAAGTATCATTGATAGTGGTGATCCTATAATAAATACATCAATTAGGCAACCTAATCATATTTTGATTACGTCTCTTAAGAAACAACTGCAAGTAGAACAAATACAAAAATTAGAACTAGTGCAAAAGAAATAAAAACAAGAAGCATGGATACAAAAGGATAATTCAGAGCAAAAATAGTCATAAATGGCAAAATTACAGCAAGAAAGGATTCAAAAGAGAAAATTAAAGCAAGTAAGATTACAAAAGGAATGAGATAAACAAGCATGATTATAAAAATAACAAATAAAAAAAGAATAGGCTAAAAAGCAAATGTTAAAAAGGAAACAAGTGGAAAAATAAAAAGGTATTAAAAGAAAGTGAAGGAATAAGAAAGGTTACAAAAGCTACAACAAGAAAAGTTACAAAAAGAGTAATTATTAAAAGAGAAGTTACAAAATCAAATATTCAAGATAAGAAAAAAATCATTAATAAGATAAGGTTTCTAACAAAATAGGTTTAAAAGCAAGATATATCACAAAATCTAATGCTACAAGTGAGGTTTCAATGACTTAATAAAAAATTGTTAATCATATATAGAGTCTTTGTTTCTTATCCCCCTCATAGATGGTAAGAAATGCACTGGTGTTGAGATTGCATCCTGTATACACATAATATTTTGAAACTTTATCAATTACTAATGCTTTTTCTCTTATAGGAACCCATTGAGTCTTAATCTCTCTGAGTACATTCCTTAAATGGTATACCAGGAAAGGGGTGGGCAGACCATTAGTGCTTCACAAGATTGTTGTTCCCTATACCACCACTTTCTATTTATATAACCATCTCCTATACACTTCCCTAAGCTTTGCATCCTCCATTACACCCTACTCAAAGCAATTCACCCCCTTAATTAGCCCCTACATAATCTTAAAACCTTTTTTGACATTTATCAAACAATGTCAGCCTGGGCTGACTCTATATTTTAATTTATATTTTCATGTTACAGGTCTAGGTTGGCCTTGGCTAACCTAGATTTAGACCTAAACTATTTTTATCAAATAATGATACAGAGTCGAATTGGGCTGACCCTGTTGGCTAAATTTTTAGAAAGGTTTAGGGTTAGATTCAACTATATATACACATCCATTTTTGTCATTTATTAGGAAGAGAAGAAGGAGAATAATATATTACACATCTAATCATCCACCATTCTACTTGAGGAACATTGCTTAAGGTTTCAATACTTTCTTTGGAGATACGAATCTTGTCTTACAGAAAACTCTTGACTTATCCTTTTTATCGTTACATACCACAACAACCTCTTGTGAAGCACCTTGGCCAAGGGAGAGATTGAAGCTTGGTGGGTTTCTTTTCAAGGGTAAGTATTATTAACTTTGTTCCTCCTTTATTAAATTATATATATTAGCATTTGTAATTATCTCTCATGCATTAGGATTTCCTATACATTGACTTGAGTATAGATCTTCTATGCATGTTTACTTTTAATATATATTACCCCCATTTTGTGCTATAGGTTTTGGTGAGCACTAGATTAGATTTTACTTTACTTTGCATTTACTTAGTGAATATGAAAACATAGGACCTAGCTAGGGTTATTGCATAGTGTTACTTGACTAGAGGCTTTAGAACCCTCTCTAGTGATATTATGGTGGTAAGAGATCCCTTAGTTAGGTCTAGTGCATCCATCTTGGTCATGACCCCAAATATATAATGTATCAATAAATGAAAGTGTAAGTAGGATTTATTTTATTTGAGCTAGGATTAGTTAATAGGTTAGCTATATTTTACTTTGTGTACATTCTGGTGAACCCAACTTAAATCAAACCCATTTAGGTTTTCTTTCATGCATTCATTTCATCACCATATTATATATTTTTATTTTGGTAGTATTGTATAGAACATGTTGATACAATTCTAATAGTCTATACACAGGTTTAACACATAGTCACTCCAAAATGACTATGTTATTTTTGTACAAGTCTTCTCCAAATATAGGTGACTGGATCGATCAACTTGATATAGTCTTATTCTTTAGTTATAGAATTACATACATAATCATGCTAGTTAACTCTATTTTTAGTTCTATTTTTAGCATACAAGTTTGCAGACATAGTCAAGCCAATCGACTCTATTTGCAAATTCTTTTTTCCAAATTGAATGTGTCGACCCAGTTGACCCTGTTCACAAAATATTTAAATCAACACTTAAATAAAATAGCATAAATTTTCAAACTAATCATCTTTAAAACCACCAAGGTTCATTCTTACATTCTCTATCATTTTAATTTTTAATTTACAGTATTATTTTTCACAAGTTTAAAGTCTACAAAACTGCAACCCTACAAAAAACTAAGTCAAATAGCTCAACAAAGTTCTATATCTTATCTTCTCTCTAGAAGAAATAATCGTCCTATTCGACTGTGTTCTTATAGATCTTGCTTCTACAAAATAGTAGTGACCCTATCAATTCTGTTCTATATTGTTTGCATACAATGTCACTTGAATTGAATGCACTCTTTATAGTCAAAAGAATTAACAAATTTTTCTAGTAATTAGTTTACTTTTCATTTTAGTTGCTTACATGCTTAGATTAATAAACATAGATTAATTAATCTATGGGTAACGATTGAAATAATAGTGACAAAATAATAAATGGGTGGGAGAAAAGTTTGAATTTTACTTTAAAACAGGGTAAGGAAGATGGGGATGGGGATGGGGAGGGGTCTAGGGCACATGGAGATAGGGTTGATGATAAGGATAGTGATAAGATTCAAAAAAATAAATATTTGAAGGAGGTACCAAAATATCAATCAAATAGGGACCCAAAATAGATATAGGTAAGACATTTCTAATCTCTAAAATCAAAAGGGCACATGACAAGAAGGAAATACAACCTACATAATAGATTGAGGTCATTAGGATGGTAATAATTTTCATATCAAAGTCTCTGCTTCCCTCATTAACCAAGGTTCTTCAATAATGGAACAGGTGTTGGTAGGAAAATTTATTGGGGCCAGACCCAACATTAATCTATTCAAATCATGGGCCAAGGAAAAATGGAAACCCAAAGGTCATTTAAATTTTTTGGAAATAATGAATGGGTTTTTTATGATAAGACTTAACAAACCTGATGATTGTGTTTGTATATTAATAGGAGGTCCTTGGATCTTTGGAAGATCAGGATTTTTTTAAAAATAAATGGCACCCAAGTTTTGATCCAAAAACATAAAACATCAACTTATTGCCTATATGGATTCATCTCCCTAATTTCTTAATTGAACTTTGGGAGGATGATGTTTTCATCAGCATAGATAAGACTTTGAGATATTTGATCATCTTTATTCCAGTAACAAAAGCCAAATCTAGATTTGTGCATGCTTATTTTTGTGTGAACACCTTTGTAAATCAAGATCTTCCTTCATTGGTGTTTCTACAAACCCATTTTGGGGTTCATAACCAAAAAAAATGAGTTTGAAAAGTCAGTTCTTCTTTGTAAAAAATGTCATAATTTGGGGAATCTATCCAAGGTTTATCCCATAATTCTTCAACATAAGTTAGCTCAGCTCAAACCTTCCTGGCATCAAAAATGAGGAGTGTCATTTAAAGAAGTAGAAAAACACCTAAATCTAGAAGTTATTAGAAACCAAGAGAAGAATAAAGATAAAGAAGCACTTTTTAAAGAAAAAAATATTTTAGAAGAGGAAGTTCAGGAAAAAGGTAAGTAGACTGAAGTAGAAAATGAAAATATTAGAGAGGTAATTGACACAAAAAAATATGTCATTTGCATAACCCAATTGTTGACCAGGTGATAAATGCTCATGAGTTAGATTCAATAGTCTCAAAGATAGTAGACAAGATGTACTTTTTAATCTAAAAAAATCTTCAAGTCAGTTTGATATTCTAGCATAGTTACAAGAGGATCAAAAATTTTTTCAACCCATTCTGATTTATAATGTTAAAGATGAAAGCAAGAAGTTATCAAAGGAAAAATAAAAAGCAGAAGAGATAAATCACCTGGTAACTTCTTCCCCAAAGGATTCCCAAGTGGATGAGGTTGATTCCTAAGAAAACTCTACAACTCCCAAACATAGCATCAAAACCAAGTTTTCATCCTCTATCACTACTAGGAGAGGGAACAAAGGACTAGATATTCGTAAGCCCCCTATAATTGGGAAATCTTCTAAAAGAAAACTATTTAAAAATATCATAGATGTAGAAATTGTAGATGGACTTCAATCCATGATTCCTTTTAAGTGAGTAACCCTTCTCCTTTTAATTAATTATTCTAATCTTTTCTTAGAATATTAGAGGAGTGCATAGTTCCTCTAAACAAAAAGTGCTAAGAGATTTTAGAAGACGTCACAAACCTAGTAGTTTGGCATTTCAAGAATTTAAAATCGATGAAGTTTTCTTTGAGAATTGAAAAAATGCATATTGGAAGGATGTTGGAGCTAATTTTTTTAGTTTGGTGGGAGCTTTAGGGGGTCATATTGTTCTCTAGGAATTTGACTCAAGAGAGGATGGTTAGTATGGTGTTAGTTCCAAAATGAAAACAAAATGATAGAAACACACTAATAACATAACATCTCTAGGCCTATACACTAGGGAGAACTTAGTTAACAAAAACAAATGACAAAAACAACTAAAAAGTAAGTAATAAAACAAAAGAATTCCTTCGCCTTCCTTGGATGCTCCAAATGCCTTTATAGTAGTGGCTTGCTCAGTTTTGTGCTCATGAAGTCCTTGGCAATAGAAGCTTGGCTGTCTCCATCTCTCCTTAGCACCTTTGGCTTATGGCTTAGCTTGGATTGAAATAAATTTGGCATGGTAATACTAGTTGCAATGGCTTCTTGAAGATATTTGTGCATTATAACTTTGCACTAAAATAGCTTGGAAATGATGTTCATGGCTCTCTATTTATAGATTTTTGAGAATGTCTAGAATCAACCTAAACCATCCATCTCAAGATTGATATGTGTGGCTAAGGATTAATGCAATTATTAAATTAAAATTGATAAATAAGCTCATCAATATTTGGGATAGAGAAACAATTAAGAGGCATGGAGGGCTTTGATGAGGCATGGGAGGCATGAATCCTGATATTTATGGCATTTATGGCCTAGGGATGTCTTTCCAAGAAATGAGGTCATATGATGATGCAAATATTCAATATTCATTTCCAAAAATAAGTATTCAACAAGTTTCCATGGAATTATTGATTAGGCTCTAACTTGGATTAATTAGCTCTTAAGTATGATTAAGCACTTTGTGCATAAATTACTCAAATTATTCAGAATACCTTGTTATTGGGCTAAAATTTGACTGGATTAGAGCTGGAAAGTGATGTCAGATACATTAGAACCATATTACTATTTAGGAAGTTACCAAAAAAAAATAACAAAGGCATGCATCTTCTGTATAATATTTGATAGGAAAGAGCAATCCATAGCACCCAGGTGCAAAATTGGCATTTTGACTAGGAATGATCTAATCAAAGTTAAATGGCCCATAAATTACATTACCCCATTTAGGGATACTCTAGCCAAAATCAGCACTTGAATATGTCATTTTTACATCATTTAATGTGTTTTAGTGTTTTTAAGCCAAATTATGCATTTTGGGTAGAAATTGGTCAAAAGCCTGGTTGAAGGTTATCGATGGCCAAATTTAGGTGTCTACAATTTGCCCCTATTTGGGAAGGCATTGCAAGCTATAAGCACTGTAACATCTTCTCAAAGAATGAAAATGTCATGTATGCCTATAACTATAATGATGATAAACTAACTGTATGATGCCCCCTCGAGGGAATGGTTGGCATAGGTAGGTCGGCAAACGGTCCCTCAAAAAAAAAGAAGTGAAATAAGGGGACCAAATAAAGGAAAGATGATGGGGTGAAAACATAATGATATTGAAAAAATAGTCAAAATCATTGAGAATAAAAGCGGGATGGTGTACAATAGTTTTCCCAAAGGTGGTTATAAACATTATACCCCAATAGTGGCAATGTGGTATGATAACACAATGATTTACCCAAAGACAGTTATAATCATTGAGAAGATGGAGCTGTCCTAGTTAGGACAGAAAAACAAGATAACATGCCCCTGTATAGGTAGAAAAATTAAAGTGGTGACAACATAATGTTTTGCCCAAAGGTAGTTATAATCATTGAGAAATGTAGGTGGGACAGTGTGCAATGATTTGCCCATAGGTGGTTATAATCATTAGACCCCAATTATGGAAAACATGATAAACTTGGCTGAGGATGATGACAAGTTAACATAGAGGATAATGATGAATTGAAACAACCTACTGGTAGGGAGATGCTTATCTAAACTAATAAAGGTTGAAATTATTTCATGTTTAATTCCTGTGTTTGGGATATAATTCAGAGTGAATCAAGATGTTGGTGCCAAAGAGATGTTGCCATTGCTAAATAGACTTCTTGAAGCTGAGGTTTGTTATAGCACATGTTGGTAGGCATCCTGGTATAAAATCATGAGGACTTGGCCAAAATATGCATAAGGACTGACTCTCGTAATCTAATACTCAATAGAAAATAATGCACCAATGATAGAAACCATGATGACAATGTAAACCTATGAATATAGATGGATTCGAGTATAAGTGTGGGCAAGGAATCACCCAATGAACACACGTAAACTAAATCAAGGCAACAGTGCTAAAAGAAAACAAATAAGCAAACAAACAAAAATAAGCAAAAACAAACAAACAATGCAATAAAAACCCTATGAACATTGCCCATAGAAAATAGGCGACAACTTGACAAATGAATAAATGGGGGAATAGAAGAAAAGGAAGGGGTGGCTGAACTGTCTCCATATGCATTAGGCAAGTGGATGTTGCCTACATAGTTCCATGGATGTAATATCCAATAAAAAACTTCAAGCCAAATGTAGTTCTCTCAGGGAATGGGAAGAATGCGATAACTGAGGAAAATAAATAGAATGTATGTAATAGAAGAATAAGAATGGTCTTGCAAAATGACAAGTGCATGGGAGAAAAAGGCCAAAAAGGATGGAGAAACTAAGTGACAAGTGATTTGCTTATAACTTAGTAAAGGTTCCAAGAATCCTTAAAGAAAAGAAGTGGTCAATGTTTTTTTTCTTTTTTAATGATTTTTCAAATGTTTTTGGAATTTTTTGAAGTATCTCAACTCAATCAAGAATGACAAGACAGTAAATGGTTCAAGCTCACAAAATGGTGAGAGTGTGGCTTATGTTGCTCAAAAAATAGTGAGTATGGCTTAGGGTAACTGAGATGACCTCAAAAATTATTGAGTGCTACCTATATAGTCCTAGAGTAAGACCTCAAGTCATTGTATTTTCACCCTTATAGTGAAGGAATTCGACTAGTGTAACAGTCAATTTAAACAAAATAGGCCTAATTGGTAAAAAACAAAATACAACATAGGAAGTGGCAAGTTGGTACATCAAGTCTTAATGTTTCCCCTAGTTTACCTATAGGCAATTATAACCAGGATGCAACATCATAGATCAATGGTGATAATTTGCCCAAAGGCGGTTATAATTAGTAACAAGATCGGTGGGAAGAAAAGAATAACAAATGAAGGATGCAACTATTGAAAATTTTATCATACTATCCCAAAAATGCTCTCTATTTTAAGTACTTGAACTAACTGATGAACTGATTGGATACCTCAATGCTAAAAATGCATAATGAATGGCAAAAATCAAATTCAAATGGGATAGGCTTTATAGCACACTAGGTCGATATAACAGAAACAAAAGTGGATACAACGAAGAGGATGGATAAGGATGGTATTTGTATAAAAAATAATAGTGATAAAATGGCATAACTGAAATGGTCCTTATAGACAATACACCTTACCACTCAAGCATGATACCACTTGAGATGAATAATATTCATCAGCTCTAGAAGTTCATCACCGTCTGGTGTGGCAAGCTTGTATGCTCTTGATCCATAATCTATAGTAATGATGAAAGGCCCTATCTAATTTGGTTTGAATTTCCCTTTATGATTTTTCTCAACTGTGGTATTCTTTTGGTTTTTTTTAAGAACAAGATCACCAAGTTTAAATATTCTATACTTAACATGTCAATTATAGTGGCCTTTGAGTCAGTTTTGATATGCTTGAATATTGTTGAGCACAACCATACATTTCTCATCAAGTAGGTCTAGCTCTTGTAGGTGGGCTACTTGATAGTCATGATCATCTAGGACATGCTTGAAAGAGATACGAGTGAAGGCAATTCAACCTCAATGGGAAGGATGGCTTCAATACCATAAACAAGTGAGTATGGAGTGGCTCCTGTGGGGGTATAATGATTGGTACGGTATGTCTAAAGGGTAGGGAATATCTAGAGGTGACAATCATGATTGACATCATTGACTATCTTTTTGAGGATGTTAACAATTGTTTTATTGGATGCCTCAGCTTGGCCATTACCTTGAGGGTAATATGTTGTAGAAAAATGTGGTGTAATGTTATATTCAGTACATAGCTAGTCTACATCCTTGTTCTTAAATGATCCTTCATTATTAGTTATAATATCAGAAGGGATACTATAGCGATAGATAAGATGGTTGAAAATAAAGTTGGAAATTTGCTTTCTAGTCATGTAAGTGAGGGGTATAGGTTCAACCTACTTAGTGAAATACTTAGTGGTGGTAAGGATATGTTTATACCCATCATATGAAGTATAACATCATGAGGACTTGGCCAAAATATACATAAGGACTGACTCTCGTAATCCAATTCTCAATAGAAAATAATGCACCAATGATAGAAACCGTGATGACAATGTAAACCTATGAATATAGATGGATTCGAGTATAAGTGTGGGCAAAGAATCACCTAATAAACACACATAAACTAAATCAAGGCAACAGTGTTGAAAGAAAATAAATAAGCAAACAAACAAAAATAAACAATGCAATAAAAACCCTACGAACATTGCCCATAGGAAATAGGTGACAACTTAACAAATGAATAAAATGGGGGAATAGAAGAAAAGGAAGGGGGTGGCTGAGCTATCTCCATATGCATTAGGCAAGTGGACGCTGCCTACATACTTCTATGGATGTAATATCCAATAAAAAACTTCAAGCCAAATGTAGTTCTCTCAGGGAATGGGAAGAATGTGATAACTAAGGAAAACAAATAGAATGTATGTAATAGAAGAATAAGAATGGTCTTGCAAAATGACAAGTACATGAGAGAAAAAGGCCAAAAAGGATGGGGAAACTAAGTGACAAGTGATTTGCTTATAACTTAGTGAAAGTTCCAAGAATCCTTAAAGAAAAGAAGTGGTCAATGTTTTTGTTCTTTTCTAATGATTTTTCAAATGTTTTTGGAATTTTTTGAAGTATCTCAACTCGATCAAGAATGATTAGACACTAAATGGTTCAAGCTCACAAAATGGTGAGAGTGTGGCTTATGTTGCTCACAAAATAGTGAGAGCATGGCTTAGGGTAACTGAGATGACAAAAAGTATTGAGTGTTGCCTACATAGTCCCAGAGTAAGACCTCAAGTCATTATAGTTTCAACCTTATAGTGAAGGAATTCGACTAGTGTAACAATCAATTTAAACAAAATAGGCACAATTGGTTAAAAAATAAAGTACAACATAGGAAGTGGCAAGTTGGTACATCAAGTCTTAATGTTTCCCCTAGTTTGCCCATAGGTAGTTATAACCAGGTCACAACATCATAGATCAATGGTACTAATTTGCCGAAAGGCAGTTACAATTAGTAGCAACACCGGTGGGAAGAAAATAATAACAAATGAAGGATGCAACTATTAAATTTTTTGTCATACTATCCAAAAATATGCTCTCTATTTGAAGTACTTGAACTAACTGATGAATTGATTAGATACCTCGATGCTAAAAATGCATAATGAATGGAAAAAACCAAAGTCAAATGGGATAGGCTTTAGAACACACTAGGTTGATAGAACAGAAGTGAAAAGTGGATACAACAAAGAGGATGGATAATGATGGTATTTGTATAAAAAAGAATAGTGATAAAATGGCATAACTGAAATGGTCCTTATAGACAATACACCTTAGCACTCAAGCATAGTACCGCTTGAGATGAATAATAGTCAATGGCTCTAGAAGTTCATCACTGTTTGGTGTGGCAAACTTGTATGCTATTGATCCATAATCTGTAGTAATGATGAAAGGCCCTATCCAGTTTGGTTTGAATTTCCCTTTATGATTTTTCTCAACTGTGGTATTCTTTTGGTTTTTTTTAAGAACAAGATCACCAAGTTTAAATATTCTATACTTAACATGTCAATTATAGTGGCCTTTGAGTCAGTTCTGATATGCTTGAATATTGTTGAGCACAGCCATACATTTCTCATCAAGTAGGTCTAGCTCTTGCAGGTGGGCTACTTGATAGTCATGATCATCTAGGACATGCTTGAAAGAGATACGAGTGAATGCAATTCAACCTCAATGGGAAGGATGACTTCAATACCATAAACAAGTGAGTATGGAGTGGCTCCTATGGGGGTACAATGATTGGTATGGTATGTCTAAAGGGTAGGGAATATCTGGAGGTGCCAATCATGATTGACATCATTGAAAATATTTTTGAGGATGTTAACAATTATTTTATTGGATGCCTCAGCTTGGCCATTACCTTGAGGGTAATATGTTGTATAAAAATGTTGTGTAATGTTATATTTAGTACATAGCTAGTCTACATCCTTGTTCTTAAATGATCCTTCATTATCAGATATAATGTTAGAAGGGATACTATAGCGACAAATAAGATGGTTGAAAATAAATTTGGAAATTTTCTTTCTAGTCACGTGATGGGTATAGGTTCAACCTACTTAGTGAAATACTTAGTGGTGGTAAGGATATGTTTATAGCCATCATATGAAGTGGGGTTAATCTTCCCAATGAGGTCAAGTTCCCATGTATAAAATGGCCATGGTGTCAACATCAGTTTTAGAGTTTTTGCTAGGACATGAATTATATTAGCATGTCATTGACATTTGTCACACTTATTTACATATTCAGTGGCATCTACGTCCATGGTAGGCCAATAATAACCAGTATGTAAAAGATTTTTGGATAGGACTACCCTACTAGAATGAGCTCCACATACTCCTTCATGAACTTCTCTTAATACTAGCATAGACTGTACCAAAGTTAAACAATGAAATAGAGTTCCATCAAAATTGTGATGGTGAAGGGTGGATCCAAGTAAAGTATAACAAGTGGAATGATGAGTAAAGGCTTTGGTTTGTTTTCAAGATAGGTTAGGTGGTAGAACTTAGTCATGAAGGTAGTTGTAAAGGTCTGATTACCAAATAGAATTAGGACCAATAATAACATAAATCATGACAATGATTGAAGGTTCATGAGCTGGTGCTGATAAATTCTTGATGAAAAACTGATTGTCTCTAGCTTTATCTATTTGTTGAATCAGAGAGTCGATAGTAGACATAGCATCTACAGTTTTGTTACTAGCCCTTGGTATGTGCTCAAATTGAATATCGACAATTTGTTTAAGAGTATTGACCATGGCTTTATATGGAACTAGCTTGTCATCTTTAGTTTGAAAATGACCTATGACCTAATTGATGATTAACTAAGAATCACCATAAACTTGGAGATGAGATATATTCCAATGCACTGCTTGTCAAAGTCTTGCAACAAGTGCTTCATACTCAGCCATTTTGTTTGTACAAGGAAAGCTAATTTTGAATGATTTAGGGATTAGATCCCTCTATGGTGTAATAAACAATAGGCCTACCCTTGATCTATGTGTAGTAAATGAACCATCAAAATATAGCTTCCAAGGCTACTCCTCAAGGGGTGTGTTAATGACGATCATTATGGATTCATCAAGAAATTGAAATGTGAGTGGCTGTGTGTCTATGAGAGGCACTTCAATAAGTTGATCTATAAGAACTTGTCCCTTAATTGCTTTCTAATTGGCATATTCTATGTCAAACTCACTGAGAAGCATGATCCATTTAGCCATTGTACCTTGCAAAGCTATTTTAGATAGTAGATACTTGAGCGGATCTACTTTTGAAATGACCATGGTCTTATTATTCAACATGTAATGGCACAGTTTATGAGCTATGAAAACCATGTCCAGATAAGCTTTTGTAATAGGTGCATAATTATGTTCATATGTAACCAAGGTATGACTTAGGTAGTACACAACATGCTCTTTTCCATTGTCATCATGTTGAGTTAAGAGTGCCCCTAGAGCATGGTCAGTAGCTGATAGGTATAACAAGAATGGTTTGCCTAACATAGGAGGTAATAGAACAAGCAGATTAACAAGATAGTCTTTGAGTTTTTAAAAAGTTGTTTGGTAGTGATCATCCCAGTGAAATGCAACTCCCTTCTTAAAAAGGTGTGTAAATGGATGGCACTTGTCTACTAACTGAGAGATGAAGTGTCGGATTGACTGGATCTTACCTTACAAACTATGAAGTTACTTTAAATTGGTTGGTGAAAGCATCTCAATTATAAAATGGACTTTAGTTAGATCAACTTCAATACCTCTACGAGACATGATGAATCCAAATAATTTACTTGAAGTTATACCAAACACATATTTCTTTGGATTGAGTCTAACTTTGTACTCCTATAATATTTAAAATATCTTATGCAACACTACTGGATGGTTGGCCCTGGTTTTGGATTTTCTTAATATGTCATCAACACAGTCTTTAAAAATATCATGCATCATATCATGAAGTATGATAGTCATGGCCCTTTGATATGTAGCTCCAACATTCTTAAGGCCAAATGGCATTACCTGATAACAAAAAATTCCCCATAGAGTGGTGAATGCTATTTTATGTTGGTCTTCTGGTGCTATTCTGATCTGATTATATCCTGAAAATCCATCCATGAGTGAAAGCATTTCATAACCTACAGTGATGTTGATGATCATGTCGATATTAGGAAAGGAAAATCATCTTTAGGACAAGCTTTGTTGATGTCTCAAAAATCAGTACAAATTCTGATCCCTTCAGACTTTTAACTAATAGGTACCACATTAGAGATCCATTTTGAGTAGTCAATGAATCGGATACATCCTGCTTCTAAGAGTTTTTTCAACTCTTTCTTTACCAATACAACAATGTGAGGATGCATCTTATGTAACTTTTGTTTTACCGGTTTAGTGTCAGGATTAACCACAAGATGGTGCAGAACCAAGGTAGGGTCTAAACCTGGCATGTGAAAATAGGCCCATGCAAAGATATCTACAAATTCTCTCAATAGAGTTGTAAAGACATCACATTCCTCCTTAGTGAGGGACACTCCTAATTTTATCCATTTCAGGTCTAATGGAGTTTTGATATTGACCTCTATTGTAGCTTGAACTATAAGGGTCAAACCATCTTCTAGGATAGTAGGTAGTGAGTTGAACTATTGAATTATGTCAGGGTCCTTTGTTAGGACTTGCTCTTCAACTTCTCCTAGGCATGATGAATCTGAGTCCCCTAATGGGAGATCTAGCCATGTAACAAAAAAAATAGAATTTCTTGGAGAATTTGATCAAATACTTATTGTTTCTCAAAGCTAAACTCAGATCCATAGGCAAGTTCATCGTTGGTGTTCTCTTGGTCTAAATTCAATGAATAATAAACACCCCCATCTAATGGCACCTGAAATGAGTTTTTACCTCTAGATTGGCCTTTATCTTTACTTTTTTTGGTCAGAAAGTGCCTGAAAAAGGTTTTCACTTTGGGACCTCAATGTTTTACTTATTTATTTTTGGCTAAGGGTGTTCACTCGCTCTCCAAAATAGGCAGTAGGATCCAATGTGATTGAGAATCTTGATTTATGATCTCCCAACATAACATTGTCTCTAAGGCCTAAGAAATCATAGAATGCCTCATCATTCTGGAACTCATCAATCGATAGACTAGATTCTTGTTGGTCCCAATCTATCAATTGGGGATAATATAATGGCAAAGGGTTGTGATGAATGGCCAAGGTAAGGGTACAAATGACATTATTATAAAACAGGTTGGTTTCAGCTAGGTTATCAAAGGTGAGGCTATGATCAGACCCTACTTCCCTATCAGCATCATCATCACTAGTCATTGGTGATGGAGTTTGAATAAGATATATGGGTCACCCCTAGGTGGTTTAAATCCAAGTCTATAATGTTTTTCATACTTAGTCATGGAAATTGGCTCGATAGTTCCTTGATGATTTGGTCTGAGGCCTCTTCCTTCATAATTTTGACACTCCATGATCCTATTAGGAATAAGATACTTTGAATTTTTATAACAATCATCTTGGTTGTCATTATATAACATTGATTCATCCCCTTCAAAAGGGTCAGGTCCTAGGCTAGATGCTGGTACAAATGTGACAGGTCCCTTATCTTTGTTTTTTTGTTGCCAATGCATATGTGGGATGAATTTAAGTCACCCAAAGGTTTTTGGATTCTGAGGAAGATTGGAAATATGAAATGTATCATGGGTCACATATCTCTTGGTCTATTATCTGAAATGGTGAAATGATTAGAAGCTTCAGTAGGTAGTATGTGGGAAAGGGAATCCAAGGTATTAGGATCTATGTAATTATCTAGTGAAGGATCGATAATTATAGCCTTTCCTTTGTCCTATTTGAAACTTGGATTCATACTGTATTGATAATCATAGCTTTGAAATTTGGCCTCATGATGCTTGCAGTGTTCATATGGGTGTAAATCTCTTGGAATATTCACTTCCATCCTTGAGTGGGAAAACTTGAAACATTGGTGCAATGTTGATGGGACTACATGAATCTTATATAACCAAGGCTTGCCTAGAAGTATATTATATGATAACTCAAGATCAAGCACATGGAAAAATGTATCATGGGTCAAAGGCCCAATGATAACTGACAAACTAATGGTGCCTTCCGATTCTCTTTCCTAATTATCATAGGCTTTGATAGTTATTGTTTATGGTTAGAGATCTACCATTGTGTACCCAAGAAGCTTGATGAGCTTTAGAGACACTATGTTGAGGCTAGATCCCTTGTATATAAGGACATGTTTCACTTTATGCCATCTTATATAAACTTTGATGTATAATGGATTATTATGGAGTGGGCAAAGGGAAGACATATCACTTTGGTTGAATGTGACTTGTTGGGATAGAGCTAGGTGTCCAACCAAAGCTTGAAATTTATCAGGGGATATGTCATTAACAATAGTGGATTGGGTTAAAAACTCATTCAAGATGGTCTTGTGGATTATTGACATTCACAGCAAATCTAAAATAGAAATTTATGCTGGTGTCTTTTGTAATTATTCCATAATACCAAATTTCTTATCTTGGTCAGTAGTGAATGGTTTATTCTGAGGTTGAACAGTTGGTTGGATGATAGGCAAAGTGATAGATGGTTATGGGCCTGGGATAGTAATCTTTGACCTCTAAGTTATGATTTCACAATCGGGATTAAATACTGGACCATTATTGTTAACCGATATTGGAAATGGTGTGGGACCAAGTAGGACAAGTCTCATTTATCAGTGCACTTGCATGTGGTCATGTGGCAAGAATGAGTTGTTGATATAAAGTCCAAAAGGGGAAGTCCTAATTTTTTAGTTTGCCTATATGCATTCCCAGGTCAAAGAAGGTTTATCCATGTAACTTGGCTGAATGTTGTTGTTTAGCAATGGTCTAGGCTGATTAGTGCTTGGTTTAGGATTAATGGAGACAATATTAACGGTACCCCCTACAATATGACCTACAACCTTATTGTAGTCATGTGAAACTACATGGTAGGTTTATTTTTTGTTACTGTTTTTACCTTGGTTTTGTCTATTGTTCTATCGTTGTGGGTTTTGCTACTAATTTTGTTGATTCTACTAGTTTGGCCTTTGATTTTGATACTATTGATTTTGCTGCTACACTAGCTGTTATTGTTACTATTGCTGATACTAATTATTATGTTAGGGAAAAGGGTTTTGATAAATCCCAAGAGTTTGATTGGAAGTGGAAGCACCATTATCTAATGTTATCTCTCCATTCTCCAACATATTCTCAATTAAATTCTTGATTTGGATACATCTCCATAGATTATGCCTGTTGACCTGATGATAGTCATATAATTCATTTTCACGATACCAGTTAGGATAAGGAATGACTTATGTAAAATGCTTTGGTATAAGCCAACTAATCAGATTAGTGATAGCAAGCTTGCAAAATATAGACTCAATAGGTTTTCCTAGGTTACTAAAGACACGATGTGCAGGAACCGTTCTTCTAAGAGGAGGGGTTTACAATGGTAACGACTGTTGTATTTATTGTGCAAGTTTTGGTTATTGTGTTTGTGGTACTAGTTGTGTAGGAGTGAGCTGAAAAGGTGGTGTAGATGATGTTTACATTGTTTGGACATGATGGGACTCGGTTACTCCATTTCCCACAACATTCTTATTATGGTTGAATTGCTTCAATCTTTTGTGGTTATTGGCCTAGGTCGATTGCAATAATAACACTTGAATGGGATGTTGGTCATTTCCCTAATTGGTACCTTGATTTTGATTAGTTTAATTAAGCTTGATGACTCTTTTATTGATGAGCACCTGCTCAATCAACAATCCTTTATCAATGATCTCTTTGAACATATGTGCACATTATAGTTTCAGATGGTAAGCTATCTCACTATGAAATTTTTTGGTAAACATAGCAACTAATTATTTATCTAGTAAACTATGGTTAAAATGGCTTACAAGGGCTCTCCATCACTATAAATAACTTGCAAAACTCTCATCATATTTTTTCTTTGCTTGTGTTAAGTCCACTAATGAAATCTCATGCTTGAGATTATAGGAAAAGGGCTACATAAACTTATCAGAAAGATCATCAAAATACATTACTAAATTTTTGGGCAACTTAGAAAACCACTCCAAGGCTTATCCAACCAAGCTCCTTGGAAACAACAACAAAAGGTAATATCTCTATATGCCACTGGTTGACATGCGATAAAAATTTTAGTCAAATGAGCATTAGGGTCACCTTTCCCTTTGTATTTATTGAATTTTGGTGGTTCATATCCTAGAGGAAATGGTATCTATAAATAATCCATGTTGAAAGGATAGGAACATACGTCATCCAATTTTAACTTTTTAGTTTATTTATGTGCTTAAATAGAAATAATTGCATCCTTCATCTATTGCAATTCTTGGGATAGGAAACTGGAAGGAATATTGGTTCGAGGGACAATATTGGTTTGGATAGATGGTTGGGAGTCATAAGTGGGACACTTTGACCATGGTATGATGGAGATACCTGTTGAGATATATTGGTTTATTTGGAGAATGGACCAAGAATACGCATACATGGATTAGGATGTGATTGAAATTGCACACTTGGTTATGCGATATTTTATTTTGGGTTAGAAATAAAGGTTTGACTTGGAGGATTTTGTGGTTACGATAGAGGGATATAACTATATTGTGCCTGCTATGGTTGAAAAGGGACATGCTGTTGACTAATTGAACCTTGTTGTTGAGTGGGAACTTGTGGACCAAGACTCTGTCTTTGGATTTGTGGCACATTTTGAATCAATGGTTGTCTAGTAGGTACCTGAGAAACATGGGGACCTCCTTGTTGCATGAATCCTTGTGAAGAAGTGAAATCATGTTGTAGATTTGCCATCTATTGCTGACCCATATTTGCACATTATTGACTAGTCATTACTTGGTTTTTTATTGACATATTAATCTACGATTGAATATTTATGTTCATCATTATCTAGTAAGGTGAAACATTTATTGCCCCTAATTGAGGTGGTAATGTATTTGTCCTCTATTATGTTGATACACCAGATTGTGCATGTTTTTATAGAATATTACTCGTTACTTATTGAGGAGGAGTAGGGTTCATCACATTCTGTCATTGAGGCATGACATTAACCATTGTTTGATTACCTAATCCCATAGGTTGTACACTTGATGAAGCAATCAATTGAGGTTGGGGCGTAAAAACTCCTACTCCCTAGTATGATGACCTATTCATAGGATTAACTACAGGCACATATTGTTGGCTAATTGTATGCACGTTAGTACCACTTTGATCGAGATTAGACATTATTTGCACATTATCAATTATGTTTGGCTCACTATTATATGTATAGACTGAAGACACTTCTTCAATAATGGGCATACACATCAAGTTATCTATCAAAGTAGTTTGTATGAATGGGTCAAAACTTAGATTCTCTTCTCTAGTTAACTCTATCAACACTCCTATTGAAGGAACTAGGTCAATAAGAGGCTTACTTACCATGTTCATTTGATTGAAATCACATGCTAAATTCAGGTAGGTTTGGTATGCCATGTTTATTTGGTTAAAGTGATCTTCCATGATGTTTTTGCCTCAATCAGATATATTAGGATCTTGGTATGTTATTTGGACTAGAGCCATAGGATTGCTAGAAGCCCGTTTATCATAAATGATATTGTGGGGCACTCTTACTAAACCTATTAAATTTTCATGGGGGAAGTCTACTAGAAACTTAGCCCCTACCTCTATGGCTCTAACCAAAATCTTGTCTTTTTTCTCTAACAAATGTCACTAAAAAAAATGGATCATATGTGGAAGCCGTATTAGTAAAATATGACTGTTGAAGTAATGGCTCATCCACTATAGGTATTGTAGCTAGGTATTGCATGGTTTACTCTTGGTCTTGTTCTAAATAAGGTAGTGTGTTAACCAAATAGTTAGCCAATGGATCTTGGCTTTGTGCCCCCAATTGAGTATTATTAGAGGGATAAAAATCCATCTCATAAGCAATATTATCTGCATAGGGGTCTTGCACCATTTCTTCCTATGCAACCACATTACTAATCCATAGATTATACATGAGTCCACTACAAGTGTAGGAATACATGTTGGGATCCATAGTCAATGCTTTACGATAAAAGGTCAAAGAGTTATATGAACTCTTAAAAAGGAAAATGTCTAAAACATATGATGTTTCAACTTGGTCTAGATTCGTTAAAAGGATCAAAAGGTTTATGAAAATATTTGTGAGGAAACAAGCTATCATTAAGTATCTAATGTTTCATTATTCACACAAAGATAAACAAGTAAATGGACCTAAAATCAAAATGCCAAACTCTAAGGTCGAAGTGTTTCAAACTAGTCTAATCTAGGAATTTAAAAGTTGCTAGGTCTTTTGGCCAAACGTGACATCGAAAGCTAGGCTCAAACAAGGCATGTGATAGGACTCTTGGCCAAATGATGTCAAAATCTAGACTTTGAAAGTAGATGAAAGTTTTAATCTAATGGATTTGAAACACTTCTAAAAAACACTAGGCATTTGATTCTTGGACATGATCTTGATCAACTAGGTATAAGGTATGAAATAAAAGGCACTTTAGCAATAGTTTATTTTTTCACAAAAAATGGTATAAAATTGGGTTCGTTTGACAAACAATCTAGACAAAAGTGAACAATATAACTATTTTAGACAAAATATCATAAAAGTACACTTGGATTGGTCTGAAAATGTAGGAACAAATTTGGAACTCTATGCAAGAGGGTCTATGAAACAATATTTGAAATGTTTTGGGTAGTGTAACGATGCCATACTACCCAAAAGGTGTGACAAAAAGGTTTGTTTCAAAAACTCTCTAATGCAAAATACGTTTTCCTAAAATTTTGACAACATAACACTAATTTTCTTGATTCAAAATGTTATGGTGCATAGACTCAAAGTGCAAGTGTTTAGCACAAAATGGATTAAGTCTATCAAGTGATGACAATGATTATGAGGCTTAAACGACCTTTAACCCAAATTGGAAATTGAACCTAAGTTCCCTCAGGTTTAGTGCAAATGGTGAACCCACTTAACACATCAACCCTATGAACTTGTAAAAGTGCAATTCCAAATTTAGATTATAAGTGAAGGACTTAAACAACTTTGGTAAAGGTCTAGACTCAATTGGGCAACATAACTATGCCAAAGTGGATGATATGACTCTCAAGCTTTTGATGAACTTTGAACAAGGCAAATTGATAATCTCTCATGGGCAACATAACACCTCTTTATTCAAAAGAAAATTTAGACTATTTATTTGGTTTGGATTGGATTGTTTATTTATACCAAATTTTTGACTTCAAACAAGACTTTAAACTAGGACAAGACCAACTAATTAATCATTCTTATATCCTAAACTGACAAGGTTGCTTGGTATTGTTGGAATCCATCAATATACATCATTTGAGAGGATTTTAAGTGTTCATCCAAAAGTAAATGCACATTATATAGCAGGGTTTTTACACCCCCATTCTCTCAAATGACAGTACTATGACATGGAATTTGAGGCACACCTTGCACCAATAATACTTCCACGGCAAGTGGTGATTTGTCTAAAATCTAATAAGTTTTGGAACAATCTAGGGGAATCAATTACATAATGACTTTCATGCCAAATAATGCAAAATAAAAGCATGGATTTTGGGTCCATATCAGTTGGCTTGTTGCAAAAAGGTCTAGTCCTTTTTACAATCACTACATCCTGTTGTTCATTCAGTGTAGTGTGATTTCCAAAGTACCACTACCTCTCGTGTACAACTCCAAAGGAGCTAAATGAAGTCAATGCTGGGAGATGAAACCCTAGGTTAAAGCTTCCCTAAATAACTTGTGGGAGGTGATGAAGCCCCCCTCGCAAGCCAAGTTTGCATAAAAATAAAGAAAGCATGAAATATAAAGACTTTAGGGTCATTTTCAAGGTCACTCAGACTTTGATGAGTTTTTGGGGAGTGCTTTAGATGACTTTCTTTCTAAGCCTTGGACTAGGCTATTTGCAATAAGAATGGTGCTTTTGATTTCAAGGGTTCCATATAGGGGACAAATGGAAGAGCATACATGTAACATTCCTCTTTTTGCTAAACAAAGATTTGATTAAACAACTATTTCAAATAAGAATTGATAAGTGTGTTCAATTTTAAACCCAAAATGAAAGATTTGGTGGTGTTCATTTGACCCCTTGCTCTTAGTTGCAAACTTTGAAAACATTCACCAAAACATCTAAATTCTTTGTTAAACACCAAAACAAGGTTCTTAATTGATATTTAATCATGCAAAGGTGATTTAAACATGTTTTGAACAAATATCAAGCCTGGTCCTGTTGCAAAAATGTTAGCATGTCTTTTAGCTTTGAAGCTCTCTTTAGCTTGAAACAATAAACTTTGGAAAAATAGCTCTCAATTCTATGGTTTTGGAAAAAACACAGTGACTAACATTGGTTATTACAATCGACAATGGTTACTTTTGCTAACCAATTTCAGTTACCCAAATGATGTTGGTTAAGCTATGCAATTGATGTCAATATTACCTGTCGACGTCGGTTACTGTGTAAAATAGTGGCAAAAAAAAATGGCAAAATAAAGTTATAAAATAAATTTGAGAGAGTTTTAAAGGTTCAAATAAATATTTTAGAGTTGTAAAATGATCTTCTTTAGGTGTAAGATGCGTCTAGTCGCACCGAGCATACCAGTATGTGCTCTAGGAATTTGACTCAAGAGAGGATGGTTAGTATGGTGTTAGTTCCAAAATGAAAACAAAATGAAAGAAACACACTAATAACATAACATCTCTAGGCCTAGACACTAAGGAGAGCTTAGTTAACAAAAAAAAATGACAAACAAAACTAAAAAGTAAGGAAAAAAACACAATAATTCCTTCACCTTACTTGGATGCTCCAAATGCCTTTGTAGTAGTGGCTTGCTCGATTTTGTGCTCATGAAGTCCTTGGCAATCGAAGTTTGGTTACCTCTATCTCTCCTTGGCACCTTTGGCTTGTGGCTTGTCTTGGCTTGAAATCAATTTGGCATGGTAACATTAGTTGTAATGGCTTCTTGAAGATATTTGTGCATTATAACTTTGCAGCAACATAGCTTGTAAATGATGTTCATGGCCTCTTTATTTACAAATTTTTGAGAATGTCTAGAATCAACTTGAACTATCCATCTCAAGATTGAGATGTGTGGCTAAGGATTAATTCAATTATGCAATTAAAATTGATAAATAGGCTCATCAATATTTGGGATAAAGGAGAAATTAAGAGGCATGGAGGGCTTTGATGAGGCATGGGAGGCACAAATCCTTATATTTATGGTATTTATGGCCTAGGGATGTCTTCCCAAGAAATGATCTCACCTGATGATGCAGATATTCAATATTCATTTCCAAAAATAAGTATTCAACAAGTTTCCATGGAATTATTGATTAGGCTCTAACTTGGATTAATTAGCTTAAGTATGACTAAGCACTTTGTGCACACATTACTCAAATTGATTAGAATGCCTTATTATTGGGCCAAAATTTGACTAGTTTGGAATTAGAAGGCAATGTCAAATGCATTGGAACCATATTCCCATTTAGGAAGTTACCAACAACAGATAACAAAGGCACACATCTTATATAGAATATTTGATAAGAAAGAGCAATCTAGAGCATCTAGGTGCAAAATTGGCATTTTGACTCAAAATGATCTGATCAAAGTTGGCTGGCCCATAAATTGCATTGCCCTATTTAGGGATACCCTAGCCAAAATCAGCAATTAAATATGTCATTTTCACATCATTTAGCATGTTTTAGTGTTTTTAGACCAAATTGTGCATTTTGGGTAAAAATTGGTCAAAATCCTAGTTGGAGGTTATCGATGGCTAGATTTAGGTGTCTACGCTTATTACATTTTGGGACAATAATAAATTGATCGGGGAACATTTTTCAAATTTCCTAATCACTTGGCAATCTTTTTCATGGATCTTTTAGATGGTAGGCAATGTATTTTTCAAACTTATATGCCCCTAACTTAGTTGTTACTCATAGAAAAGTATGGGATGATTTAAAATATTTTAGAAATACCTACAAGGATTTTTCTTAGATTTTGGTTAGAGATTTTAACTCTCCCCTTTATCCAAAGGATAAAATAGGAGAAAATCATGTTTTTTTAGATAATATGGAGGAATTCTCTTCCCTCATTGTATATATTGGTTTCTTAGATGTGGAATTAAAAGGTTCTAAATTCACTTGGAGTACTAGAAGATTGGGTTAAAATTTAATTTAGTGGAGGCTTGATAGAATTTTCATTTCTATGGATTGGTTGGTTCAGAAGGATTTCATTTTAAGGACTCTACCTCATGTATGGTCGGATCGTAATCCTTTAGAATTGAAAATAGTGGAAAAATATGCTAAAGAGGATAGATATTCATTTAGAATGGAGCATAAGGGTTCACCCATCTAGAGATACATGATAGAGTTATGGAATGGTGGTATTCGATTGTGAATGGCTCAACCATGTATCAGTTGGATGGAAAAATGAAGAATGTCAAGATCAAAATCAGATAATGGAATAAATAGGTCTTTAGAAATGTTCTTATTCAGAAAAAGCTCTAAAAATTGAAATTTTTATGCTTGAGTCTGAAATAAAAAGTAATGGGTATGATATAGACACTCAAAATAAAGAAAAATTGTTACTTTGTGAATATCACATAATTGCTGCAAGAGAGGAGAGTCTATGGAGACAAACATCAAGAAATATTTGGCTCAAGGAGGGGCACATAAACACCCATTTTTTTCATATGTCCTCTTTGAAACATAGAGCTCATAATTCAATCAATGAAATGACAAATAGAGGACAAATCATTTTCAATAAAGATTTCATTAATTACGAGAGTGCTAATTTTTTCAAAAAAGTATTTAAGAATGGTTTTAAAAAAAACATCAGGTTTGAACAAGAATTTATGCATGTTATTCTGGAGTTGGTAACCCAAGAGGATAATTCAACTCTTATTGCGACTAAATCTACTGAAGATCTTCAATTTATTATTTCCAAAATGAACCTTGAAAAAGCTCCAAGTCTAGATGGATTTCCAATATCATTCTTTCAGAAGTTATGGGATATCATTGGAGATGATGTGGTGGATGTGATTAATGAATTTATTGAATCTACTAAGATGTTAAAAGAATTTAATTACACTTTTCTTATTTTGATTCCTAAGAAGGAAGGAGATATTAATTTTTCTAACTTTCATCTTATTAGTTTATGCAATTCCATTTATAAGATCATTTATAAGCTATTCTCTTTAATATTATAGCCAATTATGAAAAGTTATTATTGAGGTTTAGCAAGGTGGTTTTGTCCCTACTAGCCAAATCCAAGATGAGATCATTGTTGTTCATGAATCCATTCACTCAATGGATAAAATATAAAGTGATAGAATGGTTATAAAATTAGACATGGCTAAGGCTTATAATAGATTAGACTGGAGCTTTTTAGATAGATTCATCAGACAATTTGGTTTCCAAGACAAGTTCAGGAAAATTATAAGGTCTTGCATCTCTACTTGCATGTTTTTGATTCTTGTGAATGGAGTGGCACAATATTTTTTTAAAAGTGGTAAAGGAGTGAGACAAGGGGATCCTTTTCTTTTCATCATTATGGCTGAATATTTGAGTAGATTTATTTCAAATGCTATGACAATTAGAGAGTTAAAAGGTTTTAAGCAGACTAGGAATGTGGACCCGATATCTCATCATTAATTTACTGATGATACCATCCTTTTAGTAGAGTCATCTATCAATAAATCTGAAATTTTAAAGCAAATACTGATTATTATGAACAAGCTTCTAATCAAAAAGTAAATTTTGATAAAAGCTCACTTTTCTTTTTCAATATGCCTTTGAGAAGACAAACTAAAATAGTTTAGATTTTGGGTTGCCAAATCAAATAAACTCCTTCCTCTTATCTGAGCATGCCTCTTTTTAGAAAAAATATCCCTCTTATAGCTTGGAATCCTCTAGTGGAAATATTTCAAAAAAAGTTGAATGGTTGGAAAGGTAAGCTTCTCTCTTAGGCAGGCAAACTTTTACTTATCAAAAGTGTTTTTCAAAGTCTTTCTGTTTATTTTATTTCTCTTTTTAATCTTCTTAAGAGCATATAAGACAAGCTTATTAAAATTCAAATAATTTTTTTATGGATAGGTGCAGAAGAGAGAAATAAATTACATTTGGTGGTTTTGGATAAAGTTTGCATGGCCAAAAGCAAAGGATGTTTAGGTATTCAAATATTAAATTGGATGAATAAAGCTCTTCTCTCTAAATCTGTTTGGACATTTCTAAAAAATAACAGTACTTAGGATAATATTTTAACATTCAAATACCTGGATGGAAAAAATCTTATTTTTATTTTTGAAGATGAACAATTTGTTCAGGGATCTCACTTTTGATCTTTTCTAATTCTAACAAAAATGTTATATCCTCAAGTTATAAATAACAACTAAGAAATGGTATTCATGTTAATTTATATAAAGACTCATGGATTTTGGACCAACCTCTAATCACTTTAAAACCATGGTAGTGCATTCAAGCCCACATTTAAAACAAATATGACAATAAGGTTCAAGATTTTTGGTAGATTATATAAAGTATAAGAAGTTGGAAAAGGTTGAGTATTGATAATTAAGATCAAGAAGATAATTCTATTTTGACTAATCTGAATAATTTTTTGAGAACACATCATTTGTAAGAATCTATCAATGAGGATCAATTGGTATGGAAAAAATCTATTGATCGATAATATCAAGTCAAATCTGGTTATAGTTTGGTGGCTAATCTTCCAAAAAATATTATGAACTAGGATAGATTATGGGACAAGTTTCTCATACCCAAAGTTAACTTTTTTCTATGGGTGGATGTTTAGAATACAGTGTTGTCTATAGATAACTTAAGAAAAAGAGGTTTCATATTAATCAATAGGTGCACTTTATGTGAAAATGATAATGAAATAGTTTTCCATTTGTTGGTTGATTTTCCATGTGCCCATGAGGTATAGAGCTTCTTTCTTAACAAATTTAATGTAATTTAGGTATTCGTTGGCTCTATGTTTGACTTCTAAAAGTCTTGGGAGTGTCCTTTTCAAAATGTTCTCTTAAAGAAAATTTGGAGGTTCACTTTTCCTCATGTTATTTGGGGAATTTGTGGTGAAATAAATGACATAATTTTTAGGAATAGAAAACACACAAGTATGAATTTAGCTAATAATATTTTTTTGCTATTGTGGAAAATTTTAAAGCTATGACTAGTGGAAAAGGTAAAAGTTTACAAATGTTTGAAAAATAACCATCTTTAAATTGGAAAATTGATTCTCTACGCATTTGTACAATTGATCCGAGATATGAAATAAGAAAGATGACTAAATGGAAACCTCCTCCTATTGGGTGGCTAAAGTTAAATTTTGATGGGGCTTCCAAGGGGAATCCATGGCCCTCAAGAGGAGGAGGGATTGTGAGAGACCACCAAGGAAGTTTTGTTGTTGTTGTTGTTTATGATGGTGATATGGGGATTAAAACTAATCACTGGGTAGAAGCCCTTGTTGCCCTTTGGGGTATAAAATTGGTTAAATAATTGGATCTTCAACATCTCATCATTGAGGGTGACTCACTTAATATAATAATTTGTCTTTCCAAACAAAATATAGTGAGTTGGAGCATTAAATAGGTGGTGGATGAGTCTATATTCATTTTAGAATATAGGAAAAAGGTGTCCATTTATCACATTTACCATGAAGCCAACAAGGTTGTTGATTATTTCACTAATAGGGGACCTAATTCTACTAATTTTATTAGTTAGACTATGAGAGAAGATTTACCTTAGAATATTTACTAGAGGATGGATGAGGAAGTTCCCATTTATAATGCTCAAAATGGTTGAAAATGTGGGGGTCTTCTCTACTTGTAAAAATAAAGTTCGTTGGAACTTTATTGTCAAATTTCTTTGTATTGTTATGACCTTAATTAATGTTACTCCCCTTGTCTTTTTGAAAGTTCATAGAGATAAGTTTCTAGATCCTTTCAAGAGAAGACAACACAAATTAGAGACTTTTCAACATTGAAAGCATATCAATAAAGGCTTTGAGTGGTTTGGGATGAGGCACGTATGTAAAATTGTCATTTTGAATTTGGGGAATATAAAAACCCCTATTCCAGTTCAAAGAGCTACAATCAGACCAATCTATTCTTAATGGGTCTCTCTAATAGAAGAGAACCCAAGATGCCAGAGGAGGTTAAAAATAATGAAGAAGTTTGGGGTATCCTTCAAACAAGAGGAATGGCAAATTTTATGTAGAGAATACAAGGTCATGATAAATAAGTCACAGATTTATTTGTTGACTTCTGTGACAACAAAACACTAAACATCAATGCGGTCTTGCTTAACATCTCTAAAGAATTAATCGCTCACATCATTGGATTAGAAATGGAGGTGAAAAAAGTACAAAATTGGTAGATATTATAAGGAGAAAAACAACTTTGTTCTGGAGGGAGAGACTTTAGAGGTACTGCATAATGGTTTTGATCGAGAATGTCTATCGAGACCCTATGGAGATGTGGATTTCCAGATCATGTAGTATATCACCCTAGAAGGTAGATTCATTATTGTGCATTGGTCTTTGTTCATAGTTTTAAATTAATTTAAACATGTTATTCCATTGAGTTTACTTGTTTACATTCTATTTTCTATGGAAACCTCCATTGAAAAGGTTGAAAAAGGGTAAATATATAATTTTGAGGCATGAAGGATTAATTTTTCTCATTCAAAAATATTTCAAAGTTATGAATCAAATCACCCCTGAACTTCTCAAACCCCATAAAGGCAAAGAGGAAGTTAGGACAATGCAAAATATTTGGATTAAGTATTTGGGTAGTAATCCTACTAAAGATAAAGAATAAAGTACTGCCAGGACCACACCCAAATCATAAGGGACATGCATTAATAACTGGCTAAGAAGTGATATTAAAGACCCTATAGATACTAGTTAGAAGGTTAAAAACACTGGTAAACTAGACTTTTAACTAATCAATCTATTACAGTTGAAGATGTGTATGGAGATAAGGAGGAGACCAATACTCAGAACATGTCTGAAAGGGAGAAAAACAAAACTCCAAATAATAAAGATGATAAGGGTAAGAGGAAAGCAAGGGATTGCTCTAAGGATAAAGAGTTAGAATAAATGAGAACCCAATCACATGATACAAATGAAAAGTTCAATGCCATGATTGACTCTCTAAAAGGTAAGCCAAACATGGATAAAATTGAAGAAGAATTGGATTTGCATAAATCTATAATGAGGTAGTTTATGAGGGAACTATCTAAGTTCAAAGGAAAAGTGAAAATTTTCCAATAGGCAATGATATATTGACATAATAAAAAGTTGACAATGACTATAACATTTAAATTCAAAGGCTCAATGATAGGATTGGTGCCCTAGAATGTGAAAATGACAAACTTTAAAAACAACATTAGTTATTTGGTTAATTGTAGTAAGGCTACCATGCATGAAGGAATTCAAAATGTGGAGAGTTTAAGATATCACATGATTTTTTTATATATATGTGGAGCTCTTCAAATGGTAAGGGTAAGCATATTCAATGCAGTCAGTGTTTTAAAAACATAGACAAGGAAAAGTCACTTATTCAGATTGATTTGAACCTAAAACACATAAAAATTTATTAGGAGGATGTCACAAGAGGCTTGAACATGTAGAAGGCTTTTAGTTCCTTTCTGGATGCTTTTTGTCTTTGGTGTTGTTTAAGCTATTTTTGGGCTATATTTTGGTAGTTTTTTAGCGGTGCTTGTGACTATTTTGTACTATTTATTTTGTGGACTTAGTTAGTCCTCTTTTTCTCTTTTGTAGCTATTCTTCTTGTAGGGATTAGGGTCCCTAGTTAAAAAAATCCCCACCTTTAACCTAAATAAAAAAACAAACATAGACTAATTAGCTAGTTTTTCAATTTATTGATTTAGTCACACTATTTTTTCTCTTTTGCACATTTCCAAATCACTTAACATAAAATAATATCAAACAACTTCTACCCAAGGTCTACTTAGATTTCATCACCAAGGGGGAAGATGACTTGGTTTTGTAGCCAAGTATAAACACGTGGTTAATGGTATATATTGGCAAAGCACCCAACACCTTTATTGCTATAAGATTATAAAGTGAGGTGGTAGGCCCCAATACCAACCTAGTGCCATCACCAATATAGACCCCTTTCAACCTAAAACTATTTAAAACTATCCATAGATTACTTTATGGTTCCTTATTACAACCAACTCCCTATTACATTAATTTTAAAATTTATTATAAATTAAAAACTTTTAGAGATGACCAATTAGTTAGCATTTACACTCAAGTTTATTACTTGTTCTTTGGTCATGGTATTTTTTATTACAAAACTTGCATTAACCTGCATTAGTGTAAGGTTTGTTTTGTGTGTTTCAATTAGATAAATCATATTGATATAATGTCTTGCATGCTTCACTTTATTTGTTTAGCTATTGTCTTACAAAATTTTTCCTTATTTTCAAAACACTATCATCTCTATCGATACAATATCTTACAGACTCTTAATATTGCTTCCCTTTAGTACACAGTCACCTTGTAGGACTATGTATCTTTATCAACCTATTTAGTTTCTTCCTTTGGAGTACATAGTTGACCTATCTGGCTATGTATCTTGTCAGCTTGTTCTATTTCCTATCTTGTAATACATAGTTGATCTATCCGATTATGTCCTCTTTTCATCTTATTTTGTTTCCCATCTAGTAGTACATAGATAACTTATATGACTATGTCCCTTTGTCCCCTATTCTATTTCCTATTTTAAAAAACACTATCGATTAGTTAGATTATGTATTCTATAAATTAGTTCTTTTTTGTCAACTTTTTAGCCTATTTCCTTCATCATAAACATCTTATTTGATTATAATATAGAGTTAAATCAGACAAACATGATGAGTCTTACCAATTTTAATAGGTTCTCAAGACACAACTTGTGACTCCCACCTTTGATGAAAGAAATATCCATGTTGCCACTCACACTACCAATTATGGGACTCATCCCCATTCATATTTAGTTTTTAATCATTTGTTCTCCCTAGAAGATGAGCATGATTTAGAGTACACAAATGAAATTCTCTTCTTCATAAATAAATTTACTTAACATAGAGGAAAATACCCTTCAACCATTTATATTCTTATGATAGGTCCTTAACTAGAATAACCTCCTTCACCCTTCCCTACTTTCTCTCCTATATTTGGGGAAAACACTTTCTTTGAATCTCAACCTTTTCTTTCTATTATGTCTCCTTCACACACCATGACATCTTCTTCTATGACTTCTTCAACCTCCATGCCAAGTATCTCTTTTAACATGGTAGGTTTAACTTCTAGTGGTCCTCTTCAAAAGACCCTTCCCCTTAACCATGCCACTAGTGCATATTTTTCTACCAATGCTAACCATATTACTAATGCTTTTTTTGATATTGATGCTTCTCATGCCACTAGTATAATGCATGTTAATACTCATAATACAACTCAAGACATTAATACTAATACCAATGCATCACACGCTATGCACACTAGTCAAAATACTATCCAAACTCATCGAATCTTATGAAAAACACTCAATCAAATGCATACTTTTCAAACAAATAATATAAATCAAATGATTTAGATGTAAACCATCTCATTAACCTTTAAAACTAATCTCAATAGGTTTGATGGGGAGCACAAAATCTGAATGCCCCCCACCTCCCCTTAGGGATTCCCATGGTAACCTTATCCCTCAACCACCCCTCATTAATGAAAAAATAAAACATCTACAAAATTAAACTATTATACCTCAAATTGCTAATATCGACATAGGAGGTATCACAACCACCATCACCTATAATGGGTCTACAGATCCCACATTACACTTAAAGACATATGGTAACCTTTATAAAGATTAGGTCAAACTTAATACCTTTTCCACTATCAAAATATTAGCTAAAACAATCTTAGGAGATGATTTATATTGGTACAATAAATTAAAAACCCATTTTATCACTAGCATTGAAGACTTGGTTAACTCACTCATCCAAGAATTTCAAACTAGTGATCTTCCTAAGAACAACTTAGCTCACTTTATAAATTGTAAATAGATTGAAACTAAAACAACACAAGAATTCATCAAATGATGGAAGAACTTGTCAACAAATGTGAGATTAATACAATGGATGATAACCTTTTCCACATATTCACTAATGCTCTCTACCCTAAATTACAATATTAGGTTAGGACTCTCTCTAAGACCTTTGGAAGAAGCCCATAACCAAACTAAGTGAAAAGACTTCATCATGCATCAATTTGAACCATCTCAGCCTACAATGGGCACTCATATGATCATTAAAAATAAAAACCATCATGAAACTAATGATGGTGTTATCGATACCTAGACATTATTCACAACATTCAAGTAATCACTTTAAACAATGTTATGGAGTATGATCCCCCTCCAAACAACACTCCTACTCCTACATTTTATCAAACAAACATCACTAATGTTCACAAACCATTATCCATAGCCTATCTTCAAATGCATCTTCCAATACCTATACCACAAGATATTGACCCCACTTGTCCAATGAAATCATGGTATGATATAAATAAATTTTATTTGTTTCATGTAAGTTAGGGCCACTCTCACTATATTTGTAGACAATTACACAATATAGATATGGATTTTATTTTTGTCCCAAAATTTGATCATGAAACACTTATTTGTAAATGTCAACAAGTATATGACTTAACTCTTAAAGCCCATGAGACTAAAAAAACAACAACCAAGCTTTAAATCAAGCTAATGTTCATCTTGATATATACAAAGATCTTCCCAACCACCAAGATAGCTCTGACAAGCCTACTCCTACAAACAATGTTGAAAGTCTTATAAACCTCACTACTAATGAATAAAATGTGGTTAATATGACTAACATGTGAAGAGTAGTTAATTTTATTAACTCCAATCCCACACCCACACATCACTCCTCTGAATCCTTCTGCATCATTTAGGATACCTCCCTATCCCACCTAATGGAGTTGGGCCAATAGGACCTTATAACTTTCTAAGCACCGCTCTCAACAACTCAACTTGATTATATCTCTCATACTATCTCTACTCTTCCCCCAACATCCACACACCAAAACAACATTTATCAAATTTCCAATAGTATTTTTTCAACCCAACCAAAAGAAATACCTCAACCAATGATCACACCACCTAAATTCAATCAACCTATTTGTAATCAACCTAAGCCAATGACACCTTATCAACACAAGTTTAATTACATTTCCAACCCTCTTTTATAGGAGTTTTTGCAACATTATGTGCCTATATCTAGAAATCCTCTCATGAGTTATGATGAATGGGACCCCATTGCAGAAATTTCTCATCTCCCATCTCAAATACCCTTCTTTGAACTAATGTGAAGTTCCCCTCATCATCAAAACCATCTAATACAAGTGTTGTTTGAAATGAACATACTTCATCCTCCTATGGCAAGATGCAAAGCTACCTTATTTGGATCCAAAGATAGTATCCTTAAATAATATGAAGAGATGTTCATACACATTGATGAAACAATGGACACTTATCTTTCCCTTAATTTTCCTATCACTTCCATGATTCTTCATGATATTTTGCTTCATGCGGATGATCCTTCTCTATTCATTAGCATCTAAATTGGTGATATCCAAGTTAAGCGTGCCTTAATTGATGAAGGTTTAGGTACTTACATTTCCTCATTTAATTTCATCAGGACACTTGGATATTTTGAATACAACCTCAAGTCCACATGTAACACATGTCAAATATACAATAGAAGGCAAATGCCTCCTCTAGGTTATGTTTGGCTTCCCATCACTATCCCTCCTATCACCGTTCATATGAAAGTTATGATCTTTAACTTTTCTATATCTTATAAATTTTTTCTTAGTTGACCTTGGACTCATCGTATGAGAGTAGTCACCTCATCCACATGCCAATGCATCAAATTCTCCCATAATGGAGCTATTTACAAGACTCAAAGAGACACAAACCCTTAGAATTTTGAATAAATCCAAGAACATGGTGTCTTTAAAATTCTTACCCTTGAACCATTGAGGGGGAACCTTATCCCCCTCATAGATAGCAAGAAATGCATTGATGTTGAGATTGTATCCTTTATTAAGCTAATATATGTAGCATGATACTTCTCCAATATCTTGGGTATGTTAATCAACCTTTGGGTAATATTATAGGGCCTCAATGTTGCATTGAATCTATTGAGTTACCAATTATACTTAAATAAAAAAACATGTTCAGTTATATTTCACATTGATCCTACCTTAGATGAATACAATGCAAAACTAGGAAGATCATAGATGAGAACAATGGAGGCAGCATTGGGTAAATATCATGATTCTATCACATTTGAGCATGAAAGTGCAATGGTTACATTTTTAAGAGAAGATAAATCTATAGATTAATAACACATAAAGGATAATATATCTAAGCAAAGGAATTTAACATAATCACAACAAAGACACATGATATAATATATATGGTAAATCAAAAAAAAAAAAAATATTCAATACCACAGTATGGGGCAACTAGTTTTAATATAAAGATACAAAATAAGACAAGAGTGTCATGCCTCAATTTTAAGGTCAAGATGATGACTATGATTATGATGATGATTGTGCAAAATATGATTGGAATGACACAATTAATATGTAGGATGAATATGTAAACATAATTGGTGGTTATAACACACATGGTATAGGACCTACACAAAGGCATCTCCTTGATGAGATATTTAGATTATAGTAACATCATTTATTGTACATGGTTTCTTAATTGTTATACCATGTTCTTCCTTTGTTTGTACATGAAATTATTTTGATCAATTCTTCTAAGTCCTTGGTTCTTGTTGATTTTTTAGCCTTTTGACTCTTCTTTTTCACTTTATAGATCTAAACAATTCAAAACAATGATCAATTCGACCATTTATATCTCTATTTTCACATTCTGCACTAATCAAATATCATTTTCTAACGAGGATAAAATCAACTAATCGAGATATGAACGAATGCAACTAGCATCCTTTGTTGATCATGTCCTATTTAAATTTTTACCAAAGATTCAAAATATGAGTACACAGAGCCTTAATTTTTATAATTTTTAGATATGTTACTCAATTTTTAGTATACAAACTACTACTTATTCATGCAAAAATCTTTAATTCCATTGCTATATTATTTATATCATGCCACATACATTATCAAGTGTACATGTAATGAAACAAGGATGTACAATCAATCTTATGCATACTATTTCAATTCCCTTACATGATTTTCAAAGTTACAATCACATATATCGATGGGGGATCTCATTTATACATGGCCATGCAATCATTTCTAGTGCATATTTCATATTGACACATGTTGTAATTTTTTAAGATCTATTTCATTTATTCTACTTTTTAACCCTTGCTTATCACTAGTTATTATTGTTTATAATTTCAAAATTCAAAAAATATAAAAAATAAATGAAAAAATACAAAAAGCATTCAAAATATTCTACCAAAATCTGGACCAGAGTATGATTAGACATCTAGTTTACATCATTTCCATGTGTTATTTATCTCATGATTGGTATATAGCATATTTTTTCTATCACACATGTATTTCACTAGTATTCATGAGTGTTATGTAGGAGATACAAATTTTACATGGATTAAAGTGTTGGACTTGCCTCTACCTAATATCCTTATTAAACTAGGGGCATCTTATCCACATGTTATAGTATTTAGAGGTGTTATCATTATATGAATTCTATATTATGGAGCTATACAATATTTAAAAACATCTTATTGACATCTATATATTACATTGTGTACATGGATATGCTATTTTATAGGATATGATCACATTACATATACATGATGTACACTATATTTTCTAGTTCTATGATACATTAATGCTATTACTTTTACATAGTAGATTAGATCTTATTTTTCTATTTGTATGGGCCTTGGCCCTTGTATGCAAATTACTGAACATCTCCATGAGATCTTATTTGGTATGTGTGACATTTGAACATGTTCTTTGCTATTGGTCCTTGGCCCTATGTTGTGTGAAACATTTGAACATGTTTTTTATTTATGACATTATTCATGTTCTTTGTGTGTGGCCCTTAGCCTTGTATGTGTAATTTATACATTAGAACATTTGAACATGTCCCTTGTATTTGGCCTTATGAATTATTGTTTTTACATATGCTTATTATGTTTGTGTGCTTGTTGAACTTGTTAAGTTTGATGAGGATCATGATCCATATCATGCACTAACTAATGCATATGATACTAATTCTATAGTATATTAATATGAGATTCATTGATACATTATATAGGCCTTGCCTCATGTGTCACATCCAAAATTCAAATGATACAAATATTAATATGCTAACATACTTTTCACATATGCTACATTATTCAATGATTTCATCTTACTACGCATCTTGCAGTTAACTTTTATTTTGAGATAAGTGACTTTTAGGATCAATTCCCTCACCTCAAGGGGAGCATTTCAATGGGATTTTCATATAAGATATAAGCTTTTTCAAAAGCAAAAATCAATTTTGGGGTACAAAATACAATTTGAAATGTTGAAAAATAGTTCAAAATTTAGTCATTTGCATAGTCTATGGGGTCATGTGCGACATATATGCACTCATATTACTAGATCAAAGTAAAAATTCTAAGGTGCCATTGACCCCTTTTCAAACTATTATGTTTTTTATTGATCTCTCCTAGCCCTATAAAGGCTATATCATGCTCAAAAAATATAATTACACTCACACTTACAACACCAACATATCACTCACTCCTAAATACTTACGCACTCAATCGAGGTACAATAAGAGACACTGGGAACTTTATTGATAATGGGCACACATAAAGAAATACTCATTCAAATCCTATAAAATATTTAAGGAAAATAAATAACACATCATATTCTATTAACACTTCTTATTTTCATTAATCATCAATTATTGACATGCATTATACATCCTCCATGTGCAATAAATCCATTACAATAATTCTTTTGAGCATTCAAATTATAAATCATAAACAAACATTACAAAGGTCTCCCATTTCTATACATATACAAACCCTAAGCTTGATATTTACTTTGCCTTAGACCTATAAAATGTATAAGTTTTTAGACTCAAATGTGTAACACTCCATGATATTTTAAATGAGAGTTCAAGGGTCCTATTTGTTAGAGACACTCTAATTTTATCATTAAGTGTTTAACAATGTTTGATCTTGATATCCTTACCCTACTTGGCCTATTTTGCATTATGTTAACTTGTAACCTCTATAGGATCATTAATTATTCCATTTATTTCCTTAAAATCACTACAAACATCATTAAGGCATCCCTATTTTGCTTATGGGTTCCTGTTAGCTAAATCCCAACATTCTTTGTCCTTGTAGGATAAGATTGCACCAGGCAGATAGTGATACACTATGGCTTTGTCCCCCAAGCCTCAATAATAATTTTTTTAATTTGAGACATTTTATATTACCCCTCTTTTGATTTTAACAAGGTTAATTAATGGAAACATTCCAAAGTTTTCTCTATATAAACACATCAAGATCATTCAAAATATATTTAGAAATCAATTGGAAATTCTATTACACATTGAGTAAAAACATTGTTATTTCAAATTCCAATCTTGATGTATTATAACAATCATAGGCCAAGTCTGAAGTCATTTTATTATAGGTCAATGACACTCATTATCAAACATTTAAGTCAATCTATTTAGTTTCATTCATATAGTAGATATTGAGATTCATACACTCACCCTAGGAGGGAGAATTACATCATCTTGAGGCCCTTTTGGGATATGTAGGTAGATATTTTATTATTTTTGGGAAACTAGGGTCTAGTTCTTAAACAATAAAGGGTTTAGAGTAAGGGGAAAAATCCAATCAAATATAGTAAAATATAGGTTTTGACCAATTTAATCAAATTAATTACATATAGAAAGAATTAAACTTATATGAAAAAATAGGCTAAAACTAATGACTCAGGGGTTGAAATCTACTGTATAGGATTGGGAAGATATTAAGAACGTAGTTTTGGATTTCATTTTGCAAAAGGATAGGATCACCAAAATAGGACACCCTGGGGTTTGGCACTATAGTCCTTTTTTACCACTACTGTTCTAGAGATCTAAGTTTTATGGGTTTTGTTCACTATCTTTGTGTGAGCATGTATATGAAATTTCAAAGGCTGAATGTTGACAGATCTCACTATAGGTCCATTTCAATATCCAAACCCTAGGTCTATCTACACACATAAAACAAAAAATACATCAAAATCATAAGGGAAAAATTGGGTTAGGGGAAGTATGATCACATGATCTAAAACCCCTGCTGTCTTGATCATTGCCTATATTAACCCTCAAACTAGGGTCTTAGATCAAATATAGTTCTCCCTTAGGGAACATGCATAATCAATGCACACGGTAGATGTAAGAATGAACTTTCACCTACACCCTTATTTGATCAAGTATGCAAGTCTATGTGTGATGCATAATGTTGAGCTATATTATTGACTAATTTTTAATTATGTATTATGCTAAAATAATAAGTGCTAGATATAAAATGCCTTGTGAAGTCTTTTATATAGGAGACTCTTTATTTCAAATTTGGGAGATTTATTCACATTTGCCTAACATTAGGAAAACTTAAGGATGAAGCTAATAAGGGATTGTGACTCATTTAGTGAGGGAAACTGACCATTGGAGCTAAAAATGCCATTGGATAGGAGCACTAGAAATAGACACCCTAGGGTCTAGCGCTATGGTCCAATCCTATTGCTCCTATCCTATAGGCTTGGGACCTAGGGGGATAGAATTAACATGAGAAATCTGACTTGGCTGAGGTGGAATGACCATTTGAAAAGTTTGGGATGACTAGGAATAAACAAAAAGGTGACTCAAGCATGAAACAAGACCATGATAAGTAAAACCAAAAGAGATGGCTAAATGTGAATAAGGCTCATATTCTCTAGTCAGAGTCTCCTGTGAAAGGACTATGAAAAGACATGATATGTATGGTTTTTTAACCAATTCAGGGTATATACATTTGACCCCCTTTTATTCTAGTGATGCAATGAAATAAAGTACTAGAGTAAAAGAACAAAAATAAAATGCGTACCTGAACTTACCTGCATAGAGATAAATGTGCTACAAAGGGTCTAACTCACTTCCTAGTTAGGGAAGTGGATAGAGAGATAAATAGTGCTTGAAAAAATAAGGAATCCCTAAAATGGATGCCCCTATACTAAATCTAAAAGTGGAATCCATGTAACATGGAGAAGGAGAGCAATGCTTGCCCCCTATGCTGAATTTAACTTAAAATGAGGAATGATGAGAGGCCCTAAACTAATGTCTACCCTCTGTCCCACATAAACTCATGTAATCTAGAATGTGTGTATAGAATTTTTATGCCATGAAGAGAAAAATATATCATGCCCCCACTTTGGATATCTGAACTAAAATTGATAAATGTTTAGAGGCCCAAAACCAATGTCTATCCTCTGTTTCACACAAACTTGTGTTGTCTAGTGGGTAATATAATGGACCAACCACTATAGATGACTGTGTGGTCTAACCTGGTGACAAATTGGGTATAGCTGGGTTTAATCTAAAAGTCTAGTAAATGTGTAAAAAGAGAATGGCATGTCTTACCATTCCATATGTATAACCCTAGCTGATGAATAACATGAACATCTGTGCTATGCCTCTAAATCTAGTATGTGAGTGATATGTATGTATAATATAATAATTTATATAACCACATGTGATATGACCTATCATGACATGCCCCATGTGAAAAAATGGAGATCAAAACACTATGCTTTGCACTATGCCTATAATCTATTATCTGGTCTTGTAACTGTGTCACGCTATATATAGTTATATGTGTAAGACGTGTAGTAATGTACATGCCCCCAAATCTGGTATCTAATTCTGAATCTATATTGAATTCACTATGAATCCATATAATTTGAACCACTATATCTAAATAGCCTATGTATCTATAAGCTAAAATCACTGTGGATCCATATAATCTGAACCACTGTATCTAAATAGTTTGTGTATCTATAAACTAAAGGTATATCCCCCTAAATGTCTTAAGTAATGCTAAGTGACCCATGTAATTTGAATTACTATATATTTCAACTGATCTAAGTTGAATCTAATAATCTAAGTAATGGAGGTGTAAGAACCATGATTTGTCCACTTATGAGAGTGGATGGGTATGCTGGGTAAGTGTAGGAATAAGAATAATAAGAATGATAACCCCTTTTTGGGAGAGGGATGAAATTTGTGATAGAGGAGGTCGAGCCAAAAGTGATGACTAGTGGCGTAATGATAGAAATAAGGTTGGTATAGTTTGAATTGATTGAGAATTTGTTTGATTGATTAGATTGAGTTGTTGAAATTAGAAAAAGTTTTGATTGGTGATGATCAAGGCGTGTGTCTGGGTGTAATAGAAATATGGAGATGCCCATGCCATAATAGGCAAATGAAGTAGTAAAAGAGCAAGGCTCACATGATGTTAAAGGTATCATTGTCATGATTTTGTGGAATAAAATGGTTTGTAAAATGGAGTTATGGGGTTTTAGTTATGGGCAAAATGGTATTTTGCCATGAATGAAAAAGTTATTTGATATAAGAAAATTGGTTTGATTCTTCATTATTTATGCATTGACTAGGTTGAGATCTTGAGCTTTGGAGTGAGAGATATGCTGAGGAGATGATCACCTGTCATGACCCTGTTTGAGTAGTTGGTAGCTCAGGTTGAGGCTGGTAGTGATGTTAACTTGGTGAGTAAGCTTAATGCTTGATTTTTGTCTATTTTAAAGCCTATTTTGGTGCTTTTTTGAGTTGTTTAAAGTATCCTAGGATAATTTTCACTAGTTTCAATGCTCTTATCTTGGAGTTAGTGCTCTTGTCTAGGGTTCAACACTGTTATCCAGGTTCTAGCGCTCCTATCCAATGCTATTATTCTATACCCAGTGTTATTGTCTTGGAGGCTTGATTTTTTGAGATGTTGCTTGGTTAGGTGCTATTGTTTTCAGTTGGTTAGTGATTTAGCATTGTGAACTAATATATATACTATTTTTTGGTATTTGTAAGGTGAGGTGTGGATGAGAGAGTTCTATAGGGACCAGGTTATGGAGACATTGCATTTTTTACCATTATCTACTGATGAGAGAGTTGTCATAGATAGGGTAGGATTGGGTCATGTGTGTGACCTAATCATAGTGTAGTGGGATAGATATTTGATTACCACCTTATGTGAGAGGTGTAATATAGATACATATACTTTATAGCTTCCTATGAGGGAGATTACTATGACTTTGGAGGATGTGTATCACATTTTACATTTATCAGGTAGTAGACAGTAGGTGATATTACAAGATGACATGGGTACTGATGCTATTGATAATGCATCATTGTATTTTGCTGGTGTACCTTTAGGTATACATCAAAGAGGTAGTGATAGTGATGTGTTACTATTAGTTATAGTATAGTCTAGTGTTTTGTGCCTATGGAAGTGGTTGGCCGTATTGTTGGCCTCATTTGTTGCTATGGATGGGAGTGGAGTGTTGATTGCATATAGGATACATAGGATTGTGTGTAATGTTGAGGTATACAACATTATGTTCTTATGGGGTAGGACTATGCTTTCCCATCTATGCAGGGATCTATATAGGTTTATATAAGAATTATTTAGTGGTGGATTGAGTGTAATGATGTTATTGCATTGTTGGGCTTATGAGCACATAGTGGTTGTGTGATTGATTGGATTAATTAAGGTAGAATGGGCACCTCTGTGACCATTTAGGGAGTGGTGGATGAGTACACTAGCTATCTGGTCTCCTGGGATAGATCATTATAGATAGATTGGTGGTTTGTGATATCATATGGAGGCCTTATAGAGGATTTTATAGGTAGGCTAAGGATGGAGTGTAATTATGGTATATGAGGGTTAGTTTTTGGATACATGACCTTTTAGTTGGAGTGTATGAGTGCTTTTAGTTTGAGTGCATGACTAGATAGTTTAAGGTACCATAAGATGTATCCCTGATAGCATGGGTATGGGTGAGGAGTGCATGAACACCAACGAGGGTAGGAACTCATGTGAGACTTACTGAGGCTGAGTTAGCACCATTACTTTTAAATACATAGGATGCAACTATAGATATTCCTAATGTACATGATCTTGGATATACCAAGGCATACACCACATGGTGGGCTAGACATCAGTGGGCTCCATTGTATCCTGTTGATGGAGGGGATGCTCTTGAGTATGAGGATCCTACATCGATCTAGATGATGGGAGGTAAGTAGTAATTGTATTTGAAATGTGTATAAGTTTGTGCTTATTTTGTTTGATTTGAAAGTATATATCTAATGTAGTGTTGTACTTTGTGTGTAGGTGAAGTGGGAGGTACTCAAGATGAAGCACAAGCCAGGGTAGGAAGTAGAGATTATGAGTACTGGGAGACCATCATTGAGTTGACACTTCAAGAACTTATATGGCATATACATGATGATGCGGTGGAGGAGGGTTTGATAGAGAGAATGATAATTAAAGATGGTGTTCATGCTCATTTATTTGATAGAGTAGCTATAATGATAGATACATATATTAGAGTAGTGGGAGAGAGAGATGCACTGAGGGTTAAGCTAGATAGGCATAGGATACCCCCATCTAATTTTGGATCAGTGAGTACAAGGATTATGGATGAGTACACAAACCTTCAAAGGTGATATGAAAACTTGTGCAAGGACCATGGTCAGTTACTAGAGAAAGATAGTCATCATAAGAGGTTGAGGAGGTGCAAGGCCATTGAGTGTTAGGTTAGATTATGGTACTAGTACTGGAGGAGAGAGTGAGGGCCTGATGCCCATTTATGATTGATTGTATTTGATGTGATGTATATGTTTTTAAAACTTTGTTATATATATGGATACTAGTTTTGATTTCAACTCATGCATACTGTGTTATGGGATTTGAAGTATATTATTATATTTATTGTAAATGGTTGATTATAAATAGTTGATTTGGGATCGACTTTGAGGTTGCATATGTTTTGGTAGATAGCATTTTGGGATGTGATTTTACCATTCATGATATTTTTCAAGTATGATATTTAGGTTTGATTTGTAATCATATATGAGTAAAAATTTTATTGGTTTTGTAACTGGTAAGTTGTTTTGATAAAGTGAACTAATTTAATCTTGGTAAAATAAAATATTTGTAAGGTCAAGAGTTGGATAATTTGGTTTGGCTAGGGATGGTTATTCAAAACTAGGAATGTTAGTTGTTAGTATAAGGGGATGCAAGAGAGCCTTCTATGCTCAATTCCTTGAGAGTGATTCAAGAATGCAAAGGCTGGGCCTTTGGATTCATCATCACCCACTAAGTGAAGCTATGTAATCATGTGTGTGTGAATCTATGTTTGGACTATGTGTCCCATCCCTCTAAGTAGGTGGTTCAAGAATAAAAAGGCTGGCCCTTTGGCTCCATCATTTCCCACTAAGTGAATCTATGAATTGATGTGTGTTGTATCACTCTATGCTGTATCACTATCTAAACCCTGATGGCCAACTGAATAAATGGTCATCTTACTCATGATGTGTAAGAACATGCTCTATATTTGATCCTATTTGTGGTACATTAACTATAGATATGCATGGAGACTCTACCAAATGTAACCTTACTGGATGTGTAACTAAAACTATGTGCTATGAAGAAGGCTCATCTATCTATAATTATAGTGGATTATTACATGAAATAACACCCTATGGCCTCTATTGTGATATATATGACTGAGTAATATATTGAGCTGGAACTATAACCTATGATGGGGGATCATCTAATCTTAATCATAACAGGTTACTATGTGAGATAGGTCCCAAAAAACTTAGTCATAGTGAATATCTCTCTGGAGAAATACTCTATGATGTGGGTTCATCTAATCTTAACCGTAGTGGGTTGATACATGAGACAGGACCTAGAAAACTTGACCATAGTGAATATCTCTCTAGAGTGGTACTCTATTGTGGTGTTTCTGACTGTGCTAGATATGTTTATGGAACTAAACTATGTATTCCTTGGATTACAATGCTATATGTAGGCTTCTCTCATTGTACTAGTTTCAAAACCTTTTGAATAGGTGGAGTATGAGATTTCCTGTGAGGCTCTATCCTAGAACCCACATTATTCTCATGATGAGTGACTGATGATTCCTGTAAAGGAATGTCCTGGGATGACTCAGTCATGGATGAATGAGGTCTATGGTTCTATGATGGAGGAGATCTCGGTGCCCCCTATGTAAATTCTATGATGCCATTATGAACACATCTATTAATACAATCCCTGAGTCCATAATAATCACTATCTCTATGTCCATGTATATGACGATAGTTACAAAAGAGTCGATGTGGCTATTGATGTAAGAGATGTGGATCTCATCGATGAGTAGAAGGTAATATGATTAACCTCCTATCTAGTAGTGATAATAATATGACACATGGGCTATCCTACTCTAAATCAAACTATAATGGTGCCTTGTTGTTGTTCTTTATATGCATACTGTAGGTTATGCTCTAAAAACTAGCTCTCTATTCTTAACTAGTTGATTTTCTGGTTGAGGTCTCCTATCTTTTTTAGGACATGATCGATGTTTTGTGGTAGGAGTTGTAGATGGAGGTACTACTATGAAATCTAGAGTAATGCAATCAACTGAATCTACCTCAATCAATCCCAATTTATTTTCCAAAGCTAGAATTGTATAGCATAAATGCCTGAAAGAGGACTCTATCTGATATAATATATGCTTGAGGAGAGGTTGACGAAGCCCCTTAATAAAGATATGCTGAATTTATAAATCTAATAGTTTATAGATCAATCTTAACATATGCATCTTGAATCGTAAGATATAATCACTAACTAGATTTGAAGTATTATGATGCAAAGTGGCAAGTTTCTCATATGTAACATGAGGGCTCATGTTTGCTATGTAATGTTTGAGAAATGCATCCTCTAAGTCATAATATGTGTGTAAGGATCCAATGGGGAGTAATGAAAGAACCAATTCTGTGCTTCCCCTACTAATGTTTGATAGAATAAATTTAGTAGAATCAAAGGACTTGCATGAGATGGAAAAGCCTTTTGAAAGGCTTGAAGGTGTATGAATGGATCTCCAGGTCCATCAAAGTGAGGCAATGATGGTATCTAGAAATGCTTAGGTAATGAAGATTTTACAAATGTATTTGGAAGAGGGTTACCACATAAATCATTGGTATCCATCCAAGACTTATAAGCCTTGTTTTACAAGGTAAGGAGGTGTACTTGGTGTTATAATTCACCAACTGCATGCATCAAAGAAATAATCTCTTGGGATGATATATTAACATCTTTAAATGGTTCATTTAATCATTGAATTTGATCATTAATTTTAGCCATGGGAATGCTACACTTAGAAATTAGATCATAGAGAGGGGGTGTGCTCATTTGAACCTTTGGAAGAATGGTAACTTGGACCTTATTGGAGGGATGTGAGCTACCATTCTCTTTAGGTGAAGAGTGAGAAATAGGTGATACTGTAATAGGGGGTGGCTTAGGAGATTCATTGGTATATTTATGTTTTAGTGAATCACATTCTAATTGAGTAAAGGATATGATGTGATCATTAACATGTACATTATTTTAAATAGAATCATACATAGAAGTAGAAACAACATTTGGTAGTGGATTATGTTTGAGAGGAAGAGAGAGAAAAGTTAGAAACATGAGATACATTTTCTTCTTCACTATGTACATAAGAAGCATCATTATTCCATGCATTATCATAGACAAAATATTGTTCATAATCACTCTTATTTTCATATTCACTTGCATATTGACTATCATACTCATTATCACTTCCATTGTCACTAGGGAGAGGTGTAAGGGAAGAATTTAATTATTTTCTCATATGAAATAAATTATCATGTGAAATTGGAATAATATGTGCATCTATGTTATCCATAGATGGAGTGTATGTATTATTTTTATTTGCAATATGATAAGTAAGAGAAAGAGAGTTATCATTTAGACATTATTCTGACAAAGTAGAGTTAAGAACATGAGATGTATCATTTGAATTATGCATTGGTAATTTGATTATATTGCATTTATATTGTTGTATTTTGAACATAGAAGTAGCAAAAGAGAGAGAGAGAGATTAGGTTCACATGGAAGAGAATTATAACCAATAAGAGTTTCACTTAGAAGTGCATGACTAATTTATTCATTTGGTGCATTATGCATAGGATAATGAGGTGAAAATTACCTTTTCCATTTGTCAAAATTATTTTCTTTAGAAGAAGGAATAAAAAAGATAGGTTTGAGAGAAGAAGATGTATTTACTTTTTCTTCACTATCACTTTCACATGTATCATCATATTCCTCATTACAATAATAGTAATTATCTTCATTGTAAATGAAATCATTTTTCAAATTTTTAGCTTATGTGCAATTTTACAAATTTGTCCATTCATTGTCATAATTATGAGAAAAATTTAGAAATTGATCTATGGGATGAGAGGGAAGAAGTGCCTTAATGGCCATTTTATTTCTTTCACCAAAGAGAATATGTAAAAGTACTATTAAGCAAATAAATGAAATAATAACTACTAACATAGAGATTTTGAAAATATTTTTGACACTCTAAACAATTTACAAAAATTGTAAAATATTTTTCTAAAAATTGCAAGGAAGGCTTGAAATTTTAGGACCTAGTTTAGGAATCTAGGGTTTTGGATTGGGGTTCTAGAATTTTTGAAAATTATTGCTATAATTTAAATTCTAAAATAAATTTGAATAAGATAAATGCATAAAAATTTATAAAAAAATTAGAAAATTGAAATTTAATTTTTGCACATAATAACTACCAACATAGATATTTTGAAAATATTTTTGACATGCTAAACAATTTGCAAAAATTCTAAAATATTTTTCTAAAAATTGTAAGGGAGGGAAGCTTGGGGTTTGAGGACCTAGTTTTTTAATCTAGGGTTTTGGATTAGGGTTTTAGAATTTTTGAAAATTATTGCAATAATTTATATTCTCAAATAATATTTGAATAAAATTAATGCACAAAAATTAGAAATTAAATTTTTGCACAAAAATTATGAAGGAAAAACCCTAAGGATACCTAGGGTTTGAGATTTGTTCAAAGTAAGTTAAATAATATTTGAAAGTTAAATTGCATATAGAAATAAATAAAGTTATCTAGAAAAATAGGCCAAAATAAATGACTCAGGTGTTGAAATCTATTGTACAAGACTGGGAAGATGTCAAGAACCTGGATCTGGGTTTCATTTTATTAAAGGATAGGAGCATCAAAATAATACACCCTAGGGTCTAATGCTGTAGTTATTTTCTACCTCTATTATCCCAGAGACCTAAGTTTTCTAGGTTTTATTCCCTGTCTCTATGTGAGCCTATATATGAAAATTTGAAGGTTGAATGTCGATAGAGCTCGCTATAGGTCCATTTCAATCTCTAAACCCTAGGTCTATCTACACACATGAAACAATAAACACATGAAAAGCATAGGGGAAAATTTTGATTAGTGTAAGTATGATCACATGATCTAGAACCCCTGTTATCTTGATCATTACCTACATTAACCCTCAAGCTAGGGTCTCAGATCAAATGTAGTTCTCCCTTAGGGAATGTGCATATCAATGCACATGATAGATGCAAGAATAAACTTTCACCTAGGCCCTTTCTTGATCAAGCATGTAAGTCTATATGTGATGAAAAATTTTGAGCTATAATATTGACTAATTTTTAATTATGTACTATGATAAAATAGTAAGTGATAGATATAAAATGCCTTGTGAAGTCCTTTATATAAGATACTCTTTATTTTGAATTTAGGAGTTATTCACATTTGGATGACATTAGGAAAACTTAAGGATGAAGATAAGAAAGGATTGGGACTCATTCAATGAGATAAAAAAATCATTAGAGATAAAAATTCCATTAGATAGGAGTGCTGGAAATGGACACCCTAGAGTCTAATGATATAGTCCAATCCCAATGCTCCTGTCCTATAAGCTCGAGACTTGGGGGGATGGAACTAACACAGTAATTTTGACCTAACTGAGGTGGAATGACCACTTGAAAAGCTCAAGATGATTGGGAATAAGTAAAAATGTGACTCAAACATGAAATAAGACCATGATAAGTAAAACCAAAAGAAATGGCTAAATGTGAACAAGGATCATATTATCTAGTTAGAGGCTCCTATGAAAGGACTATGACAAGACATGATATGTGTGGTTACTTGACCAATTTAGGGTGTATATATTAGCATTCAAATTACATAGGCTTTTTTAAGGATAGGTTGGCTATTCCCCTTGCCTGATTCCCCCCTTTGTATTTGATATCCATTTGGTTTATTGTACAAAAGCTATGGTTTTACATGTATAGGTCTTCTGTGAGGTAAATCAAGACACACAATAAACCAAAACAAGTCATCACAAACATGAGTATGAACTAAGATCTAATAATTAGTTATATAGTCAACTAGGATATAACCATAGTCAACAGTTAAGGATATAGTGTGACCTTGTCCTAACATAGTTTAAAATACTACTTTAGATTGTGACTTAGTTCAAAGGTCCTTAAAGTTAATTTTTATCAATAGTTATCCTGTAAAGTCAATAATAAATCAAATATAAGTTAGGTTTGCATATTTTTTTTTATCAATTTACTGTTTATAACTCATTTATAATTATGTAAATTATTGTATTGTGCATTTGAAATTGTATATTTTGTAGATCTGAATCAATTTTCTATCATTTGATGTTTATTAGATTTCATTGTTAAATAGAATATAACATTAAATATTTATAATTTTCTCAGACCCTTTTGAACCCTAGAAACTAGTGCTGACTTAGCTTCTAACTATCTATCATGCCATTATCTATGCATATTCCCATAGTATTCTCCCCTCTCGGCTCATCTAGACCCATCTACACAATCATTTATTGGTGCTTGACACTTGCTGGATCTATGTTTCTTTTTGATTCATTTTATGTTTCTGTCCAAATTCATAGTGTATCCTTGAAATTATTTTGTTTCCAAACTACACACCATGCACTAACTTTCATGAATGCCACACTTATTTTGTGCATCACCCCTTCCAACATTTTTCAAGATTTCATATTATTAAGATGTCTATCTCACACTTATTGCTTCATGATCAACATTCCCCCATACTTGTTGTCTATCCTAAAATAACTATTTTTGAATTCTTCAGGGTTATGCTTGTGAATGTTTTAAGAATTACTTCCCTAACCTTCTTGATATTGTCCCATGAAATAATTGATTGAGAAATAATCCTCTTGACCTATTACACATTACCATTCATAGCCTCTACTTTTGAAATGTCATCCCTTTTTCAAAATAATATTTCTCAATATTTCTTACTTATTTATTAAATTGATAACAACTTCCCTCGTGTTGTTTCACCATATAAATCTAAAATTCAATTTTTCAGATCCATGTAATGCTTCTTTACCAAAAACTTCTAGGCATCTTGTCATCCTCATTTTTTAGTCTTGTGTCAATGTAGTTTGATTTTTTCCTAAATCCTTGAATACATGTGACACGATTGGGGCTTTTTTATCTGATTCCTTGAGCACTTATTACAAATCTTTGGCCTGATTATCCCAATATCCATTAGTGGATTATAAATTTTGTTTCTTTAGATCTTCCTCTAATTGTTGCACAGTTGTATCTACCAAAGTCTCATACCATAACCTATGTATAGTTGCTTTGAGGTTGTCAATTAGCTCCATCCCTTCCATAGTTGATTTTACCCAAAGTTACATTTTTTATTTTTTAATGGTGGTGATCATCTAATCAAATTATTTTTCCTCTTTTTATTTAATTTATTTGAATACTTATCTATTCTCTTTCCCAATTCTCCAATTTCTTCCTTCATCTCCAAACTAAATTGTGCCACATATGCAACTGGTTGCACCAATCCCAAACCTACTTATTTAATGTTTGTATTATCTAAATTTCAAGTAACATTCTTGAAAAAATCTTCATGTTCTCCTTCCATGGTTATGCCATGTGTTTACATTTGTAATGTTGGATTTATACCATGTGCATCTACCAAGTCTTGCATTTTCTTATTTATTTCATCTTTCCCTTATTCATCCAATTTTTTTCTTCCTCTTTACCCTCAAACATCACATTTATCACCTCTATATTTTATGGTTTTGACTCTATAATATTTGGTGTGTCTTCATTTTCACTCCTTGATGCACTTACATCCATGTGTATTTCCTCTTCTTTGTCCTTATTGGGTTCCTCTGAGATGGATTGAAGCTTTTCTCATGTAACCTTATACTACTTATTTTCCATGCACCAATTATCTTCCATTTATTTTGTATTTGTGTGGCATCCTTCCCATACATGGTGTTTTATTAGTTTCTTTCAATCTTCTATCCTTTCCACTTTCCTTTTTCTTAGATTTAGACTCTGATACCTCAAGTTCCTCTTCCTATCTCTTGCCAGTCTCTTGTGCATTATCTTTCTTTATCTTCTATATTTGAGCCTTCAATTTCTTTATCTTATTTGTCTCCCAACCTTGTGGAACATCCTTATAAACATCTTACCATGTTAGTGGCTTCTCCATTCATGTGGGTCTGATGTATTTAGGCTTCAATGCACATGTTAATAAATGCTTGACTTCATTCATCAAACATTCCTACGTTGATTTTAACTCTAGACTATCATCTTTGTTAAACACCTTATTTACCATTGTGATGAATCTTTTCCTTAGGTGGTTTCTCTCATTATCCACCTTGTCCACATCCACATTTTCTCATATGATGCTCTCCAATATCGTTAATGTTCTTTCCATTTAGTGTGCAAACACTACATAGGCCAACTTCATATAAAATATCTCTTTATCATCTTGATCCTTCACCTTTACCAATGTGTAATGATTCATTACACAAAAATAAGCTTTCCCTTTCTATGCTTCACCACTTTATTGTTTACTGTATGTTTTGTACTAATTATTAGGTTCAAATTGTTGAACCATTTCAACATTTTCAACTTACAAGTATCATTCATCTAGTCTACATATTGGTGTGTGACATACTTCTTTGCACATGAATTATTTTATTGGGATGCCTATCTCCTCCAAAATCATCATAATCAAATATATTCCCTAATTAAATACTACCTACAATGTGTGCCTCCTCAATCATGCAGTTGATCTCCTCGGTTATGTACTTTGTGAAGTTAAATTTTACCCTAGCCTTCACAATTTAGTAAGCTAAATACAAAATGGGCTTAGAAGCATCTCCCCATTTATTAGTAACTATTAGTTTTACATTGATAAAATGTATAACTACCCATGTTGGTAATATAAAAATGTTCTTCAAATCCATGGGGTAACTCCTTGGTGCAACTTCAACTATAATGCCACCTTAAAAATGTTTTCATCCTCCAATAATTCCATGTGCATATATTTTAATTCATTTTTTAGTCCTATAATATGGTTGATTAGTGTCTGTGATATATTCATACTTCACCCTATGAAGTCAACTTTCCAATTATATGTTCTGGATAACAACCACTTTGTTAACTCATTTAGCTTCCAAAATAGGGAAATTCACACATCTCGAATATCTATGTTCCTTCTAAATGGGTTATTATGGAAAACGTACTATCCAAACTTCTCAATTTGTGTAACTATGTAGTGATCTCCATTCACAATATTTACGCTCTTGTGATTAAAAATATTCAATCATGCATTCTCCTATTTTGGAGGATAACTCCTCACCTATGTGCACCTCTCATAAAATCTACATAAGTGGAGCTTTAAATGCCTTTATCTTCTTACCCCCTTTTATACTAGGTGATTTGATAACATCCCTTATTGGAGTTTTTTATTGTTCAACCTCATTTTCCTCTTTGATCTCTACCTTTATTGGCAATATACATACTTATTCTTTCTCTTCCATTAGAGGGGTCATCCTCAACGTCATTTTATTCTTCACCATTATTGTAATTCCTTAACCCTTTGTAGCTTCCTTAAACAACAATCTTCATTTCGTTAATTCATTTTATTTTTAATTATGTAATTTCACTCTTAATTTGCAATCAATCCTTATGTGCTTTTCAATGGCATTATTTTTCCCTCGTGATACCTAATGACCTCTACAAATTCAATTTCCTAGATGTCTTTATTTTTCCTTTTTGAAAAAAGACAAGAGATATTTAATTATCTCAATTCATAAATAATTCTCAAAGATATCCCTTTCCTTTTATAACCTTAGGTGCATTAACTCCGCTACCTACCTATGAACCTTTTTCTTTGTTATCATCCATTGGTAAAATTTTCAAAAATATGATTGTTTAATGCCTTGTTCTATGTGTCTTTTTTGGAGTCTTTTCATTCTTACTTGTATATAGTTTTATTTACATTTTCTATCTCAACCCACTATTGTGTGTGCAACTTACTTCCCTTGTCACCTTCTACACTACACTCTCTTTTATGTAACATAATTCATGCACACTTCCATGTACATTCTTGCACTGATCTTCTATTTTTTTCCTACCAAGTAATTTGATGTTCCTTTATCCCCACAACAAATAAGTGGAAAGTCCTCTTATGCATCATTGTGTTGTTGGTTGTCTTGGTCATTTGCCACTTTTTGCTTTTTAAAAATCCATATTCCCACTTATCTACAAAACTCCACTATGCATGAATATCCCTCCCCAAGATATTTATACCTCTTATATAAGGATCCCAAAAGACCCCTGAATCGATTAGATTTACAAGATAATATGTACTTATTACAAAAAATATATAAACATGTCAATGAAACCAAATTATAAAAAGTAAGAAATATTTTTATGGTACATTTTCACAAGGCCAATGGCCTTTCCCCATTTTGCCATATGTCTAATCATTTATATTTTTTCCACTTGTTTATGAGATCCATTAAATGTAAGTAGTTTCATATCATATTATTATGATATGTGCAATGTGCGATAAATGGACATAGTTTATTCCTTGCATGTAATGATTCAAAGGTTACCTAATTATTTATGTATGCTTGTAAAAGTATTCTTCCTTGAGACTATTTCTCCTTTTCCCCTTATAACTTCCCAAATGGTGTGTATATCCTAATTTCATAGGATTCATGCTTTCTATCCCTCACATATTTAGTTTTGAGGAATTTGTCTTCAAATTCTTAGACTATGATCACAATACACACAATCATCCCATGATCCTTGACTGAAGTTCTACCACTTTTTCACTTGGATTTTTACTTCACACGTCTTAAAATTCTTGCACTCAAATGATATTATTTTTTATTATAATGTGTGGGAACACATTATTATATTCCTATATGATTTCAACCATGTGCTGTAATTATACATCACTCCAATAGGTTCCCATAATACCCACCCTTCACTCTTCTCAATTCCCACGTTTACTTAATGCACATAATTTTCCCATGTGTATCCTTCATGACCATGTACTTAGTCCCTATTAAAATTTACCATTCCTAAAAGTAGTGACTACTCCCATGGCCAATTTCTTGATCTAGGTTGATTTCCCATGACCTATCTTCTATATGGCTTCCTTTTATTTCCTAACCCATGGCTTCGTTATCTCTTTCATTCAACATATAACATGTGAATACTCATATTTTAATGTATCAAACATCATATGAAACCATAAACATATTGGAAAAAATCACACCCACATGGTCCATTTTTTATCTTCTTTTTTCCACTTGTTTCTCAAGGTCCACATCAATAGACCACATTAGAAATATGGTGGATTCTTTTTTGCACATGAACTTTCCATGGATTACTCCCCTAGATTTATTATAATTTGGTAAATAAGGTCTATATTTTGACCATATATAAATAGTAGTGTTTCCTAGTGTATATGTAAACACATCAAATCTGCCTACCTCTTTGGGCATAAATGCCACTCTCACATATGCATTTATGCAATTTTTACCATCATATTGGGGTAACTTCCCAAATATTTCTTTAATATATATTAATACACTTTAAGGTCTTTAAGTCACCTTTGGAACCCATTTCTTAGTTATTTTATTGACTAAACATGGTAAAATCTTCTTGGGTCCACACATGAATAGTTAACTCCTGATAGGGCTTACAACTTGAAACTTCACATGCATGCATGTTCTTCCATTCACTTTATACTCTTATTACACCCATCTTGTGCATGCATGATTGTATATACCAAATATATATGTGCCACTCTTATAAATTAGTACCTTGTCATCCGTTGGGTCTAAGTACTCTTTATCATGTATGGTAATGATGTAGATGCAACTTATCTCTTCTTTAACATCTACACTTTCCACAAGTAATGGTCCATGATTTCCATTTAAATGAAATAAAAGCCTTTTTATTCCATTTTAAAAACTAACAAAATGTTTTTTAGAGTGCATATTTTCCTTATTCTCATAACAACATGACCCTCCTAGTAAAGTCAGGTTTCAGTCTGCCTGTAGTAAAGGAATGACCTAAAATTCAGCCTTGAATTATGCTCCAATTATGGTCAATTTTATATTCCTCAAGAATCCCAACATTCTTAGACTTGAGTTATCTACCATAAACATCACATTAGTCAAAGGTGATAACCTTGGACCACCCATCAATTTTCACTCATCTTGTGTTAGCATGCTTACCTATGGGCCTATATCAATCAAGATTTTGTGCGACTCCAAGTCATTTAAAATTTATTAATGATTAAATCCTAGTCATACTACACATTTTCAGTAGCATGAAATTATTTCATGTTAAAAATTATCAATGGTTATCTCCTAGTCATACATCACATTTTTAGTCACAAGAAATTCCTACATCTTTATAGGGAATTGTGTTTACCCATCCCCCATACTTGTCCTTAGTCAGTCATTCATCAATGATAACATCGATTTATGTTCAACACATACATAATTTCCAAGATATTTGTCATTTCCTTATCATTGGTACCCTTTTGCTGATTACTATAATTTATCTTCACATTTATCTTTTTGGTTATCCAAAGTGCTTCCTAAGACTCTACACAATATCTTTTGCATCAACTAGTAACCTATTATCCATAGATGCATATGAGTAGTCTAGTGACACTACTCTTGGATTATGCATCATTTCCTAAGTATCCATTCCTCCCTTTATAGTGATGTTTAAATTTTGTCTTGTGCCTCCCTTCTGCATAGCTTCATTGACTTCTCAATCCCCACCTTGGTGTAAAACTTGGATCTATCCTACTCATTTCAAAACTATGTCCTTCTATAAGATGTTTTACTGAATTTATAATAAATCCTCTAGATTTTGACCCTTACTATAGTGAAGACAAATAAGGAACTTTATGTATTCCCTTTGATAATGATATGATTTTACACACTTGAAACAAGTTCCTTGGAACCTATTTCCTCCTCTCTCACCACCATGCATCCTATATTCCTTCCACTATAACCTCTTCCTTGTCAAGGTTGTTGATTATGTGTGGTTTTTTTGGGTGCTTATAGTCAAAACCTCATCTCTATGTAACACAAATCTCATCAATGACCTAATAGTTTATTGTGTCATGAGCATGCGTATCATAAATTTTACACCACATTGCTTTGCATTTCTTGGATTCTTTAACTAACACACAATTCCTTGTCTCATGTCCCTCCTAACACACATCACAATAAACACTAAAAAATTACACCTTCATGTACATGATTTTTTAATTTTATATGTCCCTTAATCTCACAATCCTTGATCCCTAGTCATTTATGTGATTCCTATGCACTATTCACAGACAACATCTAAATATATATAGCCATATTTGAAATTTGAGCCTAAAAAAAGGGACTAACTCCAACATTAAAGTTATTAATGACTTCCGTACAAAGTGTGTCATTTATTCTTAGACATAGGTAAAAGAATTCATGGCTTATTATATTTAAAAATTTGGAAATAATCCTCCAACAAACCACTACACATGTTGCATTAGATAAATCTTATAAGACAACTTAGAAACCAAAATATTAAAATGTGCTTCATACGTGTGCACACTCTCAATAGAGTCTTTATTAATATACTTTATAACATAACTATTTTATTGTTAGAAATCCAAATTTTGGAACTCCCTCAAGAATTAAATCTTAAATTGGTTAAATTCCACTATAGTTTGATGTGTATCAAACTTCATGTACTAGGTATGCACACAATCCATTAACATCATGGAAAACTATCTTTATTTTATCTTCAACAAAGTTACTTCCTTTACACAACATATAATTTGACACTTGTGGATATGATTCTAGACATCCTTAGTCCCATGATACTCTAATAACTTTATCAACATCTCATAGTAGAATGTTAGATGTAATTCTAGTTATTGCACCTTCACACTACTCCCAATATTAGTAATTCCACTTCCACTATCTATTTGTCTTATGCTACCTTATGTGGTAGCTATTATATTTCCTCCAAAAGCATTTACACTAAGAAAAAACCTAGAATGCCACCCCCTATTGGTGTGCTCATCATCACAGTCACATTTACAAACTCCTAGTGTATGAAATCTAATGATCTACTATAATTTCTCTCACTTAATTTGACAAAAATATTTAGCTTTAAAAACTTCTCTTAACAATCATGATACACACATGCATAGGCCATGGGTGAAAACAGAGCCAAGATATCCTAAACTTGTACATAGAGATCCACTTTCTTGTGAATTTCTATCCATATTCATAAATTAACTCTCCCCATCTATGGATTTTCCACTGTGCATCATTTATTCCTCATTAGAGTAACTATCTTCTCCTTACAAACTAATCAAGTGCCCTATTATTCTATGTAGGTCCTTATGACATTTAGATGACTTAGTTTCCCCCTTCCCCATGGGGTCCATAATTCAAGTCTCACTTCCCTTTCCATAGAGTCATCCATCTTCCCTTTCCTTGCATTAATATGATCTCCTTCTAGTTTTACTGTGCTAGCCTTTACACAACATAAGGCTTAGTTATAAATGGCTAGGGTTTCAACCAAAAAAATATTTTCTCCAATGGTAATTCTCCACACATACTCTCTCAATATTCACACTCTATGAAAATAGGGTCTTAGGCCACTCCTAGTAACACAAATAAAATATTGTGTTTTTTATCGATCTCTCATAGTGTTGCACAAGCTAGATTATGCATAACAAATAGTAGGAAACTCACACTTACAAGACTATTATATCAATTAAGCCAAAATTCTTAATCACTCACTCAAAATGCATCAAGAAAATACTAAGAACCCTAATTTTATATAGATAACCATGAATATAATAAGTAGGCTCATTCAAATCCTAGGAAACACGTAAGGAATAAAAATAACACATCATCATCAAGACTTTTTCTGATAAATAATGGGGTTGGAGGGTCTTACTGACTTTTTAAGTCACCCCCTGATCAACATAGGGATTCTCAAGGATTATAAAGAGATAACACACCTACGATGACCCAAGTGATTCAAACAAAAGGTGCACAAACACTTCCCATTTGTGCTCAAGCCCAAGATATAGGTGTAGGTCTGCACAGGAGTAAGAGGATGGTTCATGCTAACTAAATGTTCCCAATGCATGATTGTGCATAATATTTTTTGGTACACAAGTCAAAAGGTGCACATGTATAAAGATGCAAGACCACTGAGTTTTAAAAGGCCAAAGCAGAGGAAACATGTGAGTAACATTTACAAGTTGCAAAGAATGCACCAAAGACCTTTAGCTTTCTTGTGAAATCTTATTCAAAGACTTCTTGCACTTATCCAATGTAGTTTCATGCTTGTATGTAGGATCTTACCTCTACACACTTATATTGTGTGAGATGCAACCTTATTTTCACTATTGCCATGTGGTGGGTTGGCACTTATTCTACATAATGAGATTCTCAATTTGCCTAGGATAAGCACCAACCTTCCACATGTCACAATGAAACTACCTCCATCCAAAAGATCTAATGGAATCCTATGAGAACCCATAAAAGTGATGTGTTACATTCCTATATTACCACACCCAAGATCAATTAGGAAGTGCCATGTGCTGAGTAGCTGCTAGATATAATGAAGATTGTTGGAGGTGTTTGAGAAAAGCTCAAGGTGTTGTTAGAACAATTAAATGCAGAAGTGACTACCAGACATTAGGAATTGAGTGCACACCATTATTTAGCTCTATCAGGGAAATATTTCATTCCCCTATGCACATGTATCCTAAGAGGATCCTGCCATGAACTCTAGATCTAATTAACCTACCAAAATTTAGGAATTAGTGACAAAGCACTGCTAGTGAATTTAAAGTTATACCCACCAACCCAACTAGTGTATTTATTGTAAAATAGGCTTGATTCACTATAAAATATTAGATTTACATTTTAAAAGGGTTGACACATTTGTAGTGGCCTCATACTACTAAAATTTTCCCTCCATGAACATTTGTATTGGCTAAATCTTATAGATTTATGAGAATTAAGTTTAGCTCTTTCTGTTCTTCTGATGTCCTATGTGTAATTTATGTTTTTTGATCTTTGACAGTGGGTAATGTTTTTCCCTTTCATTGTTGTCCATTTTTTGTACCTCTTCATTAAACTTAGAACTCATTTGTAGGCCATGTTCTGTGCACACTCAATTCTATGTTGATGTTTTTTGTGGATTGTTTATCATCGCTTTCAATGTCATGCTATGTTCCCATGCCTCTATGTGAAACACTTATGCATTTGGAGTGACTTGGTGGAAACAATGTGATATTTTATTATTTTCAATGGTTTGCACTATTTTTATGGTAGTAGGAGTACTCATTCTATTTTAGGTGCATCACCTTTTACTTTCAACATCTTTTACCTTCTCCCTCCCTTTTCCTCTCAAAGATCATAGGTTTAGATTAGTGTTAATTTACCTTTCTACTCTTTAGGCCTATGCACTGGTATTAAACTAGGTGCACTTAAAATATAAGGAATCCAACCTACTCTAAAGGCTCATCCTAAGGAGTGTAAAGGTCCCATGCCTTGGGGACATTACCATCATTGTGATAAGATAATTGATGATCATGCATGCAATTACATGATAATAATTCCATGCCCAGTACCTTAGACTCTTGCACTTTGCACAAGGCCTTTATGCTCAATGCCCCACTACCAAGGTTTCCCATATTGTAGAGCATCCATAGGTACATATTTTAAATGATAATAATTTTTGGCATGCCCAGTGAGACCAAGTTGATGAAAAGCTAAGGAATCAGTGCTACCCTTAGCCATCAAGTGTTGAAGACATTCCATAGAGCACCTGACAACTTTGAATGACTAAAATCTAATGGTTTAAGTAGTTTCAGTGCTTAAAGATATGTCTTTCCACCCCCATTCTATGAAAATTCTACGTTTGCACCTTCTCATTTCTTATATCAAGACCATGCTCATGCCTATAGCCTTTTCCTAGTTTAGTGCCTATGGAATCCCCCTTATACTTATAATCAACCCTGCATAACCTACCTTACTCCCAATCATCATTAATACCCTCCCAATTAGCCTCAAAAAAGCGTTAGTGATATACACCTTGATTTCCAAAGACAAATGAAGGAGATCAAAAGAGAGTAGGAGCATGATAAATTATGATAAGAGATTTATCATCAAGATTACACTTAGTAGGAGGTGATGAAGTAATGTAGATATGAAGAAGAGTGCTTGGCTAGGCAAATCATAGCCATAGAAGAGCAAATGCACTGGTTGCTTATGCAGATGCATAAAATTGAAGTGCAGCTAGATGCCCCCACTCCTTCCTTTCCTAGTTTCAAGTAGGCTCCCTACACCTACAAGACAATTTATGGGATATAAAGCTTTTGCACCCAAATTCCCTAGCTTTAGGTAGGATAAATTTGTTACACCTTCATGTAAATCCCCTACTTTCAAAGTACCAATATTTAAAGGGCCTACACTTGTACCAATTCAAGAGCCTGTGCCTGTGCCATCTTAAGAACCCATCCTTCCTGAGGAGCCTCAAACATAGTTATAAAAGCCTTATTAGACCATGCATCTCAACTTCACAATGCCTAACCTTATAAATCCCCCATCCTCTACATCAATTGAAGCCTCTTACCCTCCCACCATCTCTATTTTCAAAGGAGGACTGATTGTATGGAAGGCAAGTGCAAACCATTCAGATGAGGAGGATACTTTAAGTGAATATGTCAAGGATATCATCATTAGTAGTCCCTTATGCACTACCACACCAAAAGAATCAGCCCTAATACAAGAAGAATATAGGTACAATTAGATGGAGCAATAGGTTGATGAGCAGATGATCAAAGTAGCAATAGAAAGGGAGGAACTTAATGAGGAAGAGCTGATGTGTGCCACTCCAAAGTACATTCAAAGGCCTGAGCCTAACCTCTCTTAGGTGAATGAGCTACCATTTTGTACTATGAAGGAAGACCTTAAAGAAGAATCTAACCTTTGAAAGGAGTGCATGATCAAAGAGAGAAACTATTATCACCCCGAGGTTAGCCCATAGTTGTAATCATAGACATAGGAGGAGGACTCTTTTTTGGATGAGCTAGAAGAATTCTCTGTAGGAATATTTGAAAAATTAACATCCCCTAAGGACTAGAACAATGTCCAACTCTATGTCAATGGCCATGTTTAATCACATATCATAGATAGGTAGGGTGTACACATAAAGGAGGCTATAACCATGCAGATGGTAGGTACCCACAGGGAGTAAAGTGCACACCTAGGTTCAAATGAGTTATTTCAGGACTTATTCAAACTAAAGGAGTAATGTTAGCTAGTCGAGATTGAAGTGCCATGAGAAAATGTAGAATAATTTATGGTGATGAGTGGTATCAATCCTTGCATGCCCAAGCATGTCACATAATGGTTTCCAAGAGGCACATTAGACTTGGAGCAGTAGCTATGAGATGAGCAAAGGTAACCCGCTAGAGACATGAGATACTTGAGCAACATGTATAGGATTCCCATGATTTATAAGGATTTGTTCGATCAAATAACATATCTAAGCACTGAGAAATCTAGGAAGGATTGGTTTGACATTGAAGACATCAACCATTTGGGAGAAAGGCTTCTACACAACATGATAGAGTCATTCATCAAAGGGGATCCTAGGTATATGAACTTCCTTAAGTGTATGACATTGTGCCTCCACCTATCACATACCAACAATAGGATGGAGTGAAATGCAAAGGACCTAAGAGGTTTCTATTTTGATCCAAGAGGGCAAAGGCCCATGTTTGTAGTTTGTATATAGTAGATTAGATTAGCTTGCATTATATTTCCCTAAGTGCATGTGTGCACATTTTATAGTCTTAGTTTAGTTTTATTTTCCCCTAAGTAAATTTTGCACATCTATTGCTTATCCTTTTCCATTTTGTTTTATTTAGGGCATAACTCAATTCAATCTATTTAGACATAAGCCAAGCATGTTATAGCTTTAATGACACTGTGCCCAATGGATCACTTCAATGCCATTAAATTCATGCTTAGTAGGCAAGTGGCTCATAGAGGTCACCAGAAGTGTTGACTTTCTAAGTCACCCTTTGATTGTCATAGGGCTTCCCAAGGCTTACAAAGAGATAGTGCACCTACGATGAGCCAAGCACTTCAAGCAAAAGGTGCATAGGCACTTCCTATCTATGCTCAAGCTCAAGATAAAGGTGCAGGTCTACACAGGAGTAAGATGATAGTTTACACTCATTAAAGGTTCCTGATGCATATTTGTACATAGGATTTTGTGGCATGTAAGTCAAAAGGTGCACATGTTTAAGGATGCAGAACCCCTAAGTTCTAAAAGGCTAAAATAGAGAAAACACATGAGGAGTAGTTATAAGTTGCAAAAAACATGCCAAACACCTTTAAATTTCATGCACAATCTTATTTAAGGACCTCCATCCACCAATTCAATGTATTTTCATGCTCATGCATAGGATCTTGCATCTATGCCCTTCCATTGCATATGATGCAACCTTCTTTTCACCATTGCCATGTGGTGACCTAGATCTCATTCTAAACAATGAGATTCTTAGATTGCCTAAGATAAGTGCCAACCTTCCACATGTCATAACCATGCTACCGCCATCTAAAATCTCTAAAGGAATCCTCCAAGAGCCCATTGAAGTGATGCATGACATTCATGTATCACCACACCCAAGATCAATCAAGAAGCACCACATGCCGAGTAGCTACCAGATATAATGAAGATTGTTGGAGGTGGTTGAGAAAAGCTCGAGGTGCTATCAAAATGATTAAATTAAAAAAGAACTAACAGACATCAAGACTTGAGTGTATACAACTCTTTAACTCTATTAGGGAAATATTTCATTCTCCTATGCATGTTATCCTAAGAGGATACTAGTACCAAATCTAATCCAATCAACTTACTAGAATTTAAGAATTAGTAGTGAAGCACCATAAGTGAATTTGAAGTTATACCCACTAACCCAAGTGGCACATTTATTGTAAAACATGCTTGATTCACTATAAAAGCCTAGTTTTCCATTTTAAAAGGGTCAACATATTTTTAGTGGCCTCATGCTGATAAAATTTGCCCTCCATGAGCACTTATATTTGCTAAATATTATAGATTTATGAGAATTAAGTTCACCTCTTTCTATTCTTCTTATGTACTATGTGCTATTTGTGTTTGTTGATCCTTGACTATGTGTAATGTTCACCCCTCTCATCATTGTCCATTCCCCACACCTCATCATCGAACTCGAAACTCACTTGAAGGTCATGTTTTTTGCACACTCGAGTCTATATTGATGTTGTCTATGGATCATTTATCATCCCTCTTAGTGTCACACTATATTCTCATGCCTCTATGCAAAACGCTTATGCATTTGGAGTGACTTGGTAGAAATTACGTGATATTGTCTTATTTTTAAAGGTTTGCACTATATTTACGATAATAAGAGTGCTCACTCTATTCTAGGTTCATTGCCTTTTATTTTCAGCATCTTTTACCTTCTCCCTCCCTTTTCCTCTCAAATATTTTAGGTTTAAGTTAGTAGTAATTTACCTTTCTACTCTTTAGGTCTGTGTGCTAGTCTTAAACTAGGTGTGCTTAGAATAAAAGGAATTTAGCCTACTCTAGAGGCTCATAACGAGGAACACAAGGGTCCTACACCTTTGGGAAATTCCTATCATTGCAATGAGACAACTGATTCTCATGCACATAGCTGTGTAATAATACTTTTGCACCCAATACCTTAGACTCTTGTGCCCCATGCAAGGCCTTCATGCTCAGCACCCCACTGCTAAGCTTACCTACATCACAGAGTATCCATAGGTGTATGTTTATCAAATGATAATAGGTCCCCAACCCTATAAAAAGTGGAAACCATATATGAAGAACATGATAAACAAACTACAAAAAATCACCAAAGAAAAAACTTATAAACACAACTAAGTCTCACCCAAATTTGATTTATTATGAGAGTGAAGTAGCCTAGAAAGGAAATTAGGAATGAGACGTCCTTTTTTAACTTCTAACTACCATCCAATATTCTTGTTTATACAAGTTACCTAAATCTATACTAGAAGAAATGCATAAATCCAATGAAGATCCTATAAAGGCCTTATTCTTGCTAACTACATAAATAACATTAATCTGAAGTGAGGCACCAAATGAACCAGACATGCTTTTATTTCCTCATTATGAATGGGTTATGAAACTACACTTGAAGATAAATAGGTTTGCTATTAAAAAAAAACTGTAAGAAGCTCATCACCTACCTCCTTCCACCACAAAGAATCCCATTTACACTTGGGAATTTGATAAAAATTAGATAAATGACCAGTTTTGAAGCACTTCTAACACCTGAAGGGAAGCCATTCATAATCAAGGTTTTGAGACCAATAGCGACCATTAACTTTCAACTCAATCATTATTAGAAGGTCTTAAGATATATCTAAACAAATAAGAATCCTGACAAGGGTTGTTTGAAATAAGTTTGAGGTAGAAACATCAATCTCTAGCATATTACCCAAGGTTCCACCAATAACCAATAAATAAGCATTCGACCAAATTGAAGAGGAAGATACAACAACCACACCTAAATGGGTTTGAGAGAGATATTTTCAACCAAAGGATTAAAATATGGAAACCATTATAAGGATAAAGTGTTGGTCACAACTCCAAGATTTAGCTTGTATGATCTTATCACGATCAAGAAGAATATAAAAAACCATAATGAAAAATCCTCTAGCATACTGGTAGAGTTCCATGTTATCCTAAAAATAGGCTACCATAATTTAGATAATCACTAATGAAGGGCTAGAAGGATGTCCAAAACCTATCAAATATGCATATTACACCCCTTGCCACAAACCATTCCTCATTTTGAAGTACCTCGTCAAGAGCCTCCTTCTCAAAAGAAACAACTAGTGGAGCCATTATAGCACCCATATGTAAACCTAATTTTTTTCTCGACTTATATACCTATGGATCTATTTTTCCAAAAGGAGAAATTGTTACAGGAGATGCATTCACATTAGGAATGGATGGGATAGGCATAACTACAAAATCTAGACACCCTCCAACAATCCTTATGCCCTCTTTCCTCAGTGATATTCTTACATTGGGAGGAAGATGATGCTCTTCCATGCCTACTGATTCATCTAATGCTCCATTCCTATGTAAAGAAGCTCTAGTGATGGTATGTTTTGCAAATTTCATAGACTTCATATTGCCCATAAATATTATTCACACTTCTTATTTAAGTAATCATCAAGTATTTAAATAAATTGTACATCATCCATGTACAAAAGCTCCATTAAAAAAATTATTATGAGTATTAAAAATATGAATAATAAATAAATATTAAAAAATCCTCCCATGATTATATATATTTGCAAACACTAAGCTTGATATTTACTTTGGATTAGACTTGAAAATGTATATGTTTTCTAACTCAAACATGTAATATTATTGTATATTGCAAATGAGAGGTTGAGGGTCCTATTTATAAGTTTCTTAGGCCTTCTATCTAGTGTTGACTAAGATTCCAGTTATCCATCTTACCAATTATATGCTAACTATTTGCACATATTCCTAGAATATGCTCCCCTTTGGGCTCTATCCTGGCCCATCTATATGATAGTTTCCTTAGTGCTTAAAACTTGTTGGATATGTGCTAATTTATGATCCATTTTATTTTTCTTTCCATCCTGGAAATATATCCTAAAAAATGTGCTTCCTCCAAACCACACACCATGTGTTGTATTTCATGCTTTTCACACTTATCCTACACATAATCCTTTTTTAAGACTTTACAATATTGGCTAGTATGAAGAAGTGTGTCTCACATGAAATCCTTCATAATTATCCTTATTTTTTATTTGCCTTTAATATCCAAAATTGAGGTTCAACATGAACTCTCACCGCATGCTTTCCATAGTGATTGAAAAAGGAAATAATGCAATTGATTGCATTATTCCACCACTCAATCCAACTAACAACATAATGTGGATGTGGCACCACATACCACAATCAAGAAATGATCCAGATGGTACCCTTATGATTAAGTAGTGATGTGTTCATGAAAAAATGAGTATGGGGTATTATCTATAGGCCACCTCACTACTCCAGTTAGAAAGTGATGAAAATGGGGTTGGAAAGAATAATCTCTAGGTGGACAATGATAACTTGCCTATTGGAAATGTGAAAAGTGAACACCTATTCCTTTATGAGCATAACATAGTTTAGAATTTTGAGAATAGGATCAAAATTGACCTATAAATTAGATAATGTATACCAAAGGTTTGGGCTTAATTATTGTCATTGAAAGAGAGGATATGACAACCCCGATAGTTTCTAAAATAAAACTAGGGTTCATGCTCCCCAAAACACTACCACATCTATAACGAGTCTCATTCATCTTTGGGGAACTCAACCATATTAAAGTCACCATATATGAGTTAGAAAAAAATAAATTTATAGCCAACCACTACCATAATGATGGTTGATGCTCTTTCCATGCCATCATTAGGCATGTACACATTAATGAACTTGAGAGAATGGCCATCGATGCCTAGGTGACCCCTATTACATGATGTGATGGGCTTCCCCTGATGTAATAACTAAAGAATAAATTTTTAGGGAAATAAATATACTAGGACTATATTATGCAAAATTTGAGAAATTGGATCAAACAAACACAATTTATTATAATATACTCAAATTTTAGCATAATCATCAAAATTTAGAACAATAAGATCATAATGCAAACAAATAAATATTCAAACTAGAATTATACTAGCATTAAAATCCTTTAGATAATGGCCATGATCCAAATTGATAGGATTTTTACTTGATGGATTGCTTGAATTTAGACCCAAAACTTGAAGTAGCAACAATGGAGAATAGCTTGATAATGGACTAAAATGATAACATGGATCTTTCAAACATCATAGATCATGTCTTGTTCTTTTAGTTAACATGGATTTGCCTCACACTCCAAAGATTAACTTTGAATGGAGGATGGACTATTTATTTAAAGGAGGAGAGAGATTTCTAAGGAATTTAAAATTCCTTAGAGCATTTTAGAGAGGAAATCTCTAGAAAGTGGGAAGATGGTAGAGGATTCTAGAGGATAGAATCCTCTAGATTCACTTTGTGAGGACTAAATAAGATTAGTAGATAATTCTATGAGGGGTTAGATGAGATTTAGTGTCTAGGCTTGTATGAAAACCTAGTAGTAGGTAGATAGGAGGTAAATGAGGATGAATTAAAAAATCACAAATATTAGGATAAAACAAGGTTAGTTGGTAAGTGGGATTGTTTAAAAGGTGATTAGTTAGACATGGGAGTATCAAGGTTGATGTATGACAAGAAAGATGAAGGGGATATTAGAAAAATGATTAGATAGAATTAGTAAGGAGGAATCAGACTAAATTAAAAGGGATTAGGGATGAGATTAGTAATCTAGAGAAGGTGAGAAAATTTATATGCATACATTTGCACCTCTTTGAAATGGCATTATGAGTGGATGAAGTGAAAGGAGTAATGTTCTTTCAAATAAAACCAATGTGTGGAGAGTTAATAGAATGGAGACACATAATGAAGAGTTAGTATAATGGAGACATAATTAATGAAGAGTTATTAGAATGGAGACATAGTTAATAAAATTTTAGTAGAATGGAGACATCATTAATAAAATTTTAGTAGAATAGAGACATAATTAATGCCCCCTCAAGGGAACATATAGGGAGAAATGAGATGGACATCCAATCAAAAGAAGACACAAGGGATGAGAAGGATGGATGAATGAATGAAGATGGGTGGGATGTGTGATGAATATGACAAGGGGACATGCAGGGTGAAAAGGGATTCAAATGAATGAATGAATAGGATTCATGTCAGAAATGAGCTACAAAGAGATAAGGCCCTAGGAAAAGACACATGCAAGGGAGCAAAAATAACTTTATTATAGTTGTTGACATATTCTAAATAGGAACTAACTATAACATGATGAGGATAAAAGGCCACAACTATCAACATGTCTAAGGAAAGGACACATGCTAAATAAAGTTATAGGGTGAGATGATAGGGGTCACAAGCTTTCAATATATTCTAGGAAATGATGTATGCAAGGGATAGTTGCAAGCTAGAATAAGATGATGACTTTATTGATTTGATGGGTGTAGCTCAAAGCATAGGTCTAGTGAAAAATGGATAGACGAAAATGAAAGGATGATTCTAGTGACCAAGGGGTCAAAAAGGAAAATGCTAGGGACAAGTGGTCGAACTGTCCTTGGGCACTTAAAAAAAAGACCAAGTATTGCCTACATAGTCTAAATATACCTCATGCCAATGTAGTTTTGACTCATAGGATGTTAGATGATAAAAATGATGGAAGGAAAGAAGGATGGCTAGATGAAAATTAGACCACATCATTGAATAATAATGTGATAAAGAATAATTATGATTGATTGGGATGATGCCCATAGCAAGGACACATGCAAGGGAATGATCAAAGGAGCCACAAGCTTTCAATGTGTCCCAGTCAAAGACACATGCTTGAGAAACTTGTGGATCTCTAGTAGACTATGTGATTGATTTTATTATTATTTCTCAAAAAGTGATTGATTGTTGATGCTTGAAAAAGAAATGAATTGATTAAAAGGATGACAAATGGGAAAAGTTACCTAGAATGATTAAAATGATTAGGGTCATAGAAGAACATGATGGATTATGTGACATAATTGTAAGGAAATTAGGCTTAGATATCTTATGAATGGGTTAAAATGATTATGAAGAGAAAGGTTAGTAAAGTAGAAATAACCAATATGGATGGTTGGATAAGTGATTAGGGGTTATGTAATGGGATGCAGATGTGATGAGAAATTTATCTATTATCAAGCCATTATTGCTAAAATAAGTGTCATCATAGTTTAAGTAATCCGTTTGACTATAGCACTAGGCAATATACATAATGATATGATGACATTGTATCAGAGTGCATAAGCATAAAAAGGGAAAATAGGGAACTCTATAGAGGGCACCCAAAAATGTGAATGTGGATTTTGGTGTGACTATAACATCATTGTTCATCACACCCTTGAAAAATAGACATGATGATAGACTAATTAAAATACTAATATCATAAGACAACATTGATTGCCAAACAAAACATATACAAATACAAACAAAAATATAAGTATATAATCAGAGAGATATATACAAGATAAATGACATTAATACAAGTTAAATAATAAATAACACACAAGTAACACACATAATTATCTTCATATAGATGCATTATGTCTTGTCTAATTATCTTGGTAAAATCCTATAAGATGGGTGATCAGGTGATGATTTGATGCGATGATTAGATAGGATTTGTCAAATGTGATAAGCTTGCTTAGGATCAAGGTTTAGTCTTGAAATGTGATGGGTGATGAGACTAGGAAGAGGTACACTTGAGAAAATTTGACTAAGGTATGGGAGCTAGGTTGATGATGATAGGGGAGGGTAATGTAACCCTATAATTGACTTGTTTATACTGGAAGCTAAGATAAGCTCATGATTTGAGGGTACTAAGGATAAGATTTGACTAGATCATAGGTTGACAAAATTTTACATGATAAGACTAGCTCAATAATGTAATTAGATGGGATTTTCTCAAGTTTGGATGGGTGGATAATGACTGGTTGATAATGTGATATGATGGCAAGGTTGATATGATTTGACCATTAATCAAGCTGATTAGATTGGGATGAGTGACATGAGATGGGTTAGATGAAGTGATGCATATAATGCAAAATTGGATAAGATCAAAAGTTTGGACAAAAACATGGACCTAGATAAGGATATGGAAGGATTGGGACTCAAGACAAGATGACTAAGATGTTTTTGAATTTTATAAATTTTATGATTTTTAGGATTTTTTGAATATTTCAAATTTTAGGTCTTTTGGGATAAATATGTACACTATAAAAAGGAGATTACTAGCAAAGGGAATACCAAGCGTAGCAACTAGGATAAGGATGGATGGAATGTTGGATCAGATGACAAAAGGATGAGGGTAAGGTTCAAAATGGGATGAGGACCAAGGAAGAATGAACCTTAGGGATCACCAACAACCTTATCATGAAGGAACCAAATGTCGAGTTACTCGAGTGTCAAGTGGAGGATATGCCATGATACTTCTTAGAATGTGATTGAATACATCTTATACTCACTTACAAAGGTTAAGATGGGAATAAATTAATTATGATGGACAAGGATGCATAATAATGTTTAAGATGGGATAAGAATGAGTGATGGATGAATAGAGGGTAGATAATGATGTTTGGAAGGTGATGCATATAGGGTTGACAAGGGATAGTATATGGATGAAATGGACTTTTACCCCCAAGTTTTGAGGTATTTATAGATAATATATTATTTTACCATGATGCTAAAGGATGGTTTCCATCATGGTACTTTCAAAAGGTGCCAAACAATTGGTTTTCACCATTGGATGAATGATTTTTTATTTTTTTGACTTTGACTTGTATTGATGACATCTCAATTTATTAGAGGTAGATGATATGCAATGATTTTAAAATTTTCTTGACATTTAACAGAAACCTATTCAAGATAGATGTGATGCTAGGACTATGTTGTTGATGCTAGATGTATGGATGTCCTTGTGACCTTAGTTAACCCTTGAGTGAGTTATTTTTAGATATCTAGACCACCCGTATTTATCACCCTTATGAGAGCCAATGTTTCCCAAAAAGGTGATATGAGGTATGGATTGGATTAGATCTTGATGCTGATAGAGGTATATTAGACTTGAATGGATGATAGGATATTGATGGGGAAGTATGATGGGTAAGTGAAGATTAAGACTAACAGTCGTACACACCATTAGAGATGTTGGATGTTCCATAGTTGATTGGTGCCATATGACAAAAGATTATAAGAGATCCAAGACACTGAATTTATTGTCCTTTGATTTGACTATTTGGAATATAATCAGCCATATTATTATTGCTTTTGACATTGTTTTGATTTTCTAATTGGATTTGAATTTGATTGCCCCCTAGTGCTAGAATTCAAGCTTCATTAGGGTATTTGACTTTAAACTTGATTAAAGATGATTATTTTGACTTTAATGGTCCCTTAGTGCCTCAAATAGGTTTCCACTAAGGAAAGATTCTAATTTTTGACTTGACCAAGTATTTGAATTATTGATTAATCAAGATTGGCTTCATGATTAGGCTTGATTATTTGAATAGCATTGTCTTGGTCCATTGTATTTTTATCACATGATATATTGTGTGAGGAAGATTCCAATGATGTATGTCCCTATTTTTACTTATTGAGAGAGGTGATTAAATGATTATTGGTGGGAAGAAAAGGGTCTATGATGGAAAAATGTGGGGGAGATGGTTCAATGAGATCAATGAGTGGTAGTTTGGCACCATGGTCCTCATAGAGGTGCCTAGGAGACCTAACTTTGACATTAGAGAAAATATCACCAAGATTCGTAAAAGGATCATTAAGACTAGTTATATGACATGCATCTATGGTGGGATCATATTGAATCTAAAAATCATTGACTGATAAAGATTTTAAGAAATCTATTTATTGATGCTTAGAATTGCACTGTTTCCAACACCAACAATGGGAAGTTTCAGGAATGTGGGACTCGCAACTTGAAACGACCTCCAAATTTTAAAGAAGCTGGTTCTTCTTTATCTCAAAAGTATTTTGGGGAAAAAGGATAGGAATTAAATATAAACACAAATGCAACAAAAGAAAATCTAACTATGGCAATGCACCTGAATTTAATTTGACCCTTAATTCTCAAAGCATAGTGAATCTATCTTTAGGATTCAATTACATTAAAGAGCAAACAAGGCATGATCAATGTAAAATATGAAAATAGATAGAATAAAAGGCTCACAACTTAGATTATTTTGCAATGACATAAAAAATATCAAAAAAGGCACAAAATTTAGTATTATCATTAATTTTCCAGTTACATAAAAGACACAAAAAAATGCATAGTTATACAAACTTTCTAACTCAAGAAAACAGAACAAAGGCAAATGATATTACTGGCCATAGCTAAAAGTCTAAAACTTTTGATAATAATTTCTCATAGAAAATTCTCTCTATCTTCTGACGATGATCCCCTCTTGGTGATCTCTGCACCCATATTTATAGCATCAGACTAGCTCTAGATTACTCACATGTTCCCAATCCAACAGTCTAACTGAACTGGAAGTGTCTAACAAAAGATATTTCTTTGATCTGAAACATTCTATCTCCCTATAGTTCATTAGATGAAATAGATACACAGGATGCTTCCCACTGTTAAAATGGGTGAATACACTTGGCATGTTTCACTTACTCAACTTGAAAACTTTCTCATTATTCAAAAGGTACCAAAAAATGACACTTGGTAGCTTCTGAGGCACTTACCGAAGACACATGGTTCTTTCCACATAACTTATACTCTTTATATGTCTTTGCTCAGGAGCATTCCATCTTTGACATCTATCACAATCCACTGCTTCAAAATTTTAACAACTTAAGAAAATGGGACCCACAACACTTCTTGCCTGAGCAGCTTCAAAAGGATAACAGGGACAGGTGTCACTTTCTACATATTTTTAACAAGGGACACGTGGCAGCTTCCATTTCTTTAGCTAAGAACATGTGAAGGCTTCCATTGAGCTTTAGCTAGACTATAGAAACATTCAGGACTCATTTTAGATTCATATGGATGGTGACACTTGGCAGCTTCCACTGACATTTAGAAACAAAAACTTGGGTCCCACCACAATCTTTACTTATTGATGAAACAAGGTGAAGGTATTTCAGATGTTGACACATGGCAGCTTTCGCTTTCTTCAGCTATGGATACGTGGCATCTTCTGTTGCTTTTAGAAAAACATATTGAGATACTCTACAATTGACACTTGGTGCCTTTCACTTGATCCTGAGTAAAGCTTATTGAAAGAAGCTTTCAAAACTCAAAAGAAATTTGAAATGCAAACGCCAACACTTGTCACGCTCTGCTGAGGTACTACGAGACACATGGCACATTTTGAGCAACTTAGAGAAATTATAAAATATGTCTCAGATGATGACACTTGGCAGCTTCTATGTGACTTTGATATTTAGACAAAATTTAGGCAAAATAAACTCGTGCTCATGCTGTATGTCAAAAACTTCACTGCCTCAAAACTGAAATGCACAAGGACAAAACTTGGAGCACACAACTAAAAATCAAAAAATGAAAAATGTAGAGTTTTTTACTCTACACTATTATGATTGAATCATCCTATTTTAGATCAAGGGACATGCCTTATAAATGGTTGATATTTGAATTAGAGACATCCTCAAAGAGATAGGTATAGTCATGATCTATAACATTAATTAAGGATGATGATTCTGATAGAGAATATGATTCAGTTATAGATGTTGAACATGATCTTGATGCAGACAATACTTGAATTGAATCTAATGTAAATAATGTGATGTTACTAGAATATGAGATTTTGATTGAGGACATAGAGATGGTATCTTGGATGCCATTATTTCTTGCAAATACCTTCCACACTTTGTGTTTGGTAATGAAGGCTTTAGGATGAAGGGACTTGTGTAAATGGTGGACTTGGATGAATAGGTGAAATAAATATATGGATAAATAATGGTCTCATTAAAGAGATATTGATGAAGGAAAGACAAATTAGAGGAGGGAGGAATAGGCTCATCATAAATGGGTTCATCATTAAAAAGGGGTTTCTCAAAGATAGGTGGATCATGGAAAATGGGATTGGTGTCTCCAACTTGGCTTGGAAGAGGAAGGGATTTATCATGATCAAGAAAATAATATTAGAATATGCCTTCTTAGTCACCATTAGATGTATAATCATGTAGTTTTCCCTTGATTCCAATGTCACTATGGTCAATGAGGTCTTGGAATTTATTTTATAAATTTAAGCATTAATTAATGGTATGCCTCCGAGTTCTATTATATTGACAATATTGATTTTATCTATACTAGGAAGGCTTAAGCTTATTTGGATAAGATTCCTTATGGGTGGATGTACCATCATGTCAGTGGAAATGAGTTTGTGTGAGAGGGATTCTAAATATATAATAAGAGGAGTATAGGGCCTCTCTTCACTTCTTGACTTGGATGTGGAAGCATTGGTGATGTAGGAACATCTTGGAAACATGATAATAAGGTCTTGATTATAGAATTAGAGGTCTTAAAATAATATTATAATCACCATAAGCCTCATTAAGGTATTAGGAGTCTATGCCAAGTCATTTAGAGGTCTTGGAGTGTTTTCCCTCTAAAAGTTCAATTTGAATTTTCAAATTTAATTGTAGGCACATATGGATAATTATAATAGTTTTCAAGTAAATTATGAGTTTTTGGAGCTTATAATAGGTTATACTACATGGATAGAGGGTCCTCAAGTCTATAGGAGCCATATTTATTAGTAGAATCAAGTTTAACATTTAAAAAACTATTCATGAGTCATTTTCTAAAGAAAGGCAACAATTTCTATGTTGAGAATGGGAAGATAAGGAGAATCTTAAACAAGAATAGCATATGATAAGCCTGGAAAAGTATTTTTACATTAGATTACCATCTAACCTGCACTAGAGGAGATTAAACAATCCATTAGAAAGTCATAAAAATATAGATTTAGAGGTGATAGTGTAGAGACAAGAAGACTAGGATAGCAGAATAAAGGTCTGCATATGTACAAATATTATTTTCATGCAAATAAAGATGTTTAATTGTAAATAAAGGCTTTTTTCATACATGTTTAGATGTATGAATAGTTATCAATTGCATTAATAAATTTTTCATGCCATTCTTGAGGTTATAATATCTAATTTCTCAGAACTTTGTCAAGAAACTTATATGGTCATACACAAGTGGTTACTTCTACGTATAAAATGTTGTATGGGATCAATTTAACTATTAGAATAGGTGAAAAATGTTTTTTAGGTTTTTTATAAGGTCTTGTAATTCTATAAAGGTGATTCAATTCTAAGAACAATCATTAAAACCCTCTTGGGTCCATAGAAGCCTATGAAACCCTAAAACAAGGTATTACACGAGAAAAAGATAGATAAATTTTGTTTTACCTAACAAGATTATTAAAAAATTTGCGTGAAGATACTATAAGGGTTTAAGAAGATGTTATAATTTGTTTCAAGTCCTAATTTACCGTATAATCCACTCTATGGATGACTATGTCATAAGAACACATAATTTTTGAGTTTTTGAAGAAAGTGAGTAGAGCTAAAAGCCTATAATTTGTAACATGAAGCTAAATGGAGTGAAGTAAAGTTTGGATCTTGTTTTTTTCACCTATTCCTATATTTATGAGCCATTTTAGAGCTATAGAAAAGGGTATTTTAGAATTTGACCTACTTGAGCCCAATTAGGCCTAGTAGGCTTATAGAGGGTTAAGGAGTAATTTCTTAGAATTGTGTGTTGTACTGAGGTACACTTGTGCAAGCCTCATAGAAGGCTTAGTTATTGTGAGAAAACTATATATTAAGTTTTTAATTACTAGAGGGTAATTAGGCCTAATAGACAAAACATGGTTTTATGAGTTTTTGGGTGAAATATTGGAAGTGGAAAGCCAAACCTTTTATCTGAGCATTGATCAATTATAAAACACCTAATTACATATGTATGAGGTGAATTGAAATGCTAATCCGATACAGATTAAGTTTTGGCCTGTTAGAGCAACATTAAGACTAGTAGGTCTATGAGAGGTTTTTGATAAAATTATTTATAGCAAACCTTATGAGTTATTGAAAGAGTTGAGTCACCTATAAAAGATTGTGATAAATTATTTTAGATTTATCTATACCCCTTTTTTAAAATATTTATTGTTTTGATCCTTTTGAGGCATTCAGGCCTAATTGAGTTAAAGAGAAATTTGAGTCTTTTGGCAACACATTGATAAAAACAATAGGTGAATTGGTTTTGGATGGTATATCTGATGATTGAATATGATATTATATCTATTTGGTACCTTAAGAATGTCTTGAGTCTCTTTATTTGGTATTAATGTTATTGTCTTTCCAAGGGTATAGGTTGCAGATAGTCTAAAGAGGGATATCATATTTGGTATCAAACCACAAATATTATGCATAATTATAGGTTCTTGAGGTTGTTCAAGGAAGATAAATAAGTATTATGATAAATGGTAGTTAGAACAAGAGGAGGTGAAAGAAGGCAAGATCCAAATGCAAATCTCTTGGAAGAGATCAAAAATCTCACTATAATAATGGATGCTATGGAAACAACACAAAGGAGAGGAGTAGATCTTGAAGATGTCAGTGATAGAGAAGTTGAAGGAGTTGAAGAAGAACCTTGGTAGTAGATCTAGAACGACATGAAGAAAGGCTGGTGAAGGCAATAGTTGGAGCAACCTCCAAAACAAAGGTAGAAATACTTGTGTATGATGGAAACTTGAATGTTAAAGATTTAATTGATTGGATTAGTGCATTAGGTAAATATTTTGAATATGAAAATGTTGAATAGAAAAAGAAAGTGAAATTTGTAGTGAAAAAATAGAAAAGCCATGCCTCCTTATGGTTGGATGGTGTGCAAACAGAGAGGAGAAAGAAATGAAAGGGAAAAATACCCAGTTGGTATAGAATGGTGTAAAATTTTGAAGGTAAGTTCATTCCCAAATATTATAAAACTATTATTTTTGAGTAATTGTAGAATTAAGAAAGAAAGAGAAATCAGTGAAAGAGTACACTGAGAAGTTTTATAGATTGACCATTAGAGATGGTCATATTGAGGATGACATAGAGAAGGTTGCCAGGTATGTGAATTATTTGAAACTTACCATTGAAGATTAAATTGATTTGCTTGATCATAATATAGTTGAGGAGGCATACAAATATGCCTTAAAAGCAAAAGACAAGATATCAAGGAGGAATTCTCAACAAGTAAGAGGGAGAAGTAGACCTCTTAGAGGAAGAAGAGAATATGAAATCAGAAGATCATTGCAGGTGCAAGAGGTAGGTGAGAATAACTCACCAAGGGTGGAGTTAACTCCAAGAGACAATTACAGAGGTAAGAGGCCTTTTGATATAGGTATAGGTAGGATTAGTGGTGTTTTAAGTGTGGAAAGTTTGGACATAGATCATATGAATGCCCTAATCATGCATCTACTAGTCAAGGGAGTGATCATGTTTTTCAAGATGATAAAGATGAATATGTTACATCAACTATCTATGAGGATGGTCTAGAAGAAGGATAATCCTTGCTCATTAAAATGATTCTAATCAAACCAAACAAGGAGCCTTCAAAACTTGATCAAAGGAGAAAAATATTCAAGACAACTTGCAAAGCCAAAGGTAAAGTTTGTAAAGTTATCATTGATAGTGGTAATATAGATAACCTTATTTCTTGTGGGATGGTTGATAAAATAGGATTGAAAAGAATTGCACATCCTAATACTTAAAAGGTCTCAGGGTTATTGTTGGCCAAAATTGGCCTACATATAATTTTTTTGACTAGATGGATTAGGCCACTCTCTTGGACCATTGAGTGATCTTTTTCCTTCATGATGAGTCTCTTTCTAGTCCTGACTTGATGATGTAGTATAGTATCTTGGGAGGTATTGACATGGTGTTGTGAACTCTCTCAGGGTCCTAGTGTAGTGCATGATCCAATGGTGGAAAGAGAAGATGAACTTCATGGCCCTACCTCATGGTCTTTACCTTCTTGAGAAGCTTTTAGCAAAGGTTAAGGTATTTTTTGGGATTTTAAGGTAAAGGCCTAGAAATGGGTCTTGAGATGCAAATGAAGGATCTACCTAGTTTATAAGGTGTTTGAGCATTCAGGGGCAGAAAAGAGGTTTGTATAAAGTGTCAAAAATTCTAATAAGTCAAAAATGATGTCCAATGAAGCCAATTTACCCAAAAGACCCTCAAAAGTGCATTAGATTACTTGAGGAGCTTCTAAATAAAATCATTAAGTGAAAAAGGTGATTTTTGAAGAATTCAAATTGGTTTTGACTTCTTTCCACCTCCTCATAGTGTGAATTCCTCATTTAGTCATGCTCAAGATCATTTCAAGTCATTCCAAGTGGAAAAGAGGAGTTTGGGTGCAAGAAGATACATTTTTTAGCCTTTTAGAGCCATGATTGAATATGTTTTAAAGGGTTTTACTCAATACAAAATATAAAATATCATATTTAGGCATCCATGGTGTCATTAATATCCTCTATTAGGCCTCTTTAATTAAATCCAAGCATAAGAATCAATAGAGGTAAATAAAACCTATTGGCTACATATTAAGCATGAAATAGGTTTCCTATCATTAATGGAGATTCAAGCACCTTAGAAGGTTTATAGAAGGAAGGAAAGGTCACTTGAATCATGATAAAGCTTATCCAAGTGTTGGATTTAGAAGGTAGGCCTCTGGTTCTTCATGCTAGGAGAAAACCATTTTAGTACAATCTTGAACAACTCATCAAGGGGGGTGGTTTTTGTCTTGTACTTATCTATCTTGAAATATTAGCTTTTATAGCTCTTGGAAAAGGTAAAGGGGTATCCAAATCACCTTATATAAGTGGTTTTAGTTTAATAAAAATTTTTGGCTTCACACACAATAAAAAAGTCATTGACTAGCTCTTAGGTGCCTTCAAAACCCAAGAGGCAGGTTTTACTTAGTTTTGGCCTTTCAGGGAAGAAGTATCCATATAATGGAATTTTAGAGGGTTTCATAAGTCTTCCAAAATAATTAACATAATTTTTATCCTCTAGTTCATACGTGTGATCTATAAGAGGCAAAAAACCTTCATGGTGAAGAACATCCACAATATTCTGTTAAGATCAATTTCAAGGAAAGTTTATGGTTTGAGGTCTCTATTAAGAAATATTTTCACTCTTATTCAGTTGGAAGAACACCATGGACATGTTGGTAGCCTCCTAAGCTCCTCTATCACCCAATCCTTGCCTCAGTCCGTACAATCAACAAAGGGATCTCCATCTACAACCAAGATAAACTCAGTCAAGATATGCTTCATGAAGGTATTGTCTTGAAAAGACTAGAAAACATGGGTATCTCATTTAAGGTATTTGTTTAAACATATCCTCAGGTTAATTTTAATGAATAAAAGGTTCATAAACAATATTTTGACCTTATTAAGGTCTCTTTGTAAAAATCTATACAAGGCACTCAATATGTACCTACAATCAGGTTAGGGTTGGATGAAGTTTTGACCAATGATGGAAGATGTTAGAGGTGGAAAGATAGCCAAGTTTGAGTGTTTGAAATAGGTAAAAAGTTTTAATAACCTTAATTTTTACAAGATGAAATGAAATATATCCAATCCTTTAAGGTTGATTGACATGTTCATACTGTGAAAAAAGTTGATATAAAGGCCTAAAGTGTTGATTGCAGGATATTCACATCATGGAGGACTTCATAGATTATGAGACATCTAGATTCCACTCTAGATTAATTTGGATTACATAATTAAAATCCATGCTTGAAATTATTACACTTGTAAACCTCATTTAAACATATGATATGAGTGTGGACAAAGAAGGTTATAACCAAGCTTGAAAATAGGGGTCTGAGATAGAGTTTGAGAGACCGTGGAGGGATTTGAACCCATTTGAAACCTTTTACGTAGTCTAAGAATGTAAACAAGGTCTTGGTGGTAATGATATGATCAATAGATTCTCAAAACAACACCTACATCTTATTCAAAGAGGAAAATTTACAAATGGGACACCTTACCTTAATTTTTTTGAAGTGTCTCTCTGCTTTACATAGTTTCATGCCATGGTAGAGGTATTTGAGGAATAAGCTACTCAAATCAATTCATCATTGAAATCTAGTCCTAGAGAAAAACATTACCATTAAATAATGAGTCATTTTATTGAGGCATGATAATGATTATATGATGTTTCAACTCATTCTATGATTACCTGGAAACATTCAGTGTATCTAGTACCCATTAGTCAAAACCAACTTTGGAACAATTTGCAAGTAGAATCAGTGTATTGATGAAGAGCGAGACATGGTATAAAGGCATGAGATAGGTATATCCAATAGTATAATGAACTCATAGTAAATAAAATAAATTATATATGGTATTTGAGCATAAATCACCACCTACATGATATCCAATTCTAGGACATAACCTACAATTGTGTTTGGTACTTTGAAATAATAGCCATGATGCTTGAATGATAGACTACCTAGTCTTCAGTGAAGATGGGGTTTATGATAAATATTAATGGCTTAGAAACCATAATAAACTTAAAAGAGAGTGAGACAAGTGTATTAAGGTATATTAACACCTATAGGGGTCTCAGAGTTGATAGTCACCTATAACTATACTAATGTATACTAAAGAAGGATGGTGGAGTGTTCAAAAAGGAAGTTAAAAGAAAACTCAAGATAATATAATGAATCTCATGGAATATAATAATAACCTTGATAAATATGAGACACACATGTATTATATCATATTCATGCCTATATGAACTTCAATACTTAAAACATCACCTATAGTAGTGTTATAGTGTTTTGAGGAGAGTTTGTTGGTGTAAGGTGTCCTAGAATGGACAAGTGACCTAGTCAATATAATGTGAAAGAAATATAAGGTAAATAATAAGGTATATTTCATTAAAATTTATAAGAGTGTTAGGTCACTCTCACATGGATTCCTAGACTAGAAGTATATAGTTCGTACAACCCTCAGTCTAGTACACCAATTTATGCAAAGATAGAAACCATGATATGAAGATATGGATGGTGATATGATTGGACATGGTGAGACTATTCAAAGTTAAATTTAAGGTATAAATGTGTCAATTTTGTGTTAAATACACTATGACCATCTCTCAAGTGGTTTCACACACAGAATAGTAAGGTAGTCTATTGATCTAATGTTGCTTTCAACAAGTATCATGTGCAAGCCTCTTCATAAAGGTTGCAAGGTTGAAATATTGAGAGATAAAGTTGAATAAATTCCTGGAGTGATAATATAATAATCCATAAAACATTTAAATGCATATAATCAAGGGTAAAGTTGGGAAAATAGTTTTAGACTTTACACACAATACTAGTCTGAGGGCTAATTTGGAGAAATTAAAGGGTTGAAGATGCTATAAAGGTGATCTAACCCCAAGAATTGGTATAGAGGGTCATTATGACATAGGATAAGTTTTCATGACATATATTTTTCTCATATAATATGGGATATACCCTATATTTTGTCTTAGATCTGAGGTACTCTCTAAGTAATACACTTTGGAGACCTATCCATGATTGGAGGAGGAAGAAAGGGAGAGATAGGAGAGTCTTAGAGAAAATATGAAATTGTGTGTATAGGTTGAATTAGATGTGAAAAATTTATAAAATACACCTACATCATCTCCATTGTTCATAGGATACCTTAATTTTTGATAATAACACCTACATCCAGTCTTGGCAAGGTGTAAGCTAGAAGAAAGAAATGAGTAAGTACAACACTTTAAGAAGTTGAAAAGGTGGTGAAGTGAATTGGGAGTATATTAATGATGTTTGTATGGATTAAAAATAAATTATAAAATATTCATATTCCCTCTTAGATGCAAACACAAGAGTGACAAAATAACTCAGTCACAGACCTATTTGAAACACAGGTAGCTTAAGTTAGTCTTAAGAAAAATACATCTTGAGGCCTCTAGAAGCATGATCCAGATGTCAAAATTGGTAAAAGTGATGTTTATGAGTGTTTTTATATATAAATAATATTTTTTAAGTCACAATAATATTTTAATCATCCGATGTTTTGTCACAGTCCTATGCTTTTCTATTCACAATCAATATGAAGCTAGGCAAACTTCTTAGAGGGATATAAGGCATGATAGATAGTTTGAACCTCATGTGAGAGTTTTTGAAGAAAATTAATGTGATTTTAATTATTCAAAAATCTGGTGAGAGTGATCACATTAAAAATTTCAAGGCAAAATGAAGAGAAGTGTAAATTTTCAAAATTCAGGGTTTTGGCATGCAAGTGGAGACAATAAAAAAAGACATTTTAAAGAGGTTTAAAGGGTCTGATGATAAAATATAATTATTTTAATTGTTTTTGGAGATATTAAAGGTTATAATTAAAAAATAATTAGTTCTTGATACCTCATAAATCTCAATATACACCTTTTTCTCTCTTTCTAGGTTTCTTGATTCTCATTTTCTAAGTGTGTAGCAGGTCTAAATTGGTGATTCTAGATGTTTTTAGTAATTGATAAGGAAAAAAATGATTTAAATATTTTTTGGGGTACCTTATGGTACTAATTAAAAAATAATTAATTATTTTTACCTCATATAAGTCAATAAAATGGAAAAACTTAGAGCTACATATGCTCATAAATTTGACAGGGCAAGTTGAGGTAACCCTAAAAGATGCATTTATGGAGTTATAATCAATGAAATGACTTGAAAATTTAAATGAGTTATTTTTTAGTATCATTTAAGTTTTTAAAGTGTTTTAATTCCTCTAATGTACTTTATGAGATAAAAAATAGTAGATTATAGGTTTGCTAAACAAGCATGTCAATAATTCTCTCTTGACTACTCACACCTTGGAGTGAGAAACTAAGTAAGTGAGTAATTGAAGTTGTTTTAGAGGATAAAATAAATAAATGTATGTTAATTGGGATGTAAAAATGGACAAATCATATAGAAACAACTAAGAAAATGGATAAAATCCTAGTAGGCCTAATCAGGCCTATTAGGCATACTTAGGCCTATAAGTGAAAAATTGAAGAATGACCACTTGAGAATGTTTCTAGAGGTTTTTAATCCTAAATATGGTTAAATGGATATTTTATATGATTAATAATAAAAATAATTTAAGTGGATCTGGAAGAAGGAGCTCAAGCAGGCCATTAGGCCTATTAGGCCTATTTGGACATAGGCAGTCCTATAATGAAAAAGAGGAGTTTGGGCAGAAAAAGGAAGTTTTAGGGGTGATAAAAAAATGGAAAAAAATATATAATAATTTTTTTTCCCTTAAATATCATCATACATGTCACTCATACCTCCAACACTTAGATTTGGACAATCAGGGCTAGAAGCCAATTTTAGGCCTATAATGCCTATATCACATTAAGGCACCTTCAGACCTTCTAATGCAAGATGAATTATTGGGAGTATGTCGGAAGTTATTTAAGGTATTATAAATTTAATTTAAAATTTTTAAATGCAAATAAATTCCATTTATAGTCCTTATGGACCTATTTGAATTACACAGTCTACACACTCATTTCAACCCACCTGTTTAAATGCTCATATATTTCACCACATGAGGACTTGGACCAAATTTTATTATAATGTTTTGAGTAAACATATTTAATTTAAACACATGAATTATTTATGTTTTTTTAGGAGCTGATGTTTATGAACCATCCCTAAGACTATAAGTAGGTATAGTATGCATGTAGAACCCTATAAGTAAAGTTTTTTACGTACGTATCTTTGCACACCTTTCACATGCAAACCCACTATTATAAATAAATTTGAAGGAGTATATTAAATAAATATCCATGTAAGGAATTTTTGGTTTTGAGGTCCTTACCTTATGAATAATTGTTAAGAAGGTAAGCTTGTCTGAGTTGCCAAAAGAGCTTGTTTTGACCAATTTTGAGATTTTGAGCTCATAAGCCCATGAAATGACCTATAAAAACTTGTAAATCACATTTAAAATATATGGAATCTATAAATATCATTGTTTAACTATTTTAAATAATAAATTATCATGTGTGGGTGCTTAAGAGGCCCAAAATGGCCTAAAAATCCCCATTTTCATAGGTCTTCAAAGGAGGAAATTGTATAAATGCATGGAGGAAGCATAATGGGACATAAATAACCATTATATAGAATTAATATCCATTATTATGGGTTATATGGTGTTTTGATGAGCTAAAATCCCAAAAACCCAAGTTTTTTAATGATTTGTGAATGGTTGTAGGTTAAATGGAGATTTCCACCATTGTTACAGGTCTTGAAGGTGGCATAAAACTTCATTTTATTCCTCATAGGAATGATATTAATGCTTAGAATCCTTATACATGTCCAAAATTGGCTCTCATGGTGATAAAATGGCCTCGAAAGTAGGTTCTAAGATAGCTAGTTGAAGATGGCTTGAGATTGAAGGCCTCCATCAATGTAGTACAAAGGATTTGCAAGGTCCATGGTGAATTTTATAGGTTAGAGGAGAAAATATGAGTTGGGAAAAAAAATAAAACATTCAAAGTTAACCCTCAAATTTAGTGAAAGCATCAAATGTCAAGGTGAAGCCATATTGCCAAGTTGCTTCTACAAGCCAAGTGGAGATGTGGTGTAGAAGTCAAGTGGAGGAGCTTTGGGGAGTTGAGGAGAAAGTTGGAGTATTTAATAAAACTTATAGATGTTTGAAGACCTTTATCAAGTTAGTGTAGCATGATGTCATCTTCCTCAAGAAAATTTTATCCTCTAGTGCCTTTTTAGTCCAATAGGAGAACTTGAAGACCTTTTTTTTAATCTTGGAGGGTTAATTTGCTAAGTAATAATAGTGCCTTAGTGGTTTGGAGGTTGTTGAAAATCATCTACCTCTTCCTCTTATTTTTTGGATCTCCATGGAGGGTGGTTGATTGGAATTTATTGATTTCTGAAAGCTTTCTTCACCTTTCCTTTCCCTTTTCTCCTATATATCCCTTTTTTTCTCTATTGTAAAGATATACTCTCATTTGACAAGGTAAAACCCTATAAATGTTTTTAAGAACAACCTCTTGAAGTAATAATACAACTTATTTTACCTATCTCTTTGCCTACATCTAGTGTTTTAGTCAACTTGTGCATGATTATTTTGTGGAGGAGTATTATTCCTTGGTGATTGTCCTTCTTTATTGCCTTTTTGTAGGTGTTTCAAGGTGTTTTTAGGTCTGAATTTGTGCTCTTTTGATCACTAATGAAGGTATATTGTGAGTTTTGATACTCCTCAATGCTTCACCTCTTATATAGTGAGCCTAGTTTAGAAATATTGATGCAAAATGATAGTTTGAGAGATTGTGTGAGTGAGGGTTATCTTTGAGCTATTTGGTGTATCACCCTTTGTATGCTTTTAGTTATCCCTTGTATCCATTTTACCCTTTTCCAAGTTAAAAATAGTAATTTAGGTGAACCAACAAGAGGAAACAACCTTCTCTAGAGGTTCAACCCCATCACTGGATACCCACAGCTTGGGGTTGATCCTGTTTTATATCCAGGAGTGAGAGAGCCTAAAGAACCCTCTCACAGGGTGAAATTATATTCTATAATAGTTGCAAAGAGGCCATCACATTTTGGTCAATGAATAATGTGAAGTGGAATTATAGGTAGGGAACTACAAATATCAAGTGGCGTGTGATGTAATGCTTATGGAAATTTGTCATTTTATCCTAGACAGACCATGGTAGTATGACATGAAAGCCATGCATGATGGAAAGAGAAATGCCTATATTTTTGAGCAATATGGGGTAAGACATACACTCTTACCATTGAAAGATGAGCATGCAGGTAATAAAGACCATTCCAAGGTGATGATCATAGGTCATAAGGAGTTATTGCAGTAGGATAAGAAGGATGAGGTAAATGATGTACTAGATAATTAGGCCAAGGTAAATACTTCCACACAAAGAATTTGATTTGTGTCTAAAAATAGAGATTTTATTAAATGAATGCATGGATAAGCTATTTTAAGGGTTTACTAATATTTTATATTCATTAAAAAGTATGAAATAATTTGAAGAGTTTCTTGAGAAGGTTAGTTTCTTAAAAAAATTGCCATGGAATGCAATAAAGATTAAAAAAACTTTCAGATGAACAATAGGCACAATGAATAAATGAGGTTGTCTCAGAGGAAAACATAGAAGATTTCAAAATCAATGATGATTAGGCTATTAGAGGCATCAAGCAATTGATGAAAGAAGGTTATTTCATCAAGAAGGAAGAAAACATACGAGCATACAAGAATCAACAAGGGGATAATACCTTCAAGGAGAAGTCAATGTTTGTAGCTGAAGAGAAGGAACTTCAAAGTCCAAAAGAAGAAATTATTTTTCTTAATTTTTTTGTTTCTTGTGCAGGTTTGATGAAGGAGAGTGTAAATTTTAAGGTGAATAGACATGGGAATGCCAACACAAAATAAGATAGTATACCATGGGATCTTGGAGTGTCTCAATTAGTAAAAAGGAAAAGCATTGAATGGAAAAAGAGGAAATCAAGAGCATCTACAAAGTTACATGAAGACTTGTTTCTGTACATGGGTGGATTAATGTAGGAACATATTGAAAACATGATATTAAGGTCTTGATTATAGCATTAGAGGTATTATAATACTTTTATAATCATAATAAGCATCATTGAGGCATTAGAAGTTTGTGCCAAGTCATTTAGAGGTCTTGGAGTGTTTTCCCTCCAAAAGTTCAATTTGAATTTTCAAATGTAATTATAAGCACATATGGGTAATTTTAATAGTTTTCAAGTAAATTATGAGTTTTTGGAGCTTATAATAGGTTATTTTATGTAGATATAGGGTCCTTAGGTCTGTAGGAGTCATCTTTATCATTAAAATCAAGTTTAACATTCTAAAAACTAATTATGAATCATTTTCTGAAGAAAGGCAGTCAGTTTCTATGTTGAGAATGGGAAGATAAGGAGAATATTGAACAATAATAAAGTATGATAATCTTGGAAAAGTATTTTTCCATCTGATAACCATTGAACCTACACTATAGGAGATGAACCAGTCCATTAGAAAGTCATAAAAAGATAGATTCAGAGGTGACAGGGTAGAGACAAGAAGACTGATAACAAAACAAAGGTCTGCATATGTACAAATAGTATTTTCATGAAAATAAATATGTTTGATTTAAAATCAAAGTTTTTTTAATTTGTGCTTATATCTATGAATAGTTATCAATTGAATTAATAAAGTTTTCATGCCTTTCTTGAGGTTATAATATCCAATTTCTCAAAACTTTATAAAGAAACCTATATGGTCATACACAGGTGGTTACTTATATGTATAAAATGTTGTATGGGATAAATTTAAATATTATAATAAGTAAAAAATGTTTTTTAGGTTATGTATAAGGTCTTGGATTGCTATAAAGGTGATTCAATTCTATGAACAATCATTAAAACCCTATCGGGTCCACAGAAGCCTATGAAACCCTAAAATAGGGTATTACAAGAGAAAAAGATACATAAAATTTGTTTTACCTAATGATATTATTCAAAACTTTGTGTAAAGATAATATAAGGGTTTAAGAAGAAGTTCCAATTTGTTTCAGGTCCTAATTTACCTTATAATCCACTCTATGGATGACTGTGTCATAAGAACACAATTTTTTTGAGTTTTTGAAGAAAGCAAGTAGAGGTAAAAGCCTATAATTTTTAAGATGAAGCCAAATAGAATGAATTAAAGGTTTTATATTGTTTATTTCACCTATTCCTAGCTTTCTATGCCCTTTTGGATATGTAGAACAAGGTATTAGGCTTAGTAGGCTTATAGAGGGTTAAAGAGCAATTTCTTAGAATTGTGTGTTGTACTGAGGATTTAAAAGTTGAAACACCTTTAATACACCTATGTAGGACTCATAAAGGCTCATTTTTTGTGAGAAAACTATATCTTGAGTTTTGACCTACTAGAGGGTAATTAGGCCTAATAGACAAAAGATAGTTTTATGATTTTTTGGGTGAAATATTGACAGTGGAAATCCAAACCTTTTATCTAAGCATTTATAATTAATAAAAAAACCTAAATACATCTATCTAAGGTGTCTTGAAATGTTAATCCAATACATATTGTGTTTTGGCCTATTAGAGCAACATTAAGACTAGTAGGTCTATGAGAGGTTTTTGATAAAATTCTTTATAGCAGATCTTCTGAGTTGTTGCAAGGGTTGAGTCACCTATAAAAGATTGTGATAAAGTCTTTTAGATTGATATTACCCCTTTTTTCAAATATTTATCATTTTGATCCTTTTGAGGCATTTAGGCCTAATTGAGTTGAATAGAAATTTGAGTCTTTTGGCAACAAATGGATAAAACCAATAGGTGAATGGGTTTTTGATGATTGAATATGATCTTATAGAACCAAATATAAATCCTCAAGTGTTATATCTGTCAGGTGCCTTAAAAATGTCTTGAGTCTCTTCATTTGGTATTAATCTTATTGTCTTGCCAAGAATATAAGTTGTGGATAGTCTAAAGAGGGATACCAATTGGACTTTAGATTCGATGATTGTTACCATATTTATGGGATCTAACTAGTAGTACAAGGGATATCTAGGATATGATTTCCTTTGATGATATAAGAAGGGGTAGGTGACTGACGATGACTAATAGATGGAGGTTTTGAATGTGACTGGATAGTATGAGGACTAGGTGTAGATGGATGTGAATGGGTATAGACTAAAGGCAATGTCAATGGGATGGGATCAAAGTTTTTAGGAAGAGGGGAGCCCATTTCAATGAGTCACAAAAGGAATGCATCTCTATTGTCAAAGATATACTTCTTAATCATGATGTCATACAAATTTGTTTTGGAAGTCATGGATTATAATGGGAGAAGGGATGGACATGGTGACTCATCTACCCTAGTTGGTAGGTGTGGGGGATTGAATGAAAAGATTGAGGGATGAAGATGGGATGTGTTGAACAAGTTTGGACAAAAACTTACTTTAGGATATGATGTCAAATGTGATTGGATGTTTGACATGATTATGATATGAGATGTTTCGATGGGATAGGATAATATTAAGTATACAAAATTAGGCATGAGCTATAATTTCAAAGGTTTAGACATAATTTAATTTAACAAGATACAATAAACTCTAAAACTCAATAGGGGGCTAGACTGGCCTAAGAGAAGTGATTTTGATTAGGGTTGACTTGATTTAGACTAGATCAAAACTTGGATTATCTAATCAAAGGGAATGAGATGACTTGATTAATAGGATAAGAGGATGATGTGTGTATGACTCAAAATTGATTTGATTTTGACATAAGCAAGCTTATAATGAGGACCCTGATGTGGTAAATAGTTATTACCAATGTGGATTAATGTA